>JACATO010001402.1:600000-1135380 GCA_018389105.1 Nautilus pompilius | reverse complement strand
ATTAAAACGAAAAACGAACGTCCTTTGTTGCGCATTAAGATTAGGAAAATCGGACGTCCTTCATTAAGTATTGTATATAAAAATCGACGTCATTTAGTTTACATGACGATATTCGAAAAATCGACAGCATTAGATACTTAAAGATAAAGGAAATCGACGTCATTTTGTTAAGTAAAGATAAATGAAAATCGAAGTTATTTAGTTTATGGGATGATATTGGTGAAAATCTTCGTCATTTTTTAAACTAAATTACATGAAATTGACGGCATTTAGTTATGTGAAGATAAAGGAAAAATCGACATCATTTCATACGTAAATTAAATTAAAACGATGGCATTTAGATACGTGAACATAAATGAAAATCGACCTAATTTTGTAAGGTGAAATTAAAGGAAAGATTGACAGCATTTAATTACTTAAATAATAATCGACGTCATTTCGTTTCGTAAATTAAAAGAAAATAGACTGCTTTTAAATTATGTAAGTAAAGGAAAAATCGACGAATTTCGTTTACGTAAATATAACGGAAAATCTACGTCATTTAGTTATTTAAAGAAAAAGAAACAATCGACGGAATTTATTTATTTAAAGATAAAGGAAAATCGACGTCATATCTTTACGTAAAGATAACGGGAGTCCGAGGTCATTTAGTTATTTAAAGATTAAGAAAAAATAGTCATCTTCTTATATAAATTTAAAAAAAACGACGTCATTTAGTTGCGTGAAGATTATGGAAAATCGACGTCCTTCAGTTAAGTATAGGTAAATAAAATCGACGTCATTTAGTTACATGAAGATATTCGAAAAATCGACAGCATTTAGATACTTAAAGATAAAGGAAAATCGACGTCATTTGTTAAGTAAAGATAAATGAAAATCGAAGTCATTTAGTTATGGGATGATATTTGGTGAAAATCTTCGTCATTTTTTAAACTAAATTACATGAATATTGACGGCATTTAGTTATGTGAAGATAAAGGAAAAATCGACATCATTTTCATACGTAAATTAAATTAAAACGATGGCATTTAGATACGTGAACATAAATGAAAATCGACCTAATTTTGTAAGGTGAAATTAAAGGAAAGATTGACAGCATTTAATTACTTAAATAATAATCGACGTCATTTCGTTTCGTAAATTAAAAGAAATATAGACTGCTTTAATTATGTAAAGTAAAGGAAAAATCGACGATATTTCGTTTACGTAAAGATAACGGAAAATCTACGTCATTTAGTTATTTAAAGAAAAAGAAAAATCGTTGTACTTTTTAACTTAAATAGCATGAAAAATGACGGAATTTATTTACTAAAAGATAAAGGAAAATCGACGTCATATCCTTTACGTAAAGATAACGGGAGTCCGAGGTCATTTAGTTATATAAAGATTAAGAAAAATAGTCATCTTCTTATATAAATTAAAAGAAAAACGACGTCATTTAGTTGCGTGAAGATATGGAAAATCGACGTCCTTCATTTAAGTATTGTAAATAAAATCGACGTCATTTAGTTACATGAAGATATTCGAAAAATCGACAGCATTTAGATACTTAAAGATAAAGGAAAATCGACGTCATTTGTTAAGTAAAGATAAATGAAAAAGACGTCATTAGTTATGTGAAGATATTTGGTGAAAATCTTCCTCATTTTTTTAAACTAAATTACATGAATATTGACGGCCTTTAGTTATGTGAAGATAAAGGAAAAATCGACATCATTTTCATACGTAAATTAAATTAAAACGATGGCATTTAGATACGTGAACATAAATGAAAATCGACCTAATTTTGTAAGGTGAAATTAAAGGAAAGATTGACAGCATGTAATTACTTAAATAATAATCGACGTCATTTCGTTTGAATTAAAGAAAAGAAAATAGACTACATTTAATTACGTAAAGATAAAGGAAAATCGACGTCATTTTGTTAAGTAAAGATAAATGAAAATCGAAGTCATTTAGTTATGATGATATTTGGTGAAAATCTTCGTCATTTTTTAAACTAAATTACATGAATATTGACGGCATTTAGTTATGTGAAGATAAAGGAAAAATCGACATCATTTTCATACGTAAATTAAATTAAAACGATGGCATTTAGATACGTGAACATAAATGAAAATCGACCTAATTTTGTAAGGTGAAATTAAAGGAAAGATTGACAGCATTTAATTACTTAAATAATAATCGACGTCATTTCGTTTCGTAAATTAAAAGAAAATAGACTGCTTTTAATTATGTAAAGTAAAGGAAAAATCGACGATATTTCGTTTACGTAAATATAACGGAAAATCTACGTCATTTAGTTATTTAAAGAAAAAGAAAAATCGACGGAATTTATTTACTTAAAGATAAAGGAAAATCGACGTCATATCCTTTACGTAAAGATAACGGGAGTCCGAGGTCATTTAGTTATTTAAAGATTAAGAAAAATAGTCATCTTCTTATATAAATTTAAAAAAAACGACGTCATTTAGTTGCGTGAAGATTATGGAAAATCGACGTCCTTCAGTTAAGTATAGGTAAATAAAATCGACGTCATTTAGTTACATGAAGATATTCGAAAAATCGACAGCATTTAGATACTTAAAGATAAAGGAAAATCGACGTCATTTTGTTAAGTAAAGATAAATGAAAATCGAAGTCATTTAGTTATGGGATGATATTTGGTGAAAATCTTCGTCATTTTTTTAAACTAAATTACATGAATATTGACGGCATTTAGTTATGTGAAGATAAAGGAAAAATCGACATCATTTTCATACGTAAATTAAATTAAAACGATGGCATTTAGATACGTGAACATAAATGAAAATCGACCTAATTTTGTAAGGTGAAATTAAAGGAAAGATTGACAGCATTTAATTACTTAAATAATAATCGACGTCATTTCGTTTCGTAAATTAAAAGAAAATAGACTGCTTTTAATTATGTAAAGTAAAGGAAAAATCGACGATATTTCGTTTACGTAAAGATAACGGAAAATCTACGTCATTTAGTTATTTAAAGAAAAAGAAAAATCGTTGTTACTTTTTAACTTAAATAGCATGAAAAATGACGGAATTTATTTACTAAAAGATAAAGGAAAATCGACGTCATATCCTTTACGTAAAGATAACGGGAGTCCGAGGTCATTTAGTTATTTAAAGATTAAGAAAAATAGTCATCTTCTTATATAAATTAAAAGAAAAACGACGTCATTTAGTTGCGTGAAGAATATGGAAAATCGACGTCCTTCATTTAAGTATTGTAAATAAAATCGACGTCATTTAGTTACATGAAGATATTCGAAAAATCGACAGCATTTAGATACTTAAAGATAAAGGAAAATCGACGTCATTTTGTTAAGTAAAGATAAATGAAAATCGACGTCATTTAGTTATGTGAAGATATTTGGTGAAAATCGTCCTCATTTTTTTAAACTAAATTACATGAATATTGGCGGCCTTTAGTTATGTGAAGATAAAGGAAAAATCGACATCATTTTCATACGTAAATTAAATTAAAACGATGGCATTTAGATACGTGAACATAAATGAAAATCGACCTAATTTTGTAAGGTGAAATTAAAGGAAAGATTGACAGCATGTAATTACTTAAATAATAATCGACGTCATTTCGTTTGGTAAATTAAAGAAAATAGACTACATTTAATTACGTAAAGATAAAGGAAAAGTCGACGTTATTTCGTATACGTAAAGATAACGGAAAATCTACGTCATTTAGTTATTTAAAGGAAAAGAAAAATCGTTGTCACTTTTTAAACTTAAATAGCATGAAAATCGACGGACGGAATTTATTTACTTAAAGATAAAGGAAAATCGACGTCATATCCTTTACGTAAAGATAACGGGAGTCCGAGGTCATTTCGTTATTTAAAGATTAAGGAAAATAGTCGTCATCTTCTGAAATAAATTAAAAGAAAAACGACGTCATTTAGTTGCGTGAAGATTATGGAAAATCGACGTCCTTCATTTAAGTATAGGTAAATAAAATCGACGTCATTTAGTTACATGAAGATATTCGAAAAATCGACAGCATTTAGATACTTAAAGATAAAGGAAAATCGACGTCATTTTGTTAAGTAAAGATAAATGAAAATCGAAGTCATTTAGTTATGTGAGATATTTGGTGAAAATCTTCGTCATTTTTTTAAACTAAATTACATGAATATTGACGGCCTTTAGTTATGTGAAGATAAGGGAAAAATCGACATCATTTTCATACGTAAATTAAATTAAAACGATGGCATTTAGATACGTGAACATAAATGAAAATCGACCTAATTTTGTAAGGTGAAATTAAAGGAAAGATTGACAGCATTAATTACTTAAATAATAATCGACGTCATTTCGTTTGGTAAATAAAAGAAAATAGACTACATTTAATTACGTAAAGATAAAGGAAAAGTCGACGTTATTTCGTATACGTAAAGATAACGGAAAATCTACGTCATTTAGTATTTAAAGAAAAAGCAAAAATCGACGGAATTTATTTACTTAAAGATAAAGGAAAATCGACGTCATATCCTTTACGTAAAGATAACGGGAGTCCGAGGTCATTTAGTTATTTAAAGATTAAGAAAAATAGTCATCTTCTTATATAAATTTAAAAAAAAACGACGTCATTTAGTTGCGTGAAGATTATGGAAAATCGACGTCCTTCAGTTAAGTATAGGTAAATAAAATCGACGTCATTTAGTTACATGAAGATATTCGAAAAATCGACAGCATTTAGATACTTAAAGATAAAGGAAAATCGACGTCATTTTGTTAAGTAAAGATAAATGAAAATCGAAGTCATTTAGTTATGGGATGATATTTGGTGAAAATCTTTCATTTTTTTAAACTAAATTACATGAATATTGACGGCATTTAGTTATGTGAAGATAAAGGAAAAATCGACATCATTTTCATACGTAAATTAAATTAAAACGATGGCATTTAGATACGTGAACATAAATGAAAATCGACCTAATTTTGTAAGGTGAAATTAAAGGAAAGATTGACAGCATTTAATTACTTAAATAATAATCGACGTCATTTCGTTTCGTAAATTAAAGAAAATAGACTACATTTAATTACGTAAGGATAAAGGAAAAGTCGACGTTATTACGTATACGAAAAGATAACGGAAAATCTACGTCGTTTAGTTATTTAAAGAAAAAGAAAAATCGTTGTCACTTTTTTAACTTAAATAGCATGAAAATCGACGGAATTTATTTACTTAAAGATAAAGGAAAATCGACGTCATATCCTTTACGTAAAGATAACGGGAGTCCAATGTCATTTAGTTATTTAAAGATTAAGGAAAATAGTCGTCATCTTCTTAAATAAATTAAAAGAAAAACGACGTCATTTAGTTGCGTGAAGATTATGGAAAATCGACGTCCTTCAGTTAAGTATTGTAAATAAAATCGACGTCATTTAGTTACATGAAGATATTCGAAAAATCGACAGCATTTAGATACTTAAAGATAAAGGAAAATCGACGTCATTTTGTTAAGTAAAGATAAATGAAAATCGACGTCATTTAGTTATGTGATGATATTTGGTGAAAATCGTCCTCATTTTTTTAAACTAAATTACATGAATATTGACGGCCTTTAGTTATGTGAAGATAAAGGAAAAATCGACATCATTTTCATACGTAAATTAAATTAAAACGATGGCATTTAGATACGTGAACATAAATGAAAATCGACCTAATTTTGTAAGGTGAAATTAAAGGAAAGATTGACAGCATGTAATTACTTAAATAATAATCGACGTCATTTCGTTTGGTAAATTAAAGAAAATAGACTACATTTAATTACGTAAAGATAAAGGAAAAGTCGACGTTATTTCGTATACGTAAAGATAACGGAAAATCTACGTCATTTAGTTATTTAAAGGAAAAGAAAAATCGTTGTCACTTTTTAAACTTAAATAGCATGAAAATCGACGGAATTTATTTACTTAAAGATAAAGGAAAATCGACGTCATATCCTTTACGTAAAGATAACGGGAGTCCGAC
Source organism: Nautilus pompilius (assembly GCA_018389105.1). Taxonomy (NCBI): domain Eukaryota; kingdom Metazoa; phylum Mollusca; class Cephalopoda; order Nautilida; family Nautilidae; genus Nautilus; species Nautilus pompilius. Next base: position 1,129,368 of record JACATO010001402.1, on the reverse strand, counting down.
GTCATTTAGTTATTTAAAGATTAAGAAAAATAGACGTCATCTTCTTAAATAAATTAAAAGAAAACGACGTCATTTTGTTGCGTTAAGATTATGGAAAATCGACGTCCTTCATTTAAGTATTGTAAATAAAATCGACGTCATTTAGTTACATGAAGATATTCGAAAAATCGACAGCATTTAGATACTTAAAGATAAAGGAAAATCGACGTCATTTTGTTAAGTAAAGATAAATGAAAATCGAAGTCATTTAGTTATGGGATGATATTTGGTGAAAATCTTCGTCATTTTTTTAAACTAAATTACATGAATATTGACGGCATTTAGTTATGTGAAGATAAAGGAAAAATCGACATCATTTTCATACGTAAATTAAATTAAAACGATGGCATTTAGATACGTGAACATAAATGAAAATCGACCTAATTTTGTAAGGTGAAATTAAAGGAAAGATTGACAGCATTTAATTACTTAAATAATAATCGACGTCATTTCGTTTCGTAAATTAAAAGAAAATAGACTGCTTTTAATTATGTAAAGTAAAGGAAAAATCGACGATATTTCGTTTACGTAAAGATAACGGAAAATCTACGTCATTTAGTTATTTAAAGAAAAAGAAAAATCGACGGAATTTATTTACTAAAAGATAAAGGAAAATCGACGTCATATCCTTTACGTAAAGATAACGGGAGTCCGAGGTCATTTAGTTATTTAAAGATTAAGAAAAATAGTCATCTTCTTATATAAATTTAAAAAAAACGACGTCATTTAGTTGCGTGAAGATTATGGAAAATCGACGTCCTTCAGTTAAGTATAGGTAAATAAAATCGACGTCATTTAGTTACATGAAGATATTCGAAAAATCGACAGCATTTAGATACTTAAAGATAAAGGAAAATCGACGTCATTTTGTTAAGTAAAGATAAATGAAAATCGAAGTCATTTAGTTATGGGATGATATTTGGTGAAAATCTTCGTCATTTTTTTAAACTAAATTACATGAATATTGACGGCATTTAGTTATGTGAAGATAAAGGAAAAATCGACATCATTTTCATACGTAAATTAAATTAAAACGATGGCATTTAGATACGTGAACATAAATGAAAATCGACCTAATTTTGTAAGGTGAAATTAAAGGAAAGATTGACAGCATTTAATTACTTAAATAATAATCGACGTCATTTCGTTTCGTAAATTAAAAGAAAATAGACTGCTTTTAATTATGTAAAGTAAAGGAAAAATCGACGATATTTCGTTACGTAAAGATAACGGAAAATCTACGTCATTTAGTTATTTAAAGAAAAAGAAAAATCGTTGTTACTTTTTAACTTAAATAGCATGAAAAATGACGGAATTTATTTACTAAAAGATAAAGGAAAATCGACGTCATATCCTTTACGTAAAGATAACGGGAGTCCGAGGTCATTTAGTTATATAAAGATTAAGAAAAATAGTCATCTTCTTATATAAATTAAAAGAAAAACGACGTCATTTAGTTGCGTGAAGAATATGGAAAATCGACGTCCTTCATTTAAGTATTGTAAATAAAATCGACGTCATTTAGTTACATGAAGATATTCGAAAAATCGACAGCATTTAGATACTTAAAGATAAAGGAAAATCGACGTCATTTTGTTAAGTAAAGATAAATGAAAATCGACGTCATTTAGTTATGTGAAGATATTTGGTGAAAATCGTCCTCATTTTTTTAAACTAAATTACATGAATATTGGCGGCCTTTAGTTATGTGAAGATAAAGGAAAAATCGACATCATTTTCATACGTAAATTAAATTAAAACGATGGCATTTAGATACGTGAACATAAATGAAAATCGACCTAATTTTGTAAGGTGAAATTAAAGGAAAGATTGACAGCATGTAATTACTTAAATAATAATCGACGTCATTTCGTTTGGTAAATTAAAGAAAATAGACTACATTTAATTACGTAAAGATAAAGGAAAAGTCGACGTTATTTCGTATACGTAAAGATAACGGAAAATCCACGTCATTTAGTTATTTAAAGGAAAAGAAAAATCGTTGTCACTTTTTAAACTTAAATAGCATGAAAATCGACGGAATTTATTTACTTAAAGATAAAGGAAAATCGACGTCATATCCTTTACGTAAAGATAACGGGAGTCCGAGGTCATTTCGTTATTTAAAGATTAAGGAAAATAGTCGTCATCTTCTGAAATAAATTAAAAGAAAAACGACGTCATTTAGTTGCGTGAAGATTATGGAAAATCGACGTCCTTCATTTAAGTATAGGTAAATAAAATCGACGTCATTTAGTTACATGAAGATATTCGAAAAATCGACAGCATTTAGATACTTAAAGATAAAGGAAAATCGACGTCATTTTGTTAGTTAAGTAAAGATAAATGAAAATCGAAGTCATTTAGTTATGGGAAGATATTTGGTGAAAATCTTCGTCATTTTTTTAAACTAAATTACATGAATATTGACGGCATTTAGTTATGTGAAGATAAAGGAAAAATCGACATCATTTTCATACGTAAATTAAATTAAAACGATGGCATTTAGATACGTGAACATAAATGAAAATCGACCTAATTTTGTTAGGTGAAATTAAAGGAAAGATTGACAGCATTTAATTACTTAAATAATAATCGACGTCATTTCGTTTGGTAAATTAAAAGAAAATAGACTACATTTAATTACGTAAAGATAAAGGAAAAGTCGACGTTATTTCGTATACGTAAAGATAACGGAAAATCTACGTCATTTAGTTATTTAAAGAAAAAGAAAAATCGACGGAATTTATTTACTTAAAGATAAAGGAAAATCGACGTCATATCCTTTACGTAAAGATAACGGGAGTCCGAGGTCATTTAGTTATTTAAAGATTAAGGAAAATAGTCGTCATCTTCTTAAATAAATTAAAAGAAAAACGACGTCATTTAGTTGCGTGAAGATTATGGAAAATCGACGTCCTTCATTTAAGTATTGTAAATAAAATCGACGTCATTTAGTTACATGAAGATATTCGAAAAATCGACAGCATTTAGATACTTAAAGATAAAGGAAAATCGACGTCATTTTGTTAAGTAAAGATAAATGAAAATCGAAGTCATTTAGTTATGGGATGATATTTGGTGAAAATCTTCGTCATTTTTTTAAACTAAATTACATGAATATTGACGGCATTTAGTTATGTGAAGATAAAGGAAAAATCGACATCATTTTCATACGTAAATTAAATTAAAACGATGGCATTTAGATACGTGAACATAAATGAAAATCGACCTAATTTTGTAAGGTGAAATTAAAGGAAAGATTGACAGCATTTTTACTTAAATAATAATCGACGTCATTTCGTTTCGTAAATTAAAAGAAAAGACTGCTTTTAATTATGTAAAGTAAAGGAAAAATCGACGATATTTCGTTTACGTAAAGATAACGGAAAATCTACGTCATTTAGTTATTTAAAGAAAAAGAAAAATCGTTGTTACTTTTTAACTTAAATAGCATGAAAAATGACGGAATTTATTTACTAAAAGATAAAGGAAAATCGACGTCATATCCTTTACGTAAAGATAACGGGAGTCCGAGGTCATTTAGTTATTTAAAGATTAAGAAAAATAGTCATCTTCTTATATAAATTTTAAAAAAAACGACGTCATTTAGTTGCGTGAAGATTATGGAAAATCGACGTCCTTCAGTTAAGTATTGTAAATAAAATCGACGTCATTTAGTTACATGAAGATATTCGAAAAATCGACAGCATTTAGATACTTAAAGATAAAGGAAAATCGACGTCATTTTGTTAAGTAAAGATAAATGAAAATCGAAGTCATTTAGTTATGTGAAGATATTTGGTGAAAATCGTCGTCATTTTTTTAAACTAAATTACATGAATATTGCGGCCTTTAGTTATGTGAAGATAAAGGAAAAATCGACATCATTTTCATACGTAAATTAAATTAAAACGATGGCATTTAGATACGTGAACATAAATGAAAATCGACCTAATTTTGTAAGGTGAAATTAAAGGAAAGATTGACAGCATGTAATTACTTAAATAATAATCGACGTCATTTCGTTTGGTAAATTAAAAGAAAATAGACTACATTTAATTACGTAAAGATAAAGGAAAAGTCGACGTTATTTCGTATACGTAAAGATAACGGAAAATCTACGTCATTTAGTTATTTAAAGAAAAAGAAAAATCGTTGTCACTTTTTAAACTTAAATAGCATGAAAATCGACGGAATTTATTTACTTAAAGATAAAGGAAAATCGACGTCATATCCTTTACGTAAAGATAACGGGAGTCCAAGTCATTTAGTTATTTAAAGATTAAGAAAAATAGACGTCATCTTCTTAAATAAATTAAAAGAAAACGACGTCATTTTGTTGCGTTAAGATTATGGAAAATCGACGTCCTTCATTTAAGTATTGTAAATAAAATCGACGTCATTTAGTTACATGAAGATATTCGAAAAATCGACAGCATTTAGATACTTAAAGATAAAGGAAAATCGACGTCATTTTGTTAAGTAAAGATAAATGAAAATCGACGTCATTTAGTTATGTGAAGATATTTGGTGAAAATCTTCCTCATTTTTTTAAACTAAATTACATGAATATTGACGGCCTTTAGTTATGTGAAGATAAAGGAAAAATCGACATCATTTTCATACGTAAATTAAATTAAAACGATGGCATTTAGATACGTGAACATAAATGAAAATCGACCTAATTTTGTAAGGTGAAATTAAAGGAAAGATTGACAGCATGTAATTACTTAAATAATAATCGACGTCATTTCGTTTCGTAAATTAAAAGAAAATAGACTACATTTAATTACGTAAAGATAAAGGAAAAGTCGACGTTATTTCGTATACGTAAAGATAACGGAAAATCTACGTCATTTAGTTATTTAAAGGAAAAGAAAAATCGTTGTCACTTTTTAACTTAAATAGCATGAAAATCGACGGAATTTATTTACTTAAAGATAAAGGAAAATCGACGTCATATCCTTTACGTAAAGATAACGGGAGTCCGAGGTCATTTAGTTATTTAAAGAAAAGAAAAATAGACGTCATCTTCTTAATAAATTAAAAGAAAAACGACGTCATTTAGTTGCGTGAAGATTATGGAAAATCGACGTCCTTCAGTTAAGTATAGGTAAATAAAATCGACGTCATTTAGTTACATGAAGATATTCGAAAAATCGACAGCATTTAGATACTTAAAGATAAAGGAAAATCGACGTCATTTTGTTAAGTAAAGATAAATGAAAATCGAAGTCATTTAGTTATGGGATGATATTTGGTGAAAATCTTCGTCATTTTTTTAAACTAAATTACATGAATATTGACGGCATTTAGTTATGTGAAGATAAAGGAAAAATCGACATCATTTTCATACGTAAATTAAATTAAAACGATGGCATTTAGATACGTGAACATAAATGAAAATCGACCTAATTTTGTAAGGTGAAATTAAAGGAAAGATTGACAGCATTTAATTACTTAAATAATAATCGACGTCATTTCGTTTCGTAAATTAAAAGAAAATAGACTGCTTTTAATTATGTAAAGTAAAGGAAAAATCGACGATATTTCGTTTACGTAAAGATAACGGAAAATCTACGTCATTTAGTTATTTAAAGAAAAAGAAAAATCGTTGTTACTTTTTAACTTAAATAGCATGAAAAATGACGGAATTTATTTACTAAAAGATAAAGGAAAATCGACGTCATATCCTTTACGTAAAGATAACGGGAGTCCGAGGTCATTTAGTTATTTAAAGATTAAGAAAAATAGTCATCTTCTTATATAAATTTAAAAAAAAACGACGTCATTTAGTTGCGTGAAGATTATGGAAAATCGACGTCCTTCAGTTAAGTATAGGTAAATAAAATCGACGTCATTTAGTTACATGAAGATATTCGAAAAATCGACAGCATTTAGATACTTAAAGATAAAGGAAAATCGACGTCATTTTGTTAAGTAAAGATAAATGAAAATCGAAGTCATTTAGTTATGGGATGATATTTGGTGAAAATCTTCGTCATTTTTTTAAACTAAATTACATGAATATTGACGGCATTTAGTTATGTGAAGATAAAGGAAAAATCGACATCATTTTCATACGTAAATTAAATTAAAACGATGGCATTTAGATACGTGAACATAAATGAAAATCGACCTAATTTTGTAAGGTGAAATTAAAGGAAAGATTGACAGCATGTAATTACTTAAATAATAATCGACGTCATTTCGTTTGGTAAATTAAAGAAAATAGACTACATTTAATTACGTAAAGATAAAGGAAAAGTCGACGTTATTTCGTATACGTAAAGATAACGGAAAATCTACGTCATTTAGTTATTTAAAGGAAAAGAAAAATCGTTGTCACTTTTTAAACTTAAATAGCATGAAAATCGACGGAATTTATTTACTTAAAGATAAAGGAAAATCGACGTCATATCCTTTACGTAAAGATAACGGGAGTCCGACGTCATTTAGTTATTTAAAGATTAAGAAAAATAGACGTCATCTTCTTAAATAAATTAAAAGAAAAACGACGTCATTTAGTTGCGTGAAGATTATGGAAAATCGACGTCCTTCAGTTAAGTATAGGTAAATAAAATCGACGTCATTTAGTTACATGAAGATATTCGAAAAATCGACAGCATTTAGATACTTAAAGATAAAGGAAAATCGACGTCATTTTGTTAAGTAAAGATAAATGAAAATCGAAGTCATTTAGTTATGTGAGATATTTGGTGAAAATCTTCGTCATTTTTTAAAACTAAATTACATGAATATTGGCGGCATTTAGTACGTGAAGATAAAGAAAATCGACCTAATTTTGTAAGGTGAAATTAAAGGAAAGATTGACAGCATTTAATTACTTAAATAATAATCGACGTCATTTCGTTTCGTAAATTAAAAGAAAATAGACTGCTTTTAATTATGTAAAGATAAAGGAAAAGTCGACGTTATTTCGTATACGTAAAGATAACGGAAAATCTACGTCGTTTAGTTATTTAAAGAAAAGGGAAAATCGTTGTCACTTTTTTAACTTAAATAGCATGAAAATCGACGGAATTTATTTACTTAAAGATAAAGGAAAATCGACGTCATATCCTTTACGTAAAGATAACGGGAGTCCGACGTCATTTGTTATTTAAAGATTAAGAAAAATAGACGTCATCTTCTTAAATAAATTAAAAGAAAACGACGTCATTTAGTTGCGTGAAGATTATGGAAAATCGACGTCCTTCAGTTAAGTATAGGTAAATAAAATCGACGTCATTTAGTTACATGAAGATATTCGAAAAATCGACAGCATTTAGATACTTAAAGATAAAGGAAAATCGACGTCATTTTGTTAAGTAAAGATAAATGAAAATCGAAGTCATTTAATTATGTGAAGATATTTGGTGAAAATCTTCGTCATTTTTTTAAACTAAATTACATGAATATTGACGGCATTTAGTTATGTGAAGATAAAGGAAAATTCGACATCATTTTCATACGTAAATTAAATTGAAACGATGGCATTTAGATACGTGAACATAAATGAAAATCGACCTAATTTTGTAAGGTGAAATTAAAGGAAAGATTGACAGCATTTAATTACTTAAATAATAATCGACGTCATTTCGTTTCGTAAATTAAAAGAAAATAGACTGCTTTTAATTATGTAAAGATAAAGGAAAAGTCGACGATATTTCGTTTACGTAAAGATAAGGAAAATCTACGTCATTTAGTTATTTAAAGAAAAAGAAAAATCGTTGTCACTTTTTTAACTTAAATAGCATGAAAATCGACGGAATTTATTTACTTAAAGATAAAGGAAAATCGACGTCATATCCTTTACGTAAAGATAACGGGAGTCCGAGTCATTTAGTTATTTAAAGATTAAGAAAAATAGACGTCATCTTCTTAAATAAATTAAAAGAAAAACGACGTCATTTAGTTGCGTGAAGATTATGGAAAATCGACGTCCTTCAGTTAAGTATAGGTAAATAAAATCGACGTCATTTAGTTACATGAAGATATTCGAAAAATCGACAGCATTTAGATACTTAAAGATAAAGGAAAATCGACGTCATTTTGTTAAGTAAAGATAAATGAAAATCGAAGTCATTTAGTTATGTGAAGATATTTGGTGAAAATCATCGTCATTTTTTAAAACTAAATTACATGAATATTGGCGGCATTTAGATACGTGAAGATAAATGAAAATCGACCTAATTTTGTAAGGTGAAATTAAAGGAAAGATTGACAGCATTTAATTACTTAAATAATAATCGACGTCATTTCGTTTCGTAAATTAAAAGAAAATAGACTGCTTTTAATTATGTAAAGATAAAGGAAAAGTCGACGTTATTTCGTATACGTAAAGATAACGGAAAATCTACGTCGTTTAGTTATTTAAAAAAGGGAAAATCGTGTCACTTTTTAACTTAAATAGCATGAAAATCGACGGAATTTATTTACTTAAAGATAAAGGAAAATCGACGTCATATCCTTTACGTAAAGATAACGGGAGTCCGACGTCATTTAGTTATTTAAAGATTAAGAAAAATAGACGTCATCTTCTTAAAAAATTAAAAGAAAAACGACGTCATTTTGTTGCGTTAAGATTATGGAAAATCGACGTCCTTCATTTAAGTATGTAAATAAAATCGACGTCATTTAGTTACATGAAGATATTCGAAAAATCGACAGCATTTAGATACTTAAAGAAATAAAGGAAAATCGACGTCATTTTGTTAAGTAAAGATAAATGAAAATCGAAGTCATTTAATTATGTGAAGATATTTGGTGAAAATCTTCGTCATTTTTTTAAACTAAATTACATGAATATTGACGGCATTTAGTTATGTGAAGATAAAGCAAATATCGACATCATTTTCATACGTAAATTAAATTAAAACGATGGCATTTAGATACGTGAAGATAAATGAAAATCGACCTAATTTTGTAAGGTGAAATTAAAGGAAAGATTGACAGCATTTAATTACTTAAATAATAATCGACGTCATTTCGTTTCGTAAATTAAAAGAAAATAGACTGCTTTTAATTATGTAAAGATATAGGAAAAGTCGACGATATTTCGTTTACGTAAAGATAAGGAAAATCTACGTCATTTAGTTATTTAAAGAAAAAGAAAAATCGTTGTCACTTTTTTAACTTAAATAGCATGAAAATCGACGGAATTTATTTACTTAAAGATAAAGGAAAATCGACGTCATATCCTTTACGTAAAGATAACGGGAGTCCGACGTCATTTTGTTATTTAAAGATTAAGAAAAATAGACGTCATCTTCTTAAATAAATTAAAAGAAAAACGACGTCATTTAGTTGCGTGAAGATTATGGAAAATCGACGTCCTTCAGTTAAGTATAGGTAAATAAAATCGACGTCATTTAGTTACATGAAGATATTCGAAAAATCGACAGCATTTAGATACTTAAAGATAAAGGAAAATCGACGTCATTTTGTTAAGTAAAGATAAATGAAAATCGAAGTCATTTAATTATGTGAAGATATTTGGTGAAAATCTTCGTCATTTTTTTAAACTAAATTACATGAATATTGACGGCATTTAGTTATGTGAAGATAAAGCAAATATCGACATCATTTTCATACGTAAATTAAATTAAAACGATGGCATTTAGATACGTGAAGATAAATGAAAATCGACCTAATTTTGTAAGGTGAAATTAAAGGAAAGATTGACAGCATTTAATTACTTAAATAATAATCGACGTCATTTCGTTTCGTAAATTAAAAGAAAATAGACTGCTTTTAATTATGTAAAGATATAGGAAAAGTCGACGATATTTCGTTTACGTAAAGATAACGGAAAATCTACGTCATTTAGTTATTTAAAGAAAAAGAAAAATCGTTGTCACTTTTTTAACTTAAATAGCATGAAAATCGACGGAATTTATTTACTTAAAGATAAAGGAAAATCGACGTCATATCCTTTACGTAAAGATAACGGGAGTCCGACGTCATTTAGTTATTTAAAGATTAAGAAAAATAGTCGTCATCTTCTTAAATAAATTAAAAGAAAAACGACGTCATTTATTTGCGTGCAGATTATGGAAAATCGACGTCCTTCAGTTAAGTATAGGTAAATAAAATCGACGTCATTTAGTTACATGAAGATATTCGAAAAATCGACAGCATTTAGATACTTAAAGATAAAGGAAAATCGACGTCATTTTGTTAAGTAAAGATAAATGAAAATCGACGTCATTTAGTTACATGAAGATATTCGAAAAATCGACAGCATTTAGATACTTAAAGATAAATCAAAATCGACGTCATTTTGTTACGTAAATTAAAAGAATAACGACGGCAATTAGTTAAGTAAAGATAAATTTAAATCGACGTCATTTAGTTACGTAATGATTACGGAAAATCATCGTCCTTTATATAAGTATATGTAAATAAAATCGACATCATTTATTTATGTCAATATAAAGGAAAAATCGACATCATTTAGATACTTAAAGATAATGGAAAATCGAATTCATTTCGTTACATTAAAATAACGGAAAGTCGACGTCATTTAGTTACGTGAAGATATAGGAAAAGTCGCCGAAATTTAGTTACATTAAGAGAATGGAAAATTGACGTCATTTTTTACGTAAATTAAAATAAAAACGACGGCATTTAGTTACATGAATATAAAGGAAGATCCATAGCATTTAGTTACTTAAAAATAAAGGAAAATCGCCGTCATTTTGTTACGTAAAGATAAATGAAAATAGACTTTATTCAATTAGTAAAGATAATGAAAAATTGACCTCATTTATTTATATAAAATAAAGGAAAATGAACGGCATTTAGTTATGTAATAATAATGAAAAATTTATGTCATTTATTTATGTAATGATAAAGGAAAATTCGTCATCTTTAATTATGTAAAGATAAAGTAAAATCGACGGCATTTATATGTAAAGCTTAAGGAAAATCTACGTAATTTCTTTACGTAAATATAAATTGAAATCCACTTGATTTATTTGTGTAATGATAATAGTAAATCGACTCTATTTAGTTGTGTAATGTAAAGGAAAATCGACGGATTTAGTTATATTGAGATAAAGGAAAATCGACATCATTTATTTCAGGAAGAAAGTGATAAAATTGACATCATATATATATATATGTCAAATCTTTTTGTCAAGAGGAAGAAAATATCGACGTCATTTATTTATGTAGAAATTGAGAAAATAACCACGTAATATATTTATGTATGAAAATTTCGATATACAGGGTGTCCGTAAAGTTACTATACAGTCTTACAAGTTACTATACAGACACCCTGCAGTACAGTAAGATATTGTATTAAAATATTTGTTTGTAACAAAAGAAATAACACCTTTATATTTATAAAAATCTCAGAAAATACATGTGTTACATCCGAAAAGACTGTAACAATCAAGGCAAACAATTTCTATGACAAATATTCAAATTAGAGGCCTTCAGCTTCAATACATTCTCGACAACGTGACACCACACTATGACAAACTTTGGTGCACAAGTCACGATCAAGGTTGGCAAATGCATCAATAACAAATTGTCGAAGATCTTCAACACTTCTTGGCTTTCTCGAATACACAGAGTCTTTGATGACTCCCCAGACAAAGAAGTCCATTGGCGTTATGTCTGGAGATCGTGGAGGAAATTCAATGGGCCCTCGCCTGCCGATCCATTTATCAGGAAATGTCTCATCCAGTAAATTTCGGACAACTGTAGCATAATGGGGTGGGGCTCCATCCTGTTGGAAGTACAAGTTATTGAAATCTGGTCGTTGTTTCAATGCCGGTACGATGACATTTCTCAGTTTGTCCAGGTACCTTTCTCCTGTAACAGTTCCGTCGAAGAACTGTGGACCCACAATTCCATCAGACGATATTCCTGCCCAGACAGTTATTCCAGGCTGGTTCAATTGGGACGTGATCGTAAACTGAGGATTTGTGTCACTCCAATAAACACAGTTGTGACGATTTACGTGTCCCGAAAGTTTGAACGTGGCTTCATCAGTCCACACAATCTCGTCCAAGAAAGTGGGATTATCCTCACACATCCTGACGAACTGTTCGCAAAACTGAGACCTGCGATCAGGATCATCCTCAAGAAGTCCGTGAATTAGGCGCGGAATGTATGGTCTCATGTGGAGTTTCGTGAGTATTTTACGTAGAGAGGTTCGTTTGATACCAATTTCTGCACTAGCACGGCGAAGTGATTTCTTTGGGCTTCTGGCATATGCCCCAGCAACTGTAGTCAAATTTTGTTCAGTGCACACACTTGGCCGACCAGAACGCGGAGCATCGGCAACTGAGCCAGTATCATCAAATTTGTCTCGAAGTTTATAAATAGCCAAACGTGTTGGAGGATCTGTATTAAAATAATGATTCCAATCACGAATTACATCCTGTGCGTTTTCTGTTTTCCAATATCGCTTCAAAATAAATTTGCGCTCTTCCAAAGTTAGCTTGCGTGGCATGCTTGATTAAATAGGCCTGTAAAAAAATAAATATTAAATATAATACAATAAAACTATATAGTAACAAAAACTATTACATATAATACAATGAAACTGTATAGTAACTTGTAAGACTGTATAGTAACTTTACGGACACCCTGTATATATATGTAAAGAAAGATATGAAAGAGATGTCATTTAACTTGGGTAAAATAAGGATGTTGGATGATAAAAAGAACATATTTATGTAAAGTGGGAGAAAATATTTAGTCATGTATTATGAACAGAGAGAGAAGCCGTTTTTTATTAATGCAAAAGAGGGTTTAAAATAGTATATTTTATTTAAGAGGGAGTTAAAATAGACGTCATCCTATTTATATTGAGAGAGTTGAAAATGACGTCATATCCCTATCTAAAGATGGAGATAAAAGTCCTCATATTTTAGTAAGATAATAAAAGACCTCATATTTTATTAAAGGTGGAGTTAGAAAAAGACGTCTTATATTTAAGTGAAGGGTGAGATAAAAAGTCGTTTTATTTATGTAACGGAAGAGATAAAATCGATTTCATATTTTTATATAGAGAGTAATTAAAGAGACGATATATATTTGAGTAAAGTGGGAGATAAAATCTACGTCATTTACTTAAAGAGGTTGATAAAAAACCATCATATATTCTAGTAAACATGGTGGTAAAATGGAGGTCATTTATTTTTGTAAAGAGATATTTAAAGACATATTTATGTTTGGAGTGAAATAAAAGAGATATAATATATTCTAGTAATCATGGTGATTAAATGGAGATCATTTATTTATATATAGAGATGAAAATGTCATTATTTATTTAAGACAGAGATTTTAAAAATGCCATTTATTTATGTAAACAGAGAGAGAGATGAAAAATGCCATTTATTCATGGAGAGAGAGAGAGAGAGAGATGAAAATTTCATTTATTTATGTAAAGAGAGATGGAAAAATGTTATTTAACGTAAAGAGAGAGAGGTGAAAAATGCCATTTTTTTATGTAAAGAGAGAGATGAAAAATGTCATTTATTTATGTAAAAGAGATGAAAAATGTCAGTTATTTATGTAAAGAGAGAGATTTTAAAAATGGCATTTATTTTTATAAAGGGATATTTAAAAGTCGTATATATTTTAGTAAGAATGGAGTTAAAATTCGTTTTGTTTTAATAAAGGAGATTTTAAAAAGACTTTTAGTTATGCAAAGAGAAAGTTAAAAGTCATTTTAATTAAGAGGAAGATACAATTGTCGTCATTTATTTTTGTTAAGAGATTGATAAAAGAGACGTCTTATATATTTATCTAAAGATGGAGATAAAAAGACGTTATTATTTTTATTAATAAGGAGGATAAAAAGTCATATATTTTAGTAAAATGTGTGATAAAAGTTATTTTATTTTTTAGTAAATAGAGAGATAACCAAAGACCCCATATTTTAATAAAGATGGAATTAAAAAGGACTTCTTATTTATGTACTTGAAGAGATAATCTGCCTCATATTTTTATACATCAAGGTATATTTAAAGACATATATATATTTATTCTTTAGATGAAGGTATATTCAACATCAGTTAATTTTTAAATTCCAAGGTTTCACCTGGCCAGCACAAAAATTGATGTGGAAGTTAAAGATTTAGAGGGGGACAAGTTTGAGACAGTATAAGCTTTTGGTTTGGTTCAATGACTTTCACTTAGTTAATGTGATTTTTTATTTTCTGGTTGTACCCTTGGATAATTTTTGTGTTTGATATTATGTCTTGTTAAAAATGAAGTTTTATAATATATTATATATGTATGTGTGTGTGTGTGTGCGTGCATGCATATTGTGACTATCTCTATATATTAGTATACCCATAATTTATTTCAAATAGAAGATTTTAACTCTAAACCTTACATTCTTATTACATTTTTGTAGTATTAATTGTTTTACTGTAGCTTTGATGTTCTAAAAATTACCTGCCAGTAACTACTTATAATAATATTACTAACATTTGACTCTAATAATACTTGAATTCACAATAATACTTAGTAATTTAAAAGTTATATACTTCTGGAAACATCCCATATATTTCTTATCTGACTTTGGTACTGAAATGGTTGGACTACCATAGTACATGGCCTTGCTATTCTGGAAACATGACAATCCAGCCATAATTTTTTGGAAACATTTCTACCTAAATATTCATCAATACTCCAGAAATTTGCATTCCAGAAATCAGAATACAATGTATAATTACCATGGAAGCTTATTTAAAAATCCAGAGATTTATTTTTAAGTTTGTGTCACCAAAGAACAAATTTTTCTGCTTGTAAGCTGTACATTGAGCAACGCATGTTGATCATGAGTGAAACATGTTTCCAGTTTACCTGTATATTTTCAACATGGCAGACAGGTGTTAATTTCTATGTAAAAAAATATGTTCAAATCCAAGACTAAGACATTTGAGAAGCAACTTAACATCAAAACTTTTTGTACTTCAGAGGATGGTTACATTTCAAGAGTTGCATTGATATCAAGCACAAAGTGTATGAGGAAGAAGTAGACAGCATTGACATGAATACAGTACAGGCAGGCTGAGAGGAGCTACAGAGAGTACAACAGGACTATGACCAGGAAGGTGTATTCAACTTGGATGAAACTGGATTCTTCTTTTCACTGGGCCAAATTTACACACTGGCAAAACAAAGCATGAAGAGTATCAAAAAGTCAAAGAGAATCCCATAACACTTACAACAAATGCAGCTATGTCCAAAAAAATGAAACTATTTGTCTTCATTAAATTCAAACAACTCAGATGTTGTAGCAAGTCCTATAAATCAGACATTATGTATGATATAAACAATAATAGGACATGAATAATAACTAACTTTTCATGGATTGGTTAAAAGATTTAAATAGACAGAGAAATGTCAACAACAGTTTCATACTACTAGACAACAATGTTGCAAGCCACTCACAGGGGAGCATTCAAATATGCAATGTGAAACTACACTTCTTACATCAAACACAACAGCACATATCCAAGCAATGGATGCAGAGATTATCAAGGTATTCAAGGCACAGTTCAGAAAACAGCTGGTATAATGCTACATTGACTGTGCAAAGCAGGAAGTGACCCAGACAATCAACATCAGACAGGCTTTACATATGGTTAAGACACTATGGGATTTGATGACTACAACTACAATTGCCAACTGCTTCCTACATGCCCAGATTTGACCCTTCCCAAACCCTGCTAATGAAGACCTCTACTATGATTTGACATCCCACTTTGTGAACTTAGGCACTTGAGAGGACACCTACCAACACAAAATGAGATTACACCTGATAAGTACCTGGAGTAGATGACACTGAAGAAACCCAGCAACAACTTAGTGATGATGACATTTTCAAGTTAGTTTCCAGAGATGATATGCCAAATGCATCTATTGTTGATGACAACAATGATGTATGGAGGCATTAATGCCACTTCAGATCCTAAGAGAGAAGACATTACCCTTACCTGTGCCGGAGACAGCATAGCAACCTTAACATCCTACTTCAAGCAGATTTCAGTAACATTCAGCCTAATGCAACACACAACAATGAAGCTCTTGAGGACTTGTAGAAATTATTGCAGATTATAGCAGACCAATCCAACAAAGAATCAAAGCAGACAAAGTTAAAGATTTCTTCAAAAACTAAAAAAATTAATAACATTTGTGTACTTTTTGTGGTGCTAAGACTCCATTTAGTTAATTTTAATGTTATTTAAGGCATAAAGATTTTTTTAATGGAGATAACTTGATAATAGAATAATATGTGTTAAGTAATGCAGGTATATACAGGATTTTCATACTTGTAAATTAATATTTTCTATACATAATGCATCATTGATCATATCTGAAACTTCGATGATTCAAGTATCTGAAAAATTCATTAATCTGGACGTATTCATTGGGAACTAAAGCATCTGGATTAATGAAGTTCCACTGTACCATGGATTAGTTGATATGTGAAGATTTCATGAAGACAGTTACAGTTACAACAAATGAAAAGTTTCTGAAGACTAACAAAATATAAAGTTTAGAAGTTTTATAGGTATATTCCTTAAAGCACAACAAAGAAAAGTTACATAACAGCACACCACCCACAGAATTCTAAGGCACATTAACAAAAGGGAAAAACTCAAATTATAACAAAAAATCACCTTAATTTATTGAAAGTAGCAAGATCTTCAAAACAAATTCTATCTGAAAACAAAAGAGATAGAAAATTGTCAAATGAAAGTAATTGAAAAACAATAAAATAAAATCTGAAAAAGTCAAGTTCAGTGGTTTTCATCTCTGTAAACTGAATATTAACATTGGCAAATTATCCTTCTCCCCTAATTTGATTTTTTGAAAAATTAAAAATGAAAGATAGTGATTTGCTGGTGGTGATTTTGAATTATTTTCAGCAGATGCAACTGATTTTGGAGCAAAGTCTGTTTACTCAAATGCTGATATGACTGATCGTTATATCTGAGCTGTGTATCAGTTCATTTCTGCACCATTGGTGAAGTTATTGGTTTAGTAACACATTGGAGGAAAAGTTTTCTCTTGTGTGATTTAATGACTTGCCAGTCTGGTGTTATGAAACTCACACTACAAAATAAAAATATCCCCACAACATCAAGCATTGTGTAGAAAACTGTTTGGGGCTATTGGTTGGTTTTCCACTTTGTCATGTATGCACACAATTTAATAGATAGTATTCACTGCATCTTATGTCTGACTTTAGTAAAAGCTGATTTATGTGTTATTGGCCCTGCTTGAGAGTAGAATGACACATTTGCCAATTTTTGGAACCAGTGATATCAACGAAGAATCTTTTAAAACCAAAACACTGAATTTTTCTACATTGGCAAAAAGAAAAACAATTCTGTAACAAATTTTTGTATCATTTAACTAATGAACAATTCAAATGATTGAATTGGTTCGGTCAATATTCTAGAAATATAGGTAACAATATATATATCTTTTGCTTTGGAACATATTCTTCATCATTTTTACTATTTTTATTTTCATTTAGATGAAAAATCATTTCCAAGCAATTCATTTTGCATGATATTAAACCTATTTCTATCATTGTCAACATTTTCTTTTTTGTTTAAAAAATAAGGAAGCGAAATAAATATTGAATAATCAGTTAAAAACCTAACTTCTTTTTAAAACATGCGTTTAAAAAAAAATCATATTTGAAAATTAATTCTATAAAAAAGGGTACAGAGCTGTAAAAGTTATTGTGTACTAGGGGGTGAGAAGTTGGGTTTGTAAATTTGTAAAATTCATGGAAAATCAACTTTATAAGCCATCAGGACTGTGAGATATACTGTTAAGGATTTATATACACACAAATTACTATGTAACATGCGATAAATATTAGAAATAAAATTTTTAAAAATTATTGTTTTATAAAATATTTTTGTTTAGTTTACTTTAAAATTAATTCAGTTCGTCACTTCAAAATGTTTATTAGGCATTCTTGTAAACAGATATTTTCCATATGTAGACTACATGTTTGAACTAATAATGTTTGGTCTAATATTGTAAAAATCTAGTACACATTTAATCCAATAATAATAATAATTTGTAAGATGTGGTGTGATGTGCATGAAAAGCGCACAAGTCATAGAGAAAAATATAACTTCTCCCCCCACAAGCCAGCTGTGAGCACAAATGAGGAAATGTCTGTAAGCGATTTGGAACCTGAATAATAACCAAACAGTCACTGCCTTGTGTTTGTGTCATGTGTCAACTGTTTTATGTAAAGTTTACTAGTGTGTGGATATACTCTTCTACCCAGAAAAGTCTGGTCCCAACTATTGGTTAAATAGTGTTTTCCAATAACGAGACTAACGAAAGAAGGAAAACATAACTCCAACGTTGGAGAGGGAAGATGAGGTTTTGTGCTAACAGAGCCAGGTGTGCAAACATATAGCTATAGAGAACACATTATTGTATACGGCAAAAAGAAGAAGAAAAAAAAAAGAAAATAGCTCTTGTAGTTACTGGTTTTAAGACTTTCTAGAGCTGTGGTCACCAGGAACTGCAGCAAAGTTAAAAGAGATAGAGATTGTCATCTCTAATGATCAGAGTGTTTCCAGCATAAAGAAAGTATCTTGTTACAATAGACTACTGATTCTCCAAGGATCTGTTATCATTCTGAGCCAATATGGTTAGGCTAGTTTACTCTTTGGAAAACAACCTAAAGCGACAGCTTTACAAGAAAAAGACAAACTAATCAAACATAATGTCTTTCTCTCAAAGGACTGGAAACAAATCACTAGAAACCTCAGCTCAAATGCCAAATGGCAATCATAACGAACAGCACTTTTAGAGTGACCAAATTTATCAAATGAGCAACAACAAACGAAAAATAAAGCCTAGTTGATGCAAGTGGCCAGATCCTGAATAGTGACTGTGACTGCCCCAGTGGAAAAGGACCACATGGGGACCTGCAAGCATGTGGCTGCAGTCCTGCTGATGGTGGAAAATTTTTAATCAAGTGGTATTTTGCGGATAAAAGGTAGCTGTATTGATCAGTCACAGACCTTCCACAGGCCCCGAAACTACACAGGTATTCATGCTTGACACTGGTTATTTTTGCATAGCACATCTACTTTATTTCTCATTGTGATTAAGAGTGACATTATTCTGAGTGATACAAAGTCACATGTAACTGTGGATTAATGGTTGTTTTTTTTTTTCTTATTAAAGGGTCTCCCATTAAGTCAGATAACCTTGGTAGCAACATCAAAGAGACTCAACATGATGATCCACACCCCATGTGCAGGCGCAATTATGCTAGCTATCCAAGTTCAATATGTAATAAAATGGTAAACTATTGTGCTGCAGCTGGTAAAGATTTAGCTATACACTATCTGTACACAGGGGCGTAGCTAATGGGGGGGGCGGCATTTTTTGGTTGTCAAATTTAGTTCAGGACAGTATGTTACATATATAATGTATTTTTTCGTTCTATTTTTCCAGATATTATTTTTTTCCTGAATTTTTCGTTCAATTTTTAATGGTAGTTTTTTGAAAGGAAGAAAGTTGTTCTAAAATTTGCTCACTTGAAGTGAGTCACTTCTAATTAATTTTGAATTGAATATCAATATTTTCTCATTATATATTTGATCATTTTTATTTTCTAATAGTACTTTTTTTTCAATAAATAAATAAATAAAAAATGAATTTTTTGGAGTTTTGAAATTCTACGTTATTTAGAGGGCGGCAAATTCTACGACCGCCCCGGGCGGCACAAACGCTAGCTACGCCCCTGTCTGTACAAGCCAGCAAATATACAAACAGCTATTCTTGAACGTGATTACACAAAGATCTCATGGACAGAGCATTGGGTTGATCAAGCAAACATGCAATATATATATAATTGCACGCACAAACAGATACCAAAATAAAATCTGTAAGCAACTATTCAGTGTTTAAATTTATGCTTATTATAAATTTGTCCATTTAGAGCTATAAATAAATATTTTACCTCTCTAATCCTTTTGTCCTATATTTTGTAGGTTACCCAAAAGGATGTAATATGAATATAAAAGTCCACCAGGAGTCAAGGAAGTGGAATGAACTGGTTTCAGGAAAGGGAATGGTGGCTTACAGCTTCCAGATTTGGGGACATCATCAATACAACAAGCAGGTGTATGAAGCAGCTATGCAGCTCATTGTATGACTGTAATAAAGGCTTGTGTACCCCAGCTATTGTTCATGGCAAGATGTATGAAAAAATAGCTCTAGACACATTTTCTACATTGCACAAATGCCAGGTGGGCTCTTTGTTAGTGAGTAGTACCCCTTCCCTGGTGCTTCTCCTGATGGACTTGTTGGCAACAATATGGTGGTAGAGGTTAAATGTCTCTATGCTGGGTGCAATGAGAAGGTAAGTATTGGGAAAGACTTTCCTCTCTTGGAACAAGTGAAAGAAAAATTTGAACTGAAGAAGATACATTTTTACTATGCGCAAGTGCAGGGACAAATGTTTGTTGCCAAGAAATCACTGTTTTTTTCATTGTATACACACTGAGGGACTGTTTTGTTAAAGAGATAAAAATGGACATAGATTACTGTGAACACATTAATTCCAAGACTTAAGCTATTCTATACAAAATATTACAAAGTATATCGCAGGCATGTTGTAATGATATTTTATTTTTATATATTGTTTATTCACATAGAAGTATTTTCTGTACATATGTAAAAATGTGTGTGCATGTTCCATGACTAGCATTACCCAACACAACAGATTATAGGAAACATATTGCAAACATTATGATAGGTTGATTTTATGCATTTATGCAGATATAAAGTTTGGACTAGTCAAGATATTGAGTGCACAGTATATTGATAACTGACAAAAAAATCAGATCTATAACTTTAACCATTTTTGAGGAAACTTTATTTAAAAATTGTCCAAAAACTGGACAAAAATTCATGGTTTTTTTTTCAGAAATTCCAATAGAAAATAATGACATTCTCATTAAGTGTCAGAAAAATGTCACAATTGTTTAAATTTTGTCAACACTAACATGTATGGGGTTCAACTGGCCTATTTAGATAACAAAATTATCATAATGTTCACTGTATCAGCCCTTAGAAGCAAAGAAAGGCCTTATTTGGCAGCTAAGGACTTTAGCAAGAATATGTATGTGCCTTGATTCAAGTCCATAAACAGCATGAGAGGCTTCAGATATAAGCTTTACAGCTCTTTCAACACTTTGGGAATAAGAAGGTAGATCTGACAGGGGCAGCTCTGTTCCATTCTGCAATGCCTCTTGAAGTTCCTGGTCAGAGAAGTCCTCTGTGAGAGCAGGTTGACAGATGGCATGTTGAGAAAGATTGATGAGTTCTGACCAGTTATTAGCATTAGTATTGATTGCTGTGATCTTCTTTAGCCACTTCTTGGCTGGCTTCCCACTTCTGATGGACATAATTTTCCTGTTAGCAGATTCTCTGACTTCCAAGTCATCAGACTTCATCATGCAGTAGAACAAGTTCTCAGGAAACAGAGAAAAAGCATTGTACTTCAAGTTGTTGAAAGCAACTGTCTGTATTTCTTCAGACTGCATCTTGATCCTTTGGATCATGTTGAATATATACAGAGGCTGATTGTGGAACTTACTGTCCCTTTTAATCTCAAACCAGCAGTCTGTGTACACTTCCACAATATACTTGATCAGCTGATAAAGTTTGTCTTGCAAGTCTGAAGGGTAAGTGCCTGTTGTCCACAGACACATTAATCAAATGGCCAAAGTTAACCATCTAGCATGGTTTAATGGTCCAATTTTCCAGAGAGCAAACCTTGGATTGACTTGTCCTCTGGAAATTCCATGCACATACTCCAGGAGAAGCCTCTATTCACTACTGAGATCATTCAGTGTCTCCTCATGTCATCCAGAGCACCATTAATTTTGGTGAGCTACACTTGAGACAAATCTTGGTAATCAGTTTCACACATCATTCCCAGTGGACCAGTGAAAGCAGTGGGACTTTTTGTACTGCCAACAAGGTGCTTGAAAACAGCTCTGAAAGGAAGTTCATTCTGATGGAGTGCACAGCCAATGGTGTGCAATTTATGACCAATTTTATTTTCAAGAGATGTGACAAGCCCTCCCTGCCAGCCAGTATTTGTACTTGTGTTGTCAAGTAGTACAGCTTTCAGGGTTTCAACATTGCTAAATTCCTCCAAAGCGCTAGCAGTTTTTCTCACCAAGACGAACACCAGTTGCTCCAGTACATGGAATAACTCTGTGAGTGAGATACATTCCACCTTCAGTTCCTGCCTCCTTTGTGAAAGTCAGATGGTGCTCCTGTCCCCTTCCTTTCTTCAGTTTAGTCTCACCATCTTCACCTTTGACTTCTTTATATAGCAAAGCGTCTTTGTCAATTTTCCCATCAACTCCAATACACAGTAAATTTTCAAGACCTTCATTGTGTTTTTCATCACTTTTTACTTTTATTTGAGCCTTTTCCCTGTCAAATTTTGATTTATCAACTATTATCTGTTTGACATCAAGCCCAGACTTGAGCAGTTGTATAGCTTGTAGGTCAAGGAGAAAGGCATTGGCAAGACTTGCCCCAAAATTGGAAGAGACATCACCCCTGATGAGTTCCATGGCATATCTTGGGATTTTCAGAAAGCTGTAAGCTCCACTTGGGGGCATCATTGGATTGAACTCCTCATCATCACCAGATGAATTCATTGATTCTGATGAACTGTATTCTAAAGAAACATCTTCTGAGGATGTGGAGACAAATGTCGCTAACCCTGCCCTTTGTTGCTTTTAAATCTGCCTCTTTAATCTATCTGCTTCAGCTGCAGCCCTCTGGTCTCTCTTCACAGCAGCTGTGTCCACAGGGTCAAACTGGAAGGAGACCTTGGGTCCTATTTTTGCCCTTTGATCTCACAAGTACTCCCTGTCTTCTGCTGGAACTTTCTTTTTGGGTGGACAAGTGCAGACTATGTGCTTTGTTTGACAATTTTCTACACTGCATTTTACAGTATTGTTATCACAAGGACATATAGGTAACTTGCAGGTACATGCAGAGATGTCAAAAAGTTTATCCAGCTTTTCTTCTAGGTTTTGTTCCTGTACTGTAGAAAGTGATTTTCTATTCATTTCTTTTTTTTTCTTAAAGCACAGTCTATCCACTGATTTTACAATATAATATTCATCATACAAACACAGCCGTGGGTTTACCGCCTGCCATATTTCTATTACTTCTTTGGCTATCAATTTAGCAATATCATAGTCTTTCATTTCTGGATGACTGTTCTGGAGGAAATAACTGTACTGGATAACTTGACAGGCAGTGGGAGGTTCTGTTTTATCAAAGGATGAATGCTGGCGACTGAATTTTTTTGCACTGTCACCTCATGTTACAGTAGACTTCTGTTTTCTAGCCATCTTTGGGGAAAATATGAAATTTCTTTAAACACAAATAAAGCACTACAGCCTTCAAGCAAAACAGACAACTGCAGCCTTCACTATTCTGCCTTGCTTTGCCAAATCACCTGTAAAAAAAAAAAAGAAAAATATTAGATAATATTAGAAAATAACTTGATTTTGTGTACATTCTATGGATTAAAATGATAATAAATAATGAGATGCAAATCCTCAAAAGGTGCAACCATATTGACGTATACCAATTTGTACAATGTTTTCTGTACCTCAATACCTTTCTATCTATACTTGTCCAAGATCCAACTTCCCAAATCAACCAACCCTAGTAGACATGTAACAGTGGTTAATTTTAAAATATGATACAGCTTGATTTAAGTGAAAAATTAGCACACAAGTTCCTTGCAAAAAGTTAGGCCAGTTTACTAACAATAGCTCTGTGGAAGTTTGCAATCATGTAACACACCTGAATTATTTTACTACCCATTGGAACTTGATTATTTTGAATTTCCTTTTTTAGGATTTTGAAAGTTTTTCCAAGACCAATCACACATTCTACATGAATGTGCTGTGATACAATTTGCCTGTCTCTCATAAATCTCTGGTTCTAGCTGGGATTTTCCCTTTAACATAGTGTGTTTACATGTACATTTTTGCATGCAGACAAGTCCTGCACCATGATTCCCCTGTCTGCCATTATTCTGTCATCTTTCTCAAACATTTTATCATTTAAAAGTACAGAACATGCCTGTCACTAGTGTTCTCTCCAGATGCATCAGATACATATGTCACAAGTCCTCTGGGGCTACAACTTATAATGACTTTCAGTGTATTACTATTCTTGTAGCTTGAAAAAGTATCTGACTGATGAGCAATGTTGCTGTGTTTCTGGATGGGAATTTCTGGTTCATCTAAAATGACTCTTGTGTTTTGGAATTTGGTAGTAAAGTTTTTTGGCATAAAATGCTTCACTGTTGCATGATCTGCCCAGATGTCTATCCCATTTAACTGGTAGTATGGAAATTTTATTCAGGTGTTCGGTATAGACACTACTGTAGTCTTGCTAATGCGAAACATCGGGCTTAATTATGTCCTCTTTAGCTTGGCAAAGCTTCATCATGGTGAAGAAGAGGTGCTCTTCTGACAAGCTTTTACACTTGTAGTTCAGCTCATATACTGCAGGCACAAGTACACTAAAGAAAAATTTTAAATGTTCATAGTCATCAAAACCTATGTGATATATAATGCCTGCATGGTTATTGTACTGTGGCAATGAGACACCTTGATGAACACCAGAATACTTCTTAGTGCTACATAGACAGTCTGTCAAAAGCTCACACTGGACACCAGCCTCATCAGCTAGAATAGGTGATTGATCCACTTCGCTGTCTTTGTCTTCTGTTGTCTGCACTTCCACCTCCATGGAAATGGATGGCACTTCCATAAATTGTGACAACTGGTCTTCACTGGAGCTAACCTTCCTCCTTTACAAGGCTCAGTCACTCGTGGGCTTGGTCAGTGATGTCTCAGCTTCTCTCATTGGGAAACCTGATGGTACTGCACTTGGCTTGAGAGGTGGTCTTTTACCTGATGTAAAAAATGCATATTAATGAGTACATGATGCTTATTTTTACTAGCTCTGCTGCTTGTATTCATGTGTTTATTATTGTGTGTGTGCGCGCACGTGTGTTCGTGCTGGTGTGTAATTATTAGGTCATAATTATATAAGCACTCAGCAAAATATGATACACTAAAGATATTTTCTGTTTTTCTTTGTGTGTGAGTGTGTAAAACATTTGTTCAAATTTATAAATGATTTAAAAGTTTTCAACTTCTGAATGTGTATCTATCAACTGCCTCATTTATAACATATTGTAATGTCTCACTGCATTCAGTGGATATGGTCATGAATTTCTGATAAAATTAATTTTAAAATAAAGTTTGCATTATTAATATCCAATTCCTCGCTACACTGATCTTAACCCCCCCAAATATTTTATTCATAATTTATTAGCTGGAACATTTTTATTAGTACTGCATATCTGCAGTCAGCACAAAGTTAAACGATGCAAACATGTCACTGACAGTTGACCCAGCGAAAATATCCCGCAGATAATTATAAGATAACGACGCTTGAAAGCTTGTGTATGCATTTTATCCCTGGTCAAGTACAAAGGTTGTTTTGTAGTCCTCTGGCGTAAAGTGCAAAGCGCACAAAACAGAGTCGGCATTCGGTGTCCACAGTCGCTTGTTCTTTGGGCAAACGCGCTTACAGCTACCCTCCAATGCAGCCCGAGGTCTTTATCTTTCGGAAACCTGTGTCCTCCAGTGGAACAACATCCAGGGATGCAACAATAATGGGATATTGTTTTCTTGAGTTTGCAAACACTGCTGTGTAAATAACACTGTGTGTGAACCGGAAGTAGGTCTGGTCACTCATTATTACACTAGCGCCACCTGATGGGACTAAGGGTGACCAACCCCATTGGAGTAACAACATCTATCTTGAAAGATTTTGAAATATGGATTAAGAATCTACCAACAAATATCACTTATTCGTAGATTCAGAAACTGCTCTCTTTGGAAATGCAAGAATTAACAGACTAGTAACATCTATGAAGTTACTATGGTGAGAAGTAAAACAACTGTCATTTTTCAGTAGCCATTACTGAGAATATTAATCCTCGAAAGAATGAAAAAAGACTACGAACAACAACAACAATAATAATATAGGAAAATATTAGAATAAATATAGAAATACATATAATTAGTATTGCAGAAAGTTGCAAAAATGCGTTTTCAATTAATTAACGAAAACGAAAATATTTTATTTGTTATCGTTTCGTTGTTTAGAATCTTACTCTCGTTTTAGAGAGTATCCGCGGTCCAATCAACCAATGAGCGCTTTCCCGCATTTACAACGACGAAGCACTATATATAAGAATGATGAATGTGGTCATGGCAATGCCTGTGTGAGACTGTATCCTAAGCGTCAATTTAGAGGTTAATAACTTCTGCCTGATGGCACCAGTTATTTATCGGCACGCGATATTTGGCGATAACCAGGATCGAATTGCTAAATGCGGCAGATAATCGTTGTTGTTGAGACAGCCAGACAGACGGACAGACGGACCTGGCGCCGATGGGCTGAGGAGGCCTGGCCCGCCTTGAATATTTGACGCTGCGTCGCATAGTTCAGCTGCTTGGTTTACCAAACTGGCCCTGTCTGCACTGGATTCGATTTTCTTGTTTCTATCGCAAAAACTGAAATTGCTGTTTCGAGTTCGAAAAGTATATCTCGCGAATGAACGCTGCTTCTTCGTCCGTTCCCTACTGCTGGCCGATGTAAAATCTCCTTCTACTGCCAGTGGTAGTGTTTTTTTTTACCAGTTAGCAAAACAAAACAAAAGACTTCGGTATTTCGGCGTGTCCATTGTACTATGGAATACCTGGAATTACGAAACGACTCGCATCAAACCGCTTTCGCCCGCGATTCTCTGGTTTCGTGTAATCATTGTAGTATAGAAATTTCACTGATGTTTTGGACTTTTGCCCAGGACTCGTTAAGTTGGTATTTATGCTCGCATATATTTCGTTTTCCTCGGTTTCTATAGCAATGAGTTTATATTATTTGATTATAAGACCTGAAGATCGTATTTACTACATCAGTCGCTGACTATGGTGTAGGAAAAAAAATGAAGGAGATAGAAAGAAACAATAAATGTTGCCTTGCTCGATGAAGTACACTACATGGGGAAAAAACTCGTACATTCACAGAAATAGTGATATCAACAGAATTTAATCCTAAGTTTTAATGATGATGATGATAATACATAATGTTTCCTTAATAGATATAATGAAATCTTGGCAAATTTTGTCTTAGAGCTAAACATGTAAATTAAATTTAGTTTTCTGAATCAATAGAGCGTTTTTTCATCACGCCGTTTCAACCAGAATCACGTAACTAACTATGCCTAGCCGCCGATCTGATACAGTAACTATGTAAAGTTTTAGTATAACACTGGTATTTTTTCAATAATAATTTTGATATTAGAAATTAAATTTAAGGCAGCTGCATAAAATTTTTTTTACATTTTTACATTATTATATTAACTACAGATATGCTTTTATCAACTTAGTTTTCTTTTTTCCCTGAAGAAAAATAGTGTTGGTTATTTCTACTCTTTTTCTCCACCTTTTTCTGGGAGATGTAAATAGATTTTTCATCTGGTTACATCTTTCCTTAGATAAAATTTTTTTAAATAACCATTTTCCCCTTAATTTTACCCTCAAGCTTACCGATTTGGGGTTTTCGTAAATTAAAATTTTAGAGCCATTGAGTACTTTTTTTGGATGTGAGAGTGCATCTTATCAAAAATCTTGTCACAAAATAATCTCAAAGTCAAATTCCCATTTCATTGCATCATTAATATTATGTAAATGTATCACTGTTTTTAATTAATTTCTGGAAGATAAGAAAGGCGGAGTTATATTTTAATTATCTTTAGTAGCTTTCTTTAGGGAGTTAAGTATATATAAATTACAAGGAAAAAAAGTTTTATAGTGATTTTAAAAAAGTAAATAATGTAATTTCCATTTTCAAATTTTATGCTGTGATATGCTGACAAAAAATATCTGCCAGATAAACTTCAGATCTTTTGATATCAGAGCTTTGTCAGTGCCTGATACCTAGTGATAATAATACTAACAAAAATTTGTTATAGAAAGATTTTTACTTGTTAATGCTTTGTTAGTTACAAAATGATCTTTAACAGATCAAAATTTGTGTTGTTAATAAGTAATAAAACAGCATCTGGCAAACCATTGATTTTTTTGTTTCTTTTTTGTTTTTCTGAGGGTTTGCCAGATAAAATTTTGTCTTGAAAATAATTTTGATATATTTATGTTTGTAACCAGCTGCTGAAATTGTGTATTTTTTTTCTGTATGTAATACATAATAGAAACTTAATTTGTGATCAATATTATTTTTTGTCCCCATTGAATATGTTCAAACTTTAATATATTTGTTGAAAAAGTTGTTTAAAGTGAAATTTCTCAAAATCTTTGAAAATTACATCAATTTTTAATTTAACAAACTTCTCTTCAGTCATTCATTTTTAGGTAACACAACCATACTAGGGATACTGAAGATCCAATAAGTAAAGCATGGTGGATATTTAAAGATGAAAACATGTTACATTTAACTGAACTAAATCATGCATAGATCAACCATCTAGAAACTATAGACCAGATTTTACCAAACTGAACAACATGATGGATCTAGGTCAGGCCAAGTAGCAGTTATCGCAAGAGCAAGCCTGGGGTCAACCATTATTAATCTTTGACTTTGCTTTTCCTATAAAATTGTTTTCTTATATCATTTGTTAGAGTAAATAACTTTATTTAGAACAATGGTCTTCAAATTTTTTTTAAAAGAAGGGACACTTAAATTCAGTAAAGTTTCCATTGCTCATTTAAAAATGAGAGCTAAATCTGATCCTAAATCTAGTGCTGCTTTTGAGATAGGTAAAGTCTAATAAAGATGGTACCTACAAATTTACTTGGAGTCTGAACTAAAATGGATGAAAATAAACTACTTCTTGAATTCATAAATTAACAAAACATCACACATTATTATTTAATCATTAACTAATTTCTTTAAAATTAAAATTTACTAAGATGATTTTTTAAATGTGAGATAAAAATCTGGTGATAGAACAATATGAAATTCAAATCTGATATCTCTTATATTACAAATATTTTAAAACAGAATAACAGCTTTAACTTTTATGTGAAAGAAAGACAGAACAAGTGAAAAATTGCTGATTTTTATCTGATAGTTTTCTAGTGTTTGATGCCATGTTAATTTTCTTTTTTCAATACTTTCTGCAAAATGCTGATCAGTTATGTTAGAATACAGTTTCAATTTTACAAATTTCATTTTTGTAAAAGTTTACTTGCTCAGATATGTGCTTCCAAAAGTGTAATGAATCCTTTTGAGAAAGTTTTTATGTCAAGATTAATATCTGGCAAAGAAGAATAAAATTTAACAAATTGTTTTTTTTTAAAATTTGTTCTTCCGAAAGTTATGGTCAGATCAATCAGCTCTAATTATAAGCCTTCGGGCAAATCATCCACTTTTGCTTCAAAACAGTTCTGAAGGATCCAGTGCTTTTTGGCTATGTTTATGGAAGCTCTGATAGTAATTTGTCAATAAGCTTTGCACTTCGTTGGTTGGCAGTTTATAATGTTTCTTGATGTAACACTTTTGTAAAATAGATAAACTTACTTTTAGCTGTTCATGAAAGAATTTTTGTTTAGTTTCAAAAAATTGTCACTGAATATGTCATAGCTATATGTTTGGTTTTTCCCTATAGTTTTAAATTTAGCTGATTAAAGTAAGTTGCTATGTCTACCAAGATTGCATACCCTAACAGAATTAGAAGTTCAGGCAAAACATTTATATTTTAGTTTTCAGTCGGAAGTAAACATTTTAAGACTTGTTCTTCACTGAGTTGGCATACTTCACTCTTGTAAAGCTTTACTTAAATCAGTCTTTTTTTGTGCAATGACTGTTAGTGAATAATACATTAAAAATCATTGGAATTTTTAAAATTTTTTCCATGTGTCTGTTTATATGCCCATTAAGTTTTGTATTTTTACCAAACATATTTTAGCATTTTTAGTAGTGATACTTTTCAAATGGTTCCAGTTTAGATTGGGAATTTTTATTGTTTCAGCAAATTTTTAAAATGTTTCTATCAGTTATATCCTTACACAAACAATTATAAATTCCTCAAATGAAGATTAAAAAGTTGAGCAGTATTTGAAATGTTATTACTTTCATCTAGTGTAAAAGAAAATTTTTCACATATCTTTTTTTTTTTTTCTTGAGTGCAAAAACCTTTACCTATATCTTCAATTCTTTCTGTGATTATACTTTTTGGTAGGTCACATTTCCTGTTAGCTTCCAATAGCATTTTTTAACAAACTCTTATCTGAAAATGCTTTTCCTTTTTCTGAAACTAATTTAACTATCCTGTAACTTGTTTTGCTATCTGCAGTGTTTTCTGTAACAGCCTCAATAAATATATTTTGTTGGGTAAGTTTACAAATTAAGCATATTATTCTCTCTTTACACTGCACATACAAGTAATCATTTGTCTATTGTTCATTGAACACCTTGCTCTCATAATCTACTTTTCCTCTCTTTTTTTGACGAAGACTTATTATTTGCCAGCATATTCCTTAAAAAATGATAATAATTGCTAAGAAAAATGAAAATGTTCTTACTAAAATAAAATCCACACTATTACTTTGAAGTGAATGCTATTTGTTTGGATTCAACACTGAGGAAGTGATTAAAAGGGCAAAGAGGATGCAATGTCTCTGATCCACTCCCAATCTAAATAGAAAGTAACTGCTCAAGTCAGCAGGACGTTTTTATTATTAACTTCCACATGAAAAACTCTGAAAAATGAAACAACTAAAATGTTGAGTGAAGAGAAATTAATCTTCAGTCAGTATAGATTAAGCAATTTTTAAGGATATTTACAGTCTTTTGTTTTTTGCTAAGGTTGATATTTTATGTTAATACATTTTTGGTGATCCTGATTTAGAGAATGACATTTTTGTACAGATGGTTTGTTTCACTGGATTGTTGACATCAGATTTTCGGACCTTTCAGTTGGACCATCTTCTCTAGACTTGTCTGCAACAGATTTAATTGAATCTTTCACTTTTGAATAACAATTTCATCCATTTTAGGTTGATAAGATGTTTAGAAAAAACCAAGTGCTTCAAGAGTTTTCTAGTAGGTGATCAACTTTGGGAGTAAGAGTATTTTAGTCTGGACAGATGACTCCATCATCACATAGCACTTGCCCATGTTAAGGACTCCATGACAAAAGTACATTAGTAGCCAGAATTATTACATACCCAAAGTAAATTTTATATACATATTTTTTTATGATTCATCTTTTAGGTATTTATTCCTTTAAAATTAATATGCTTTGGTTAAAACAATGTGCCAGGTGTGCATTTATTGAATATTACTTCTTTATTATTATATACAGATATACCTCTGGCATCGAGGCTTCTGATAGCAAAGTTTCTTTAAAATGAGTTTTATTTTCCCCATTTTTTTTGCTTAAAATTTTAAAAAAATAATAAAAATAAAAAGACTAATGGAATCCATTAAGAACAAATTACCATAGTCTTTTGTTTTGATTTCAGCCTATCAGAACAAAGTGTGCCAATCAAACAAAAACCAACATCAATTCAAACCTAACTTCCAGCATATACATATGGATTGTATCTCACCATTTCCCTTTTTTTTATCAAAAATATTATTAGCCGCCCCTATACCACCCAAGTGGTGATGATGTCTGCCTAAAAAGGTGGCAGACACTCGCTAGGTATGGCTCAGTCTACAATAAAAGCTATGTTAAACCAAGCAAACGGTATAAAAGCTAAGTTAAAATGGCAGTTGTATCAGCTGCTAAGAAATTAACTCACATGAGCAGCAGTGTAATGGAGAAATAAAAATTTTTGGAAATCATATAACATAATGGCAGCGATTGATAACATGAGAGATGCCTAGAAAGAGGTAACCAAGCAAGGGTGTAAGCTGGTTGCAGACATCATCAATGACTTTGCTGGTTTTGAGACAAAGATGCCAGCAATTAAAAATGATGTTAAGCTAGCAAAGGAAGTAGGATTTGATGAAATAGACATTGATTGTGTGCAAGAGCTTCTCAACTTTCATGAGGAGTTACTTACTAATAAAGATATGCAAAAACTAGCACAACAGGAACAGCTAATGAAGTGCCGGAAAAGTGTTAACTGCGACATTTTTGTCTGAAAATATTGAAAAGATTATGGATGCAATGGATGGGAATGTGACAGTGCTCTCAAGAAAGCAGTTTTGAAAGAAAACTCCTGCTATCATGAGATTTTAAAAGGAGGAAGGTATGACAGTCAACACTGGATGCATTCATCAAAAAGAAATCCTCCTGTTCAACAACTACAAGAATCAGAGCCAGGCCCATCAAATCAACCAGGATCCTCAATCAGCAACATTCATCCACCATTGCCAAGTCAGAGCAAAGGTTGGCAACAGTGGTAACATAATGATGCAAGTTCCAGCAAGTTAGTGGTGAGTGTATTTGCTTTTTTTTTTATTGAAGGTGCATCTACGATAATGTTTTATAACAGGGGTCTCCAAACTTTTCAATGTAAGGGCCACATTATATATTTCCCACATTTATGCGGGCCGAAGGAAAAAAAAATGGAAAAAAAAACAAATCAGTGCCAGTAATTTAATTTCCTCAAATATTAGAGTATAAACATGGAAAAATTAAAACATATCTTGTTGGAAAAAATCAGGGTAAACTGAATAGATTCCTGCCTTTACTTTTATGCAACCAAATTAGTGTGATGAATGATACTGTCGTTTTGACTTCAAAATTTCATTAAAATCAGGTTCCAGATTAGATTAGCAAATTGTAAGAATTGATTTCAAATGATCATCAGACAAATTTGCTTGATAGTTAGATTTCACATATTTCATTTTGGAAAATGTTTGTTCACACAAGTATGTTGTACCAAAAATGGACACAAAACTACAAGCAAACTTTATCAAATTGGAAACTGATCTGGCCGCAGGCATTTATAAAACTCAATCAGATTTCCTTCTCTATACTTATCTTTCAGTCTGTCATCTGCCTGGAGATCAATAATTTCCATTTGAAATTGAGTTGGAAGATTTTCAGCATTGCAGTCAAATGGATTATGAAAGAGCCTGATTTCATTTGCTTTGGCATCAAGGTCAGCAAATCGCTCCTGAAACTGTTTTTTTCAAATCTGAAATTATTTCATTTGCAAATGAAGAAGGAAATTCAACTTTACTTTCTGCATGAAATTTTTCACAACATGGAAAATGAGCAAAATTCTTAACTTTCACCTGGCCTTCAAGTAGTGCAAGTTTTGCTCTGAATGCCTTGACATGAACAAAGTAGTCACCGATCAAATTTGTTTTGTCTTGCAACTTCAGATTCAATTGATTCATATGACCTGTCATATCTGCAAAAAATGCCAATTTCCAAATCCATTCACATTCTGATAATAATGGCTGAGGTTTATTTTTCTCTGTGAGAAATAAATCAATTTCTAATCTGAGCTCAAAGAAATGCAGCAAAACCTTTCCACAACTAAGCCATCTAACTGCTGTATAATAAGGCAAGTCAACAAACTCGGCATCAATTTCTTTCAAGAAATCACGGAACTGGCGATGGTTGAGTGCATGAGATCTAATGAAATTAACCACAGAAACAACAGGTTTCATGACACAAGACATATCAACATATTTTAGGCACAATGCTTGTTGATGGATAAGGCAATGCAGAAAAATGGGTTTTGAGAATCCTCCACCCTCACAAGCTGTTGTAATTTGCCCAACCAAACCCTTCTTTGTCCCAGACATATTCTTTCCTCCATCAATTGTCACACACTGCACTTGTTTCCATTCCAGGTTATATTCTGTCATAGTTTTACTTACTTCATTGAAAATGTCCTCTCCAGTTGTTGTGGTGTGCATGCTGTGAACTGATGCTAATTCTTGGGTCACATTAAATTCACTATCAACACCACGAATGAATACTAAGAGCTGAGAGGTATCACACACATCAGTTGATTCATCCAACGCAAGAGAATACCAACAAAATCTTTTTGCTTTTTCCTTTATTTGCCGAATTATGTCGCCTCCTAAATCTTCAATTCTACGAGCAACAGTATTTGACCCAAGACTTATCATTTTGAAGAGGTTTACTTTTTCTGGACATACCTCTCCTGCTGCTTCCACTATACACTCTTTTATGATACTACCATCAGTGAAAGGTTTTCCTTTTTTGGCCACCACATAGGCAACTTTGTAACTGGCTCTAGTTGAAGCTTCATTTTCAGATTTTTTCTTACAGAAAATAGCTTGTTGAGAATGCAGACTGTGCTGAAATGATTCAAACTTTTTAGTGCGTTCTGCTCCTGTGATGTGAGAATAACTTGAGCCATGTTTAGATTCATAGTGCCGACGAATATTGTATTCCTTCAGAACAGCAACACTGTCTCTACATATGAGGCATAAAGCTTTATCATTTGCTTTCACAAAAAAGTACTTTATCTTCCATTCGTCATTGAACTGACGACACTCACTGTCCACTTTTCTTTTCTTTATCTTTTCCATATCTGAAAACATAAGGGTATTAGTCGTATATTAGCAAAAAGATATGAACAAAAATATAGTTGAGTAGAATATCGAAGCAGATTAAGATGGCGCTCAAACGAAAAATAATATCAACAAAAAATAACAGCAAAAATATTCCCACAACGCATTCAACAACACTACGCTTAGGGTGCCCGCACACCGCGAGCAGTATAGCAGGAGGGAGAGTGCAGCAGTCCACACGAGGGAGCAAATGCTCCCGTTTTAGGGAACACTTGCTGCCAAACACCAAATTTGCTCCCAAAACGGAGAGCAAGCAGCAAATGCTCCCTGTTTTTACTGGATGCTCTGGCTTTCGATCATGATGGAAAGCAGGAGCACTTGCTCGACGAACAATTTTGCTTAATAATTTATGAAGACGGGTATTTAAAACTCTAAAATATGTAGAAATTTAGCCTTCTAAATTAGTGGAAATAAATTTTACAGGAAAAAACAGCTTGTATGTGGTGTTAAAAAGTATTATTATAAAGTGGTAAATATTATGGCAACAGCTTTCGTTGATAAACTTAATGGTTACCATTTTAACCATTTTAAACATGCAATATTTTTGGCTACAATAGTATTATTGCTATTTTGTATAACTAAGATAAAGGCATTGTCAAAGTACAGAGAAAAGAATATTGTACAGTGTTTGTGCTCCCTCGTGTGGACGGAGCTGTTCTACGTCCATCTCGGAGCGGCCAGCGACAACCACACACCACGCAGTCCACGACAACACTGCCTGCAACACGTCGTCAGCGATCAAACCCTATCAACACCTCAGTTCACTCACCCCCACGCTCTCTCTCTCACATAACCACACAGAATACAGCGAAGCCCCACTCGCCCTCCATCCCCACAATATACAGTTATACACAACTGATTGGTTGTAATGCACAGCACATACCTACCAGTACTAGTATCTGTGCGTCACACTGTCGAGAGAGAGGGAAACTGACTCGGGCTGAGCGCCACCAGTCAGCAGCCCCAGCTTTGAATAATTCAGCGATGCCAGTTGTACGATAATTATTTTTTCAAGGCCACCACACAGGGATTTGTTTGGCGGGCCGGATGAAATTACCTGGCGGATTACGTGCGGATGAAATTACGTGGCGGGCCGGATGTGGCCCGCGGGCCATAGTTTGGAGAGCCCTGCTGTAAATGAACATTACACACCCAGTCATGTTGACTAATTTGATGGAGGAAGCACTATAGTATTAGGAGGAATATCATATAACCTACCTCTCTGATGTAAATTTACAAGGAATCTTGAAAGCTATCAGGTGAGGTTCTACAGTGACATTTTATCTCTTTTTACAGGTTTGATGATAAAATATTCTTTTAAGTCAAAGCTTTCACACTGCCAAGATGTGATGTACTAGTCTGTACACTACTGACTTCAGTGTGCAACTTTAGCCATATTTTTGTCCAATCTTGAATCTCATGGAACACCTTTAGATGAACTTGATATTAAGCCAACTCCTCAAACATACCAAGAACTTCTTCAGGTTTTACCAAAGAGTGTAAAAACACCTTGTAGTAAGTTATGTTATAATTAAGGCTTTTGGGTCTTAACAGTCTTTTATTGACTATCATGGTGCACACAAAAGATTAATTTCCCAAACAATCCTTGTCCTAGGATTATTATGGTGGTGTTTTGATAATCTACTGTAGTTTCTTATGTGATTCTACAGTTTTGTCATACTTAATAATTGGTAACTATGTTGTGTATACCAACATTTTAAATAACAACAGTCATCAAAGAATAAAAATTTTCTTGATGTATTTGTGTTTAGGAAACTTCAGCTCTTTAGAGAAGCCATGGATACCAAA
The DNA here is from genome assembly GCA_018389105.1 of Nautilus pompilius. NCBI lineage: Eukaryota > Metazoa > Mollusca > Cephalopoda > Nautilida > Nautilidae > Nautilus > Nautilus pompilius. The sequence continues at coordinate 1,092,825 of JACATO010001402.1, read as the reverse complement.
ATTTCTAGGGTTATTACCTTAGGAAGAGCTATAATTTGTCAATCTGACAATAGAAAGTATGTGTGGGACTGGGTGGGAGTCAGGAATAAAACCTGTCATCTTATAGTTCTATTAAAGGCACATATATCTTGATTAACATTTGAACAATATGAAATATCTTAATGTTTGGCAAACACATTGTGACATAATGTAACATTTTCAACATGTTGTCCTGCAACTGGTGTACAGAATATTTGAACATTTGTGTAAATTAATGAGGGAAGATGCTAATGAATAAAGTTACTTTGATCCTAACTCATTACTTGTATCATAAGTATCTTTGTGTGTGAGTGTGTTTTTATGTATCAAGTTCTAGAAAAGTAACAATTTTTAAAAAATATCTAATTATTACCTACAAATTGCAAAATTTGAATATTTAAATTGTTCTTTTTATTTTTTAAATTATTATTCCATTTATTTTTTATTAGTCTGTTATTTCTCTATTTAGATTGGCAATTAAATTCTGATAATTTCAATAAAGATGTGTATGTTTCATGCTTATAAACACTCCTGCATTAAGTTTTACTTACTGCATTATTTTGTTTGATTGTTTTTATTCTTTACTAAACCTTATCTAATTCCAAAAAGGACATAAAAATAAGAAAGAAAGCCTTTATGGCTATGGAACAGTTTACCATTGAAGTTGACAAATTGATGAATATATGAAAAGTGGTAGGTTTGTTTGGTTTTTACAACTTTTAATATTACAATGATCAAGTGATTTGTTCTTCTGTAAACAGTAAAAGTTAATTTATATTAATTTCTGTGTGTGTGATTTTGTTGTGCACTTACAACTTCAACAGATAGGGAAATTCCTAGAACTCTTCACTTCTAGAAGAATTAAATGACATCGCTTAAGTGAATTGAATAGAACCTCTTTTCCATAAGTTTTGAAACAGTTTTTCATTCATCATTATCATATTGTACACTATTCTCTTAATTGGAGGTGACCCTTTTGAAGGTGTGTGTGATGTGCTGTTATCTACTATATAGTATTGCCTGTCCTGTCCCATGAGGGACCCAACACACTTTAGATCAGCTGGGAAATCCATAAAGAACCATGCCAAGAAAATATGTCAAACTAAACCAATTCCTCCAGAAATCAATCTTTGTTTCTCTGCCTTGACATCTAAGTAGCTTAACTATGGGCCACTGGCTTCTTGTGAAAGTTTGTTTTTTCAATGGAATCTAAAACTAATTGATGGTAATAGATTATGAGGGTTTGAGCAATCTTTGTTTTAGTGTCATGCTTCTGGTTTTAAATGAATTTAAAGCTTATTTTGCTTTGGGCTAACCAAGATGTAATCTTTTTAGAATTATATCAATGTTTCTATTCTGAGCAGACAGGTGAAGATACTATAAAACCTGTCTATTGTGGACACACAAGGGAATGTAAACAATGTCCGTTATTGCCAGACTGAATAATATTCATGAGCTCATTAATATTTAAAACATAGACCATGCGCGGAAAGAGGTGGGGACTTTACTCATTCATGGGAAAAAGAGACATCAATTTAAATTACTTAAATCCAAATTTATTTTATTTACAGATTATTACAGAACATATTTTATACACATATTGTATTCAAATGTATAAATGATGAAATAAACTGTTTGTTTTCTGATAAACACATTGTACATGTCAGTAGAAAAATACTGAAAAAATATATCATATCATGAAAAATACATATCATGTCAAAAAATACCGAAATGGGCGGTTCAAAATGTAAAGCTCCTTTCATCTAACGAGTGAAAAAACTATCAAGTGTCTGTTGTTTTGCTTGCTGACGACGATTGGCGATTACTGTTTGTAATTTCTCTTCTATGTTGACAAGACTGTTGATGATCTGTGGTGTCTTCTGTAGCGCAAACTTCTTAATTTCTCTGATAAGTTTCAGTGCTTCACTTGTAGATTTCACTAATTGGGGTTCTTCATTCTCTTTGTCTTGAATAGAGTCGTCGTCATTGTTGCTTTCTTCGTCGTCGTTTTTACCATGAAGTTCTAGAAGAAATCCGTTTTCCCATCCTTCCTGCAGATCATCACATGTTGGCACTTCGTTATCCAAATTGATGAACTCCTCAATGCCCATTGCATTAGGTATACCAAGGGTTTCACCAGTTGTCAAAACAAACTGGTTTAATTCTTGATCTGCAAGAGATTCATCTTCTCCTGGTGACATTGGATGAACAACAAACAGCTTAACACGGTGTGAGCGGTAACTTCAGTCCATGAGCGGCCAATCCACTGACGCATCAAGGACATTGACAGTGCTTTTGATAACACTGCACGTAGAAATCGTTTTCTGTACCATTTCTTCATGAATGCAAAAATCCCCTGGTCTAATGGCTGAAGTTTCAAAATGGTGTTGGGCGGGAAAAAAAAAAATCTTTGTGTTAGTCAATTGTACTGCATTGGCTGGGTGTATTGGTGTGTTGTCGATAAACATCAGTATCTTCCATTTTTGATGTTGCATTTTTTTGTCAACATCTCTCAACCAGTCGATAAAAAGTTCTGAAGTTATCCAGGCCTTTTTGTTGTTGCGGTATGTGATGGGCAGAGTGTTGACATTGACGTTGGAAAAACATCGAGGTTTTGCATATTTCCCAATAATGATAGGTTTAAATTTTTCACTACTGTCCATATTGGTACACAAAACTGCTGTTAGATGCTCTTTGGACTTCTTGCCGCCCTTATAGTCTTCGTTTTTGATAGCATAGGTCTTGTCTGGTAGTGCATGATAAAACACCCCAGTTTCATCCATATTAAAAATGCCACATGGGAAATAACCTTCGATGAGTTGAGGAATTCTTGCCTTCCACGCCTCCACTGTTTCTTCTGACACATTGGCGTTTGGTAAAACTGTCCAGCCAGCCATTTGATGCCTTGAAGTCTGGTTTATTAAATTCTTCGGCATAGATGAGAGCCTGGTCTTGAATCATTGGGTCAGATATTGGAATTGACTGTGCCTGTTTCTTCTGAAACTACTCCCATACCAGTGAGTTGATATCGCAGTACCCAATGCGAACACAGAGTCTCTTCCGTTTTCCGTCACAGTTTGACTCATATTCTTGCAAAATCTTTTGTCGATTTTGTAGAATTGTACTGGCTTGAGTTTTCCCAACACCAAACTCCACGGCTAGTTGACAACAGCTGATCTTCCTGGAATCTGCAGCTCTGATGAGTTCAATTTTACGTTGAATAGAAAGTTCTGTTTGCTTATGCTTGACTGGAGACATAATGGAGTTTACTGATGTTGACTGATTGATGATTTAATCAAAAGTAACTAATTGAGAAAAACAAAACAAACTTTACAAGCTAAAGAAAAATTTAAAACTAAACAAGCTTTACGTGAATAAATTATAAGTTTTGATTGACAGTTTCCATAACAATAGCAGTGTGAAGTAAAACAAAATGAAATGAGATCAAAGAAAAGCAGTCATAATAACCTTAGACTAAGAAAAAAATATGATCAATGAAAAAAATCAATAAAAGATATTTAGTAGTTTTTGTTCACTCTTTCAATAAAAATCATCTGTCCATAATAGACAAGTCAAAATGAATAGAAATTGACACATTGTTACAAATCCTGTCCGTTAACCGCATTACACAGGTGTCTGCTATTGACAGGATAGTTTGCTATTATTTTCTATGAAAGCAATTTGGGAATTTAAACAATGTCTGTATTTAGCAGGTGTCCATAAGGACAGGTTTTACAGTAGTTTGATTTCTGGAGTTTCTTCAATTTCTATACTATTCTATTATGAGAGATAATGAACAAGGTGTTGTTTTGGCTTTAACTAAATGATATGCCGCTGAATTTTTTGGACTTATATGAATTATTTTATTTCCCATAACTAATTTCATGTAAGTTAGCCATGATTTCACTTTTAACCTTTTGACTAGTACTTCAATTATTTTTTTTATTATCGTATTATAGTTTGAATCTTAGAGAGTATTATTATTATTTGCAATATTAATTTCTTTTGTTAGATTTGTAATTCTGTTATAAGATATTTATCTGTTTAAAAAGTTTTCCTTAGTGAAATTTGTTTTTGCTTTTTGACAAGCAACTTTTAAAAAAAAAAATTGTTTTTAGCAGAAAACTGTGGATTTAGAAAAAGGCATTGTATCCTCCAAGAGTAAAAAACATTGAAGTAATGTATCACTAAGAGAGACATAAGATCATTGATCTTTTAATTTCTTGTGACTGTAAGTTCTAAATATTTTTGTTTTTGAGTAGTTGAATAATTATTCATAAGAGATTAATAGAATTTTCTTTTATTTGGTATTGATTTTATACTGTTGAAAATATTAAATACTGGCAACAATCACAGATTGGTACATGCAACTTTATTAATGATGACCAAGAGTGTATTATGTTATGAAGATTTATTGATGTATTATTAAAGTCATACTACCTGATCTCACTGAATTCTGGTTATTGAGATAGTAAACTTAAGAGATGATACCATCTCTATTTCTTTTTATAAGCTTTTTCTTGTCTAAAACTATTTTTATTATTTTTCAGATCTAATTTATTGGCATGGAAACAGACACATCGGTTTTAAGCAGTAATTTTTCTAAACTTACTTTTGATTTGTTGGGGAGCAGAAGGGTTGTGAATAGGTATCAGATAGCAGGGGTGGAAAAAGTACTGAACCATAGCAGTATTAAAGCATGTAATAACGGTATATGTAGGAATATGGCCAAGGCCAGACACCCAGCAGGTCATATGATAAGATTGGGTCATTTGGATAAATTGGCATCAACTACTCCAAAATTAAGCCATTCACTGGAATATCCCAGCTCAAAATATTCAATGGATGCATCTGTTAAATGTCAAGATAAAGTTTTTGAAAATTCTGTAGAAAATCTTATGTGCTTTGCTGAGATACTTTACAAGTGTTCACTGTGTACCACACTACCCTCTATTCTGACATCTAAAAACAGTTTTATAAATCATGTCAATGATCAACATTTAACAAAAAAGCAATCACACAAAGACTGTCAACATTGTAATTGAAATTTGGTACAGAAGAATACTTATGAGCTCATTTGGATTATGTACATCAGTGCAGTCAACAAAAACAGAGTAGTGAATGTATTCAGGATTATCGCTAGGAGATAAAGCAAGATAATCCAAATAATAGACAGTATAGTCAGGGACTTTGCAAGTTCTAACACCTTTATTGAAAGTAGCAAACGTGTACAAAGTCATAATAATATACTTATTCAAGACACAGCTAGTCCAAGTAAAACCAATAAAAAAACAGATAAAATGTCAATGGAGGAAAATATATCCAGATTACAACTGTTTGCAGATCAAATTTTAATGTCAAACAGTAAGTTGCTTGCTGGACAAACTAATTCCAGCCATTCAGGACTCACATTGAATTCAAGTTATACACAGGAGTTTGGGAAATATACAAAATTTATCCGTGAAGGGGGAAACATAATTTATTTTTGCCAAGTTTGTAACTGTAAATGTCAAGTGAGAGCAGCCTTCCAGAACCACTGTGCTAGCTCTCAGCATCAAACCAGAGCTGACACAGCTGAAAGAACAGTTGCAGAGCAACAGAAAATAATCCAACCAAGCAATTTCAAGATTAACTTATTTGGCATAAAATGAACAAGTACATGGGGAAATACAAAAAATGACTGAGGAAAGCTGTAGTATAGGAAAGGATCAGTGTTCTGATGGAACTAAAATTGGCTCTGATGAAAATACTGAGAAGGATGGAAAAGTAAATCAGGATAATGATTGTGAACTGATATCACATCATCAGTGTAAAAGACTTATGCCAATAGCTGTGCGCAATCAACCATGTGCTAGTATGTCATGGTCAGACAGTGAGTCTGAAGATGACTTTGTACTAAAGAAGAAATTGTGTACAAATTTAGCTTCTGATAAAAAAAACTAGACAGCCAATAGAAGATAATCGTCAAGCACCATTGATGCCTGACCAAAGATCAATTAATTTTGGCATTTGTGAAAAACAGGCAAAGTTCTCTGGGGATAGAAATTGCTCAAATTTTGATTCTTTGGGCATTCTGGATTCAGTTGTTGAAAGTTTTCTGGTTCAGAAAAAATCCATGACAACATCCCAACAAACAAACAAATCCTCAAGTGATAAATTTTTGTGGAGCAAAACCACCATACCTGAGATAGCAAAAGAGGAAAGTGGACTCAAGGGTCTATACAGGTGCTCTTTTTGTGAGTTTGCTTGCAATGATATGAGAGATTATGTAAAGCATTTTGAAAAGGAACATGATTCAGATACTTTTGATTCAAATATGTCTGATGCTTCTGGAAAAATTGTTCAAGGAAAGTACTGGAAAATGGTCAAGATCAAAGATATCCTGCCAGGTAAATATTTATTCTCATTAAATCCTAGGTGGTTTTACTTACCACATTTGAATAAACATTGATTGATAGGGATTAAGCAACTTTTTTTTTTTTAAATATTAGAATAATTGTGATAATTTATTTTATGGTAGATGTTCTTACTTATCAAAGGTAAATGTTTTAGATATCACATATTTCTGCCTGAAAAGGTTTATTTGTTTGTTTTATTTAGATATTTAGCAAATAAAATAATAAATTTATTGTTGGCAAATGTATTATAAGAAATAGCAGAAACATTGAAAAAAATTAATTACTAAATAGATATTTCTAACAATTTATCTTTGTATTTTAGAACCTTATAAAAATGTGAAATAGGATTAATTTCTACATACTAGGTTTAAATGAATCTGATTAAAGAAAAATTATTTTGACTATCTAAGGGACAATTTTTTTTCATCCTGATGTAAGCAGGTTTTTTACATATATAGATGAAAGCACAATATCTATTATTCTTTGTCTAAGAGAAGTTAGAAATTTAAATAATGAATTATTTGCAATGCCTTTCTCTTACCGTGGAACATGTTTTTCTAATTTACCAAACCTTATAAGGTAAATGATCATTTAATAAAGCATATCCAATAAATGTTCACCCTAATTTTTGGAGTCTTATTTTTAAGCTTTTGTAATCAGACTTATTTTTAATTAATGATTTAATAATAATAATTTAGTGCTTATTTAACCCTCCTTATAGCACCTGGGTCATTCTAGTTGGTATTTGTGCTGAACTGGCTGCATATTTAGACAACATACTTATAATGCAAAACATGGGTTGAAACAACATGTACTTGTCATCACAACACACACACGCACGCACACACACACACACACACACACACCAACATCAATTAAAAGATTAAATGTTGTATGAACATAATCATGATACTGGCTGGCTTTGCAAACCTATCCTTTCTAGTTGCAAACAATTGGGAATGACTGCTTTATGGTTCAGCCTGTGCTGAGTAATACAAATTTGAAGCATAGTAAGGTGCAGATGCATCATAGGTGGTATCAGAAAATTAAGATCATAATTTACTTAAAGTTCTAGTAATGTATGATTATTATTATCATTAGATTTAAGTAGTTAAAATTTTGTTTATATATATACAATAAAAAAATCATACTTGACAGTGAAGAAATCCTACACCTTGTGAAGATTTTTTTAACAGTTACATTTGTTTTATTATTGTTTTTTTAATCTGTGATATAACATTTTTTGAAATTTAAATCCATTATTAAAAAGGTTCTGAAAGTTAACATTTTTTTTATTTTTTAAATTGATATCTACATGTTAAATATGCTCCACTTGAAAATAGAATTGAAATGGAAGAAAGCTGAAGTAATAAGGTATATTTTTTTAAAAAATGCCAGTTAGCAAGAGTTCTTACATGCATAGCAAGATGATTATTCTAAGAAGAGTAGAATTTTGGAGTGAGAAGCCGGCTAAATTTTGTTAACTACAAATCCTTATACACTTATATAAAGGGATGTGCTTATATTTGATGAATTGTTTACACATGTTTTGAGGTCTGAGTTTAATAAATTATCTTTCACTGAATATTTTAGGCAAATTAAGTTAAAAGCTATCTTTCTCTATAACTATTTTTAATTAATCATTTTTTAGTAATCTTTTAGTGCTGATTATAAACATTTATTGGTCTCTTGTAATTTCAGGTAGTCTTTAGTCTTAAATTTTGACCAGAAAGGAAGTAGAGTAGTAGTAGTTATATTGTGGAGATGTGGATCAAGTTTTAACTCGTGTCAGGTTTACAAGGCAGTTTGGTGTCTCACCTTTGTTTATTGCTACTGCCTCTGAAACAGTTCAACTTTCCTAGTCTATTTTCAGTACTAACTGGAAGAGTTTTTATTCATCTTTTCCTATTGGCTCAGTTGTTGTTATGTTGTATGTTCAGTCTCAGCAGTGGAAGTAATCTTTCTACATTGGAGTTTGGCCTGGTTAGGAGTGTAGTGCTACACTTATTAGGGAGCATTACATTTCTGACTTTGGCAGGGAAATCTCTATTAGAACTCTATTTTTAGATGTGGGAAGAAATCATAGTGCCTGAGGGAAATTCATACAACTAGTGAAGAAAACGAAAAGAACCTATGTCAGGAGGACTCCAAATTGAGCTGTCTGCAAAAGGGTATCAAACTTTGACCACCATCTTGGGCATCTAACCATTGAGCTACTGTTCACCCTCAGTAGTTCAGTGCTTCAAGAAAAACCTCCACAAATAATATTATAGCCTTGAGTAATTTTCCATGTACCATTGTAACCTTTTTCCAGCAGACTAACTTTTTTCACCCATTCGTAGTTAATCTGCCTATACATGCAAGAACAAAAGAATCAGAATTTTTTTATTTTGAATCTTATGTTGGTAAATTGCTCTGAAAGCAAATATGAAAATATGAAATTATCATGAGGGTCTTAAATGTTTGACAGGAATTATGCACAAATTACTGTATCAGATTGATTAACCCTTCTTTTTTGTGGAGCTTTATATAATTCAGGGTATTTTGCCTCATTGTTGAAACTAAAACCAGTTTTTTTTTAATTTTTTACTTTCACTATTGGATCATAGCATTTGAAATAGCCCCTAATAAAAATAATCTACATTAGCATTAGTACATAGTAGGTTTGTCACAGAATTAGTAACTAAACCAAGTTTATGTAATTCCTGTATTTAAAAAAAATACATGCTAACTCATTAAATGAGCATTCAAAAGTTTTAACTGGAATTTTGAGCATTAACAAACAAACATACATACCATCTATAATTTAAATTTATTACCTCAGTAGTGATTTGTTAATTGCAGAATTTATGTAATTATAATCTTAGTTAGCTTGTAAGGGAACTTTTATAAAAGTCAGACTATCAGTATTGTATTTACATTTTCTGTAAGTACTATTGTCACTGGGTAAATGAGCTTTTAGATATAATGCTGGGAATGATGTTCATTATTTTAATAATTGTTTGTGCAGTTAGCAGTTATGTTGGATGATGATGCAACTTCGCAAACCTGGCGATCAAACTCAATGAATAGATTGACATGGTAATATTTTCTAAACATTTGAAAACTTAGTTTTATAGTGTTTGTTTTATTTTGCTGTCATTTTGCAATATTTGGAGTACATGGAGCCTCATAATATTATCACAGTGCTGCTATGTCCTTAAATTACTCTCTACATAGAGAAAAGCAGTTCTAAGATTTTCTTTTATACTCTAATATAACTCACCTATCAGATGCAAGGACTTACTGAATGTAGTTATTTTTTCTTTTTTGTCATTTATGGAAAACATGCTATTATTACATCAAGTCTCTAGACTTATTAGAGAATGCCATATAATACCAAAGTCCATGTTATTGATTGGCCTACTGAAAACAGGTTTGGTTGATGATATCCGTTTTAGAGGATGTTGATATGTGGGCAGTTATTGACATATTCCAACATTATTATAATTTTTATGGGCTGGCAAAAAATTTTTATATATGTTGAATCCTTATGTAGCATTTTTAATTCTCTGACAACCTGTGTGAAGTCTACTTTTTGGTGGTGCCATGTTCTCCATCACTTTAAAAGTTGCAACTTGCCTAACATTAAATATTAAACTATAGAAAAACTAAAAACCAATTCACTTGTTTCAGTGTTCCTATGGCTAGGTTTACTATACTACTGCCAGTCATGACATGAAAGGAACTTTTAATAAATTAATGCATTTTTAAAATGCTTTTATATCTTTTACTTGTGAGAAATGTATATAATAGCCAGAAAGAGACATTCAGTCTGCACATACTTTTTGCATCTTATCTTTTAATCTGTAGTTATTCAGATCTTAATAATAATTTTGATGATCCATTCCTGCATGCATACATTTTATATTACTTTAGCACAGCAAATTATATTTGGAGTTTTTTTTCTTTTTATTAGAAGAGTATATGTTAAAAAAATTTCCAAACAGAAGAATTTTGGTTTGTGATGTATAATTTTCTTGTAAGCATTAGTAGTATCCTATAATCATCAGCTATTAAGTATATTTTTAATATAGATTTGATTTACTTAAGGAACATTTTTTTTTTTTTTTGAAGTTGCTTTATAAATTTGTACAATACTCTTTGTACCAGGAAAGGAAATGTTTTTTAAAAGTTTTCATTGAATCGTCTTTTCAGTTTTTAAAAATTTTCCATCTTAGTACATTGAAATGCAACCAACTGTTTGTGTTCTGAAGTCAGTGATCTTTTCTAAGCAAAAATTATTCAAATTCAAGTCATTGTTTTCGTTGTGTTGTGTGTGTGTGCGTGTGTGTGTGTGTGTGAGAGAGAGAGAGAGAAACTTTGTTCAAAATGTTTATGACAGTCATATGTAGATTCCATTAAGCATATAGGTATAACAAAATTGCAGAAAGATTACTTCTATATTATAAGCAAAGTAATCTCTTGACCACCAGATGCCTGTCTGGCTAGCTAGCTAGAATTCCATGTTGGTTGTTTCTGCTGCCTATTGAATTACTTAAAAACCTTAATGGAAATTAATAAATGCTGATCATTGAAATTAGTAACCATTTCACTTATCTCAATACATAATTTATTAAGCATACCTTTTTCTTATTGATACATAAATGGAAATGATTAACAGACTATTTTTGTTCCATTAAATAATAAATTATAAATAACTAAGCAGCTTAAATAGATTTATTGTCATCTTCACTTTACAGATTCTGTTTAAAGACATAAAATAGAAGTTATTTAAAATCAGATCTTTTAAATTATATTTATTGTTATTTTATAATAAAGAACTTTTGCTAAAGTGCCAACATATTGTGAGTAATTCGATATTTATTTGTATTCATTGAGATATTAAGGGTTTTGAAATGAAACTTGGTTAAAATAACTGTAATGGTATCTGACTAGTTTTCATTTGAATGTTCATAGTGTGTTTGATAAGATCTCTTTGTCAGAATAATATTGAAACTTAAATAAATTCAAAAAAATTTTCCTATAATTTTTTTCTAAATGTTTATTCAAGTTGGTTTTTTTCATGTTTCTAAAAGTTAATATTTTCTATTGATATATAGAGCCATGGTATAGTTGAAAAAATTTGGAGATACATTTGTTTTTGTTATTCTTTAGTTTTTTCCTTTTATTGAAATTTCTGTTTGTTGCAGTAAAATATATAAAGATTGCCCATCTCACATTTGGAACATACAATTTTGAGGAATCAAAACTATCAAGTACAGAATATAGATTTTTACCCACTGATTTACAACTTTTTTCTTTGTGTTCAAGCATTGTTTAATATATTTTAACTGTCATGTGTAGAGTGCATATGTGATACAGCTAGATCATTTCTACATTTCACCATTCATACCTTTTTGCAAGGATGAGGGTTATTCTTCTTTTATGAAAATATGCATGTATTATGAGATAGCCAGCTGGCCACCAACTCCTTTTCATAGGCAGGTGAATTTATCTAAATGCTTGCATCAGAAAAAGAGTGTATCATCTGTTATCTCAATGTGTTGAAAAAAAAAGAAGCAACTTTAGTTTTCATAGCAGCTTAATCATTTATTTCTGATTACATATAGACTTTTTATATTGGGATGGTAACGTAACTGTTAGAAAGACATTTTTAATACAAAATGAACATTTCAAAATTTTTGTTATATGTTCTTATGTGTTACTGATAAACAGTTTTAAGTTAGTAAACCTTCCATAAAGACAACTTTCAGTGTTTATGCATAACATTTACCCATCTGGCATTCCATGTTATAATGTGGCATCCAAAAAATGCTAATTTTGAGACTAAACAAAAAAAAAAAAAGTGTTTTTTTTTGTTTAAAATTAATCTTCACATTTTATATTATATATTGCTGTAAAGTAAAAAATAAAATAATGCAAAAATGGGATTTATTACTGTGAAATGGACAATACACTGTTTTTGATCAACAATAAAGAAATTCACTTCTGCCATTCATTTTAAAAATATTTTGTGGAGTCAAGCTTTAAAAATCTTAGAAAGTTATTAAAAGAAAAGAAACATTTTTATACATACAGTATTGGAAATAATTTTGGAAACAGGATATGCATAAATAATGAGAATTACAAGTGAGATATATATATATAAATATAATTCATATGCAGTACATTAGTAATTTGTGTGGATTTTTTGTTTTATATAAAACTTGACACTTTTTTGTTGTTGTTGCTTCCATACAGATTATCATTGTATGACTATGGAATGTTGTCCCAAATAGCTTGTAGCACTTTCTCAGTAACCAAATAAATTCATATTGCCTTAGCAATAATTGAGCTTTCTGAGTATTCCTTAGCCTCTTTATATTCCAAATATTTTTTCATTGCTTTAGCTCTATGCTTGGGGTAATTTACATTTTGGAAGATGAATGAATCTCTTGCCCAATGAGTAGTTTTCTTGTGAGAAAGGAATAATGGATAAGAACTTGCCTCTACCTTTCAGGCAGTCAGTATTGGCTGTTATGCAGCCAACTTGTGTTTATCCACACATATTTTACTGTAATTGTTGTGCAGTGATTGTTATATCACTTCTATCTTTGAATAAACAGCCAATGATTATTGCTAAACAATTCATGTTATCCTTAAATAGTACTCATTTCCAGGTTTTATCATCTCACTTTTCTATTTCTGTTTCCAAATACAGACTTACCATTTAGTTGTCTCTCTTCAGCAAAGGCCTCACATTTATTGAAATCACTTTGTCCTAATGCATAGTATCTTAGTGTTCTTGAAGAAACATTAACACCCATACTTGCAGCAGGGTCATTTGCAGGATTTGTTGGCTTGTTATTTATCAATTGAGACATTTAACAGTACTTTTGTTTGAGTCTGAATCTTCTTTTTTGACTGCATCTATTGTCAGTAGTACTAATCCCCCTCCTCAGTCTTGCATACAATTTTTTCTGAAACATGGAGTAGCTAGCATGCACTAGCTAATAGTCTGCTTTTTATTTTTGTCATATAATATTTCCTTCCCAGAAGCCATAGATTCATCTTGTTTTCACCACACTTAAATGATGTCCTACTTATGCTTTTATAGTCTTTCTGCAGAAGTGGCACTTTTTGATTACTTGTATGGTAACCGTCCGCAGTGTACTTTTTAAAACACATTACTGTACTTTGGAGCATATCAATTTTTACACTTGCAATGAAATTCTATCATGTGTTATTTGCATTGTATACTCAGTTTTCTGTTTCCATGATTAGTTACAGTGCTGAATAAATGTTTTGTATGTATGTGTGCTTTAATGATATCATTTTGTTATTTCACCAGTTATTTGATTTTTCTTATTTAGAACATTTAAAATCAGCATTCCTAGATTTTTATCTGTTAAAAATGTTAGAGGTTAATCGCCTTATAAAGTATCTGTTTAGAGTGGTAATTTAAGTTATTTATAGAAGTTTATGTTTGTACTAGATATTTCAGTTATCTAAGGTTTTGAAGCATGATTCAACTAAAAATAAAAATGATAATAGAACTGGATTTCCATTTTAGTCAGACCATAAACAGAAAATATGTATCTATGTGAATATACTATTATTTTAATTTCCACATTTTCTTTACAGATATGCTTTGTGGTTGTTCAAAAGGTTATGTGTCTCATGATCTGTTCCTTCAGAAAATCAGTATGGTTCTAAACATTCCAGAAATAATACACTGGGGCCACACTTGTAACAAAGCAGTCAGAGAGGAATTTCCAAACAGCTTAGCTCAGAGGAAAGGAAAATTTAAAAAATATCCTTTTTTTTTTATCCTTTTTTCACTGTTTTTTTTTTTATGAATTTCTGTCATTTTTTTGTGTATATATATATATTATTGTTAATTTTGTGTGATTTTTTTTTTTTCTGTTAGGCACATATACTTCTTACCAATCTAGGATTTTTTATGCTTTCTTATCTGAAACATTTTGTTTCTATATGACTTATGCTTCTATCCTAATACAAATTGTGCTTCTTACTTGAGTTGGAAATCTTATTCTTGTTTATTCAGGACATCTATAGTTCTTTCTTCTCCAAGACATCTTATACTTATTGCTTTTTTAAGACATGCTTCTTTCTTTATGGGATATGTTATGCTACCTAATTCACTTGACATCTTATGCTTCATTCTTAAGTACAACTTATGCTTATTGCTTTTCAATGAACACTCATGCTTCTCCATGTTGTCTTATGGTTTTTGTATCTTTATGATACCTTAAGCTTCTTACTTCTCTCAGTCTTGTTCTTTGGGATATTTTAACCTCCTTCTCTTGAATACCTTATTTATTTATTTTTCTTGGTTCTCTGGTATGTCTGTGCTTTTCTAGTACATCTTATGCTTCTCTAGATCACTTTTTTCTTTAGGAGCATCTTATGCTTTACTTTCTTAGATATTTTAAGCCATTTGCTTATTTCTCTTGGATATCATTTTTCTTTTCAATATCCCATGCTTGTATAGGACATTTTACATTAGTCTCAAAGATCTTGCTTTTTTTTTAGCGGGACATCTTATTGTTCTTCATTTTATGATTTTATTTTCTTTAGGGTATCTTGTAGTTTTTTATTGTTTTGGGGACTTATTGTGTTTCTTGTTTTTTCTATGACTCTGTGTTTCCTTCTCAAAAGTGCAATTCATGATTTTTGCTTCTTTAAGACATTTTATTCTTCATGCTTTTGTGGGACATCTTTTGCTTTGTTCTTATCTGGGGATATTTTCTGCCTCTATCTTCTCTAGGGCATGTTTTACTTGTTACACATTGCTTCTATGGAATATTTTATGCTTTTTTCTTAAGTGCCACATGCTTTCTCTCATGTAGCACTTATTCTTCTTCATTCTCTGGAACATGTTATGCTTTTTGTTTTTCTAGAAAATCTTATGCTTCAGTATTCTCTGGGATATTGTTTTTATTCTTATTTTTCTAAGCCATGTTATGCTTTCTATATATAATTCTTGCTTTTCTGGATCATCTTGAGCTTCTTACTTCACTATGGCATCTTATTTTTCTGCATTTGTCATCTTACTTCTTTTGCTACAATTTATGCTTTTTGATTGTTGTTGATATCCTATGATTCTGTCTTCTCTAGAATATTTTATGCTTTGTGCTTCTCTAGGAAATCTTATGCTTTTCAAAGTTGTCTTATGCTTTTTACTTTAGGACATCTTACATTTCTCTCAATCACATTATTCTTGCCTCTGGTAAATCCATCCTCTTCTCTTGGATTTTTTATGCTTTCTGTACTCTACATCTTATTCTTCTTTTTCTGTTAGTATATCTTATGCCTTTTACTTTTCTCAGTCATCATATTCTTGTTTTGGGTTTTATTCTCTTGGATTTGTGCTTCATGCTTCTTTTCAACATGCTTCTTTCTTTTCTTGGGTATCTTTTTTTTTTTCTTTAGAAGATCTTATAAGTCTTTCTTCATGTATAGATCTTATTCTTGTTTCTATAGGTCATTTTATGCTTTTTTGCTTCTTATTGACATCTAGTGCTTCTTGTTTTTCTGGGTCATCTTAAAAAAAACCTACCAAAAGTTTTCTTCATTACAAAAAAATATATATATATAAACATTTTTTTTTTTTTTTACATTTGTTTGTAAATGGTATCTTGTAAGTTTTAGAAAATTTTGTTTCTATTTAAAATGGAAAGTTTTCTGAAATATGTATGGCATTGATGGTTCTCTTTGTATGCACTACAGCTGCATTAGAAAGTTAATCTATTAAATTTTTTACCTCTGAACTCTTTAATAACTTGTTAATTTTGTAGTTTAACATGGCAATTTATTTAAAGGTTAATTATGAGAACACTAACTGAAATTCAAATATTCATTATGAAAGGACTTTTGTAGTTAAACATACAGATAACATTAATTAAGATAATCACTGAGACTTAAGCCATTCAAGTAATACAAATAAAAGTTTCACAGAAACTGATGGATATTGAAAAGGAACACACAACTGGATAATGAAATGTTGGTAAAATCCACTGGAAAAATCTCCATTTTCCAAGGCACTGGATATTCTCTTGATGACTATTAACATGATGATTGTCCAATTTAAGAGAAGATATAAGACCATCATATTTGTATATCCTGAATGCCCAAAGAACAGAAGTGAAACTTCATGCTGTGAAGAGGAGCATGGAAGCAGCTACAGATACGGCAGAACTTGTGTAAGTGTTTATGAGAACCATCAGACATTATCTTCACTGCATGGATTACCACAAAAGAATGGCAGTATGCAAACCATACTTTACCTCATGCAATGTTTATTATTGACTGCATAGCAATGCAGATGCTACCATTCACTTTTGCCTTTTGAAACAATAATTTTCCTGATGTGTCCTGATTTTCACAGTTCTCAGACACATGTTATGTATGGATATGGCACCATTCAGTTTAGGAGTATTCATTCAACCGTTTAAAGAGTTTTAAAAATTTGACAGCAGTCTGTCTTTCATGGTATGGTATGCAATTTTGGCCACTGGATGATTACAACTTGTAGTCTGCAAAGGAACTGCAACTTCTCAGTAATTCAACAAAATCAACTTTTTAAAAAGAGGAATCTCCTCTTTATGCTATTGTCTATCTGTCCAAAAATAACAGTATTTTTATGGATGATGGTATAGTAGATCAGACCACTTGTTGAATGCAAAGATAGAAAGAGGTCATGGAATCACAACTTTGTTATAGCCTAATAAGTCACTGGACATGAACCCCATTGAAAATATGTAGGACATCCTCAATTGTTCTACATGAAAATGCTTCATTGAACAACTTTTCAGAAGTTCCTAATGCATGTTCTATGGTAGGACAACCAGAATTGCTAGAGGTAAAAGCATGCTGCACAAAGTATTAACTCAATTTCTATTTTTAAGTGCTATGTATGGTTTCAGAATAAGCAGGTGTTCATTTGTACTAGTTGACTGTTAACTATCAAGTCTCTGTAGAAATGATAATCCCAATGAAGTCTGTGTTTTATGTTTACTGATTGGTTGTATTATACTTTAAAAAAAATTTTTTAAGTCATTGTTTTATGGTGTTTGATTTTTTATCTTTAACAACCAGTACAACTTATTATTTTGGTGTTGCACTAATTGAACAATTACAAGAGCAGGAAGATTTAAGTGATTCTGAAAATGTAACATATCAGCCACTACGGGACTTGTCACAAGACCTGGAAAAAATTCTTCAGTTTTTGCCAGGTAACTGAACCTGGACTTTTTAAGTTTCATTTTTCTTCCTGAATCGACACTTTCAGCTGTTGTTGTATTTAAAGTATCTGTGAAAACATTTCCTTCCATATTTTAACTATCTGCATGCATAAACAGCTAAGTGCATTATATCTGTTTGACCATAAATGCAATAAGAAAAATTGCAAATGACCAAAATATCCAAGTTCACTCCTTATTACTATGTATCCACAAACACTGCAGAATAATTATTTCCCATTATTTATTGGTAATTCTTTTATTTTAGTAATATCTATTCATGAAATATATTTTTATAAAATAAAACTTCCTTGACATCCATGGTAATTGCTAAAACAAAATATTCTCTTTTATGTCATGTAATTTTCAATTGATATAAATGAAAAAGGGCAATAAGGGAAATCATCAAAATAGCAAGATGTACTGAACAGATTCATTTTCTTTTTTTTCCATGCTAGTTTACTCAGTCTATGATTTTTTTGAGCAGGTGGATCTCTTGAATAATGTGCTCCCCTAGTAAGACTCAACTCAAACTCTGGAATAGTTGTCTGTTTTTTAGATATAATTTATGTTATTTTCCTAGTTACACCTTTTTTTAGTTTATTTTTAATATATACAGCAATTGTGGATGTGCAATACATCTGACTATAGAAGTCTCATGACTACAAAAGTGGGCACTAATAAAGAGACTTTAGAACATCTATGAATGATGTTTTGGAGGAGTTAACATTTTATGTATTGTGTTTGTTTGTGTACAAGCTAAATTTTCCTTATTTCTAAAAACAAACAAAAAATCAAAACATTTCTTTCCCTAAAAGTGGCCTAATAAATTCTATTTTATTTATTTATTTAGTTATTTATGCATTCATATTTTTTTCAGAGTTGGTGACCTGGACTGGAGATTTGGATGCAGGAATCTCAAGGGATGAAGTACTGCACTTACTTGGAGAGAAGATTGAGCCAGGAGTCCAATATTGGGGGGTTCAGTGCAATCGAGCTATGAGATTCTTGTTTCAAAGAATCCAGATGAAAAGAAAAGGAAAATTTAAAAACATATCCTTTTTAAATTTTTTCCTTTTGTCAGCAGGGATTAAAACATTGTAACATATAGATCTCTTTATAAATTATGCACAAGTACAATATCTTTGAACTGTTTGAAAAAAGAATTGCTGACTTGTTTCTTTTCAGAGTAGAATTTTCTAGCTTGAAATAACAGCATACAGCATACTTGTGGAATATGAGCAAATTAAAGTGACATGCTCATTTTTTGTTAATAGAAACATATTTCCTTATTTTCCTGTATTGCATAATTGAGATTTTTTTACTGGTAGCATTCTAGTGGATAATTCAAAAATGAATTTACATTTAACTCATCCAATAGAAATAATAAAAATTGTAGATTACAATAATAAATACATCAGGCATTAGTTTAGTTTAGTAGTTACATGGAAGCAAGATGTCATAATATCTTATACAAGGGACTTCAGGGAAGAATAAAATAGTCATTTACTGTTCTTAAACTGATTAATAATATTAGTTAACTACACTTGTTAGTAATTTATTCCACTTATTAACAATTTTATTATTAGAAAAAATATATATTTGTGATATCTAATATGTTGAAATCTTAGCTAATTTGTATTATGATCACTGATATTATAACCCAAAACAGTAGTCATTCACATGCTTAAAACCTCTTCAAACTTAGTTTATCTCAATTTTGAATCATTTAGTGTGTTTGTCTTGCTAGTTATATGCTACACTAAAACACTTGGGTTGATGATCATATATAAAATGTGTATAATTGTATATACCTGAAAAAAAAGGAAAAAAAAAAGATTCCAGTCAGTTATGTGAGGTTTTCCCTCTTCACATCTAACAAAAAGGAAAGGTAATGACTTCTAGTAGGTATTCCACTGCTGAAATTTGTGTACCTGGCTTTACATTGAACAGAAATGGCAGCACCACATAGTGGACAACTATGACACTGCTTTATTACCAGGTTTTTCTCCCTTTAGGCTTTAGTATACTAAAAACAACAACAAATTAAGAAATTGATTTTTATATTTAGAACTCCTGTAATCATATGAATTTCCAATGTGGTGAACTGATGACTAAACTATGGCACTCCTCACCTAGCATTTGAGAAACAAGTTCTACTTTAAAAGAATTCATTTCTTTCTATTTCCTTTTAAGAAGAAAAACAATATGTAAAATATACTAAATACACAAAATAAAATGAAAAGGAAACATTTTAAAATTTATTCTTAAGCTTGCTTCTACCCACCATGCAATCTATTAAGATGTCTGTTATGTAGATGTTACATTTTTTTAATTTGCTTGCTTGCTTTTTTTATAAAGAAGAGAGTTTTTCTGCTGATTTGTTTTCTGGCTAATGCCTGTCAATTTAGCTTTAGCACTAAGAATCTATAAAATCTACTAAAATTGTAGCAGTAATAAAATCTTATAGTTATGCCCAAACACACTGAGTTAAAAGAAAAAAAAGTTAAGAAAAATATTGTAAAGTGTGTATACTCTGGTTCCATTTCACCTTGAATATACAGATGCATCTTGTGGGATTGGTCAGATGCAGTGTGTGAACATTGTAAGGACATATAGTTTCCATTGATAAAAAGTTTAAAAAATAAGCTTTCATACTTATTGCATGAGCTTGAATATTCTTGGTGTCCAGGAATTTCTAATCTGGCACTGCCTATTGGTACAGAACATTATTTGTTTGTATTTTTTTAATTTTATGGGAATCTTGGTTTAACAGATAGATTTAGATCAGTAGAATCTGAATTCTGGCAAATTCTTTAATGACACTTAACAGTAGTAAGTTATATCTCAGAGACTCAGAGCACTACTGCATTGACATACCAGTGTCTACAAGACTGGCAACCTCGTTGAATGAGTACCATTTTTATGCTAGGAACTGTTGCCAGTCCTTGTCATATGATACCTAGAGTTCTGACATTGGCATAATGGCTGCTGTGATCTGGAGTGCTGTTGAGTCTTGTTTTTTTCAAATCTGCCATAACTATGTAATAATCTAAGAAAGGGTGGGGGTTTTGTGCCTATGCATTTATCTGTTGTTGAATTTGCCAGTTGGAATATTAAGTGTATAGTAGACACCTTTTGGAATGAGCCAGTGATGACTTTCTACTAATCTCAAAAGCATAAATGCTAACATCACCAGTGAGTTTTTAATATGTAATTGTTTTCTTTAAAATCCAATCAGATATTTGCACCATTTTCAGACATTTAGTAAGATTTTAAAGTTACTGAGTAAAACTTACAAAAGAACCCAAAAGTAATATTATTACCTATGCTTTAATTATGGCATTCAGATTTCACTTAAATATCACAATGTTTTCTTAGTTTATCAATGGTTATCTTATTGTCTAATAGTTGTACTTCAGAGGAAACTTTGCAAAAAATGCATATAAAAATTTCATAAAATTTTGTTTACAAAAAAAAAAAAAGTTATACTTTTTTAAAAGTACCATTTTTTCAAATTTGATGATTGTGTTTACAAATTATTTTAAGGCTTAAAATGTTACTTGCATTTATTTAATTAATTACTTTAGAAATATTTCCTGTTTATATAAAAATTCTTTCTCTTGACTTTTGTACTACAGTTTATTTTGGTGTTGATTTCATAAAGAATTTACAGAGGCAGGTAAGTTTATTTTTGAATTTTTTTTTTAAAATTGCATTTCATAAAACTCTATTTAAAAATGGGATTACAATATAAGGTTATGAGTGCAATAGATTTTATTGTTTCTCTGTAAAAATAAAAATAAATGGGAATTTTCTAGCATAAAAACAATCACAGAATAGTGGTAAATAAGCTGAAACTGCCTTTGTTTACATTGGATTCTGTTTGAAAACATTAAATCATGATGAATTAAAAAAATTATTAATAAAAAATGCAAAAATATCAGAAAATTTATTTTTCATTTCATATGGAGGAAAGACTTTTTTTTAAAAAAAATGCTGATGTTTATGAATGTGAGGAACTAAAATGAAATTCAGTAGGTTTTAATAACTTTTATTTCTGGTTTTATTTAGAAATTTAAATCTGGCTATATTTTAACATTAATGATAGCAATTTCATCTATCAGTGATGAATTCTGGACAAATTTTGTTTTTTATCTATACGGTATTATCTACTTACAGATGTCTGATGAAGACAGTCAATTTCAGATTAAAGTTGAACCTTTGAATGAAGAAACTGATAAAACTACTGCCAAATTCCTGTTTTACTAAGCTGAGAAACATGTCAGTGATTAATCCTAGCCAAAGCAGATATTGAAAAAGAAAAGCCTGCTGAAACTTTTAAGCTAACCAATTCAGACTAGAATCTTTTTTTTTCATTGTATATAGTGTCTTTTCTGTTCTGCTTGCTAATTGTTTGGAATATTATGACTTCTCTGTTTTAATTTAAAGATTTTATCAAGTAAATTGTTTTTGTTTTTGTTTTTTACCTTTCCTATTTCATATTAATTCAGTACCTTTTTCTAATCTTGAAAACTTGTTCAGCTAAATAGGTAACTAAGTAGCAGTAGGTCTGGTTATAAGACTGGCTACATGTTCTGTGCCAAGTGAAGTAATTGAATGACCAGGTAAATTTGCTGTTCTGTACAATGTGGTATTTTGAAACTCATTCAGTGGTTTACAGATGAAGTGTCTCATCATTGTTTAAGATGCTGGATCAAACTGTATCATTGAAATTTTGTTAATGAGATTAGAAAATAATAACTAAGTTATAGACAGGATGTTACACAGAATTTCATATCTGAATCACAGACAGTTACTTGGATAGAAATATCAGGATAATATAAAAATTTCTCATTTTTATCAATACTTATTTATTGTATATTATTTTGACTCCTACACTAAATGATGCTCTTGATTGGTAATGCTCAAGAGAAACAATTTTCAATTTTCTTATTTCTGTATGTAGATGTAAAGAACAAATAATTTAAAAGGAAGCTTGCTTTTGATAATTCAAGAAAGAAAAAAAAAAGAATTGTGTGATAGATCAGTATTCTCTTCAAGAGTGAAAACATATCTTGTAGATAAAATCCTTTGAAGGACTGCACTTTAGTCATATATTTTGTATTATTTACTATATATAAAATTTTATGATTCGTTTACACACTAAAAACCTAAATGTTTCATGTGGTTGCATGGTTATGGGCAAGTTGTGTATACTTGTCACAAAAGACTATCCAGGAAGCATAGAGCTCAGGAATGAAATCTTTGTGGAGATGTTGATGTGTATGAAGATGCATTCTATCAGCAGAATAAATGATCAATGCAGCAAACAAAGCCACCAGAAAACCAAGAATGATAGACAGAAGGTGACAGCAACTGTGCATCTCTGCTGAAAGACACATCCATTAAAAATCCAATCCTAAAGAGAGAGATTTTATCTTTTCCTGGTAACTGCTGCTGCTCTTTGTAGCATCTCCTTTTACTTCAAATTGCAGAATATAAGCTATTATTTTTATATCACAATGTTGACAGAGAGTAACAGAGATAATTACTTAATTCTTTCCTAACAAGCATGCACATAACTGGAATAGTGAATATTCCATCATTGGTCAGTGGCATCTTATTTACAGCCTACCTTTATTTTAAATATTTTGATTTTGTCTGTATATGAACAATACAATTCTTTCTGAGTTTTAATAATTGATAAGCAAAAGAGAAAAATATGAATTTTAAAGTGTTTTATTTATTTATTTGTAAATTTCCCAGATTTCAATATCTTGAAAACAGAGAATGCATTTATAAAGTTTAAGAGTCATTGTTAATATCTTGGTGAGCTGGTTGTATTTAGTTCTCAAATTATTCTAAATTCTTGAAGTCAGCTAACTTCAAAATGCATCTAACTATAAGATTTGTGTACAGAGAATTAGTAATACCAAGAGAACTGTCTGGATGTTGTCAGAATATTTTATATCTCAGTACTTCAAAATTTTTTTTTTTTTTTTTTTTTTTTTTAAATATGCTAAAAATTTTACTGGAAAAAATTTGTAATTTTAATTTATTCAAACCTTTTGTTACTAATTTTACATTTCTCTGACATGAAAAAATTTACAAATTTTGAATTTCATTGGCTATCTGTAAATTATTTTATTTGCACATAAAAAATGTTAATACCATTAATATTATTGACTTCCAAAAGATTTTTTAAATTACTAGTTGACTATTGTGACTTTTTTATTTGAAGTTTAAATTTTACACACCTAACACTCATCTGTTCATTTGGCTTTACTAAAATGTCTGAAAAATGAATGATCTGGCATTGATTCAGGGCAGTAGATTTTTTTTTAAAAAAAGAAATTGGTTAACATTTTATAATCCTGGCCATAAGTTTTTGCACATCCTAAAAATAATAAAATTTTTTTTTTTTCAAATCAAGCTCATATAGCTTGACATCTTTATTTGACCATAAATAATTTTATTTGGGTTGCATTTGTTGTTCTGATTTATAAGATCTTTTAGAAAAATTATGCATTTTCATGTTAGATTTCAAATTGTCATATGTCTCAGTTTTGGTCTTTTTTCATTAAGTATTTGGAAAAGTACAAAACAGAGGATGATGCAAAACTTGGTCATGGCTATAATCTTCAAAGATTTGAATATTAAAATCTTGCCTTAAATTAGAGCATTGTCAACAAAATGTGCCATAAAATATTTTAATTTCACATATATGCCTTTTAAGCAACAAATGCAGATGTAAAGATGACCTCAAGAAAAGTATCCCTGCCTGTTTTAGGAATGTCATCAGTTGCTTTGGTGTTAAAAAGATCTTACTGTTTTAAATCAGCATATAATCAGACTTGATTCCTCTGAAGTTGTCTTTGCTTAGCAAAGCAGTTTGATTAGTGTATTATTTACTTTAATATTTCTAATGGTAATGATTTTTACCAAAATCAAAACTAAAATAGAAAAATATTAAAAAACAAAACAAGCATCATTCTCTAAATAACAAAATGGATTTGTTTTTATTGTTATATTGTACTTTTACAGATTGAAAACAGCAGGATAAACTAGGTATGATATATATAGATACTTAATATTCTGTATGTAAATGTTGAGTTTGGTTTGAAAACAAAAAAAATTGTAATAAACAAATTTTATAATTATCAAAATTATTTGTTGTCATTGCATGTTTTATTTATCACTTGGATATTGCTTCAGGCTTAATTTTTGATGATATTACTTAATGATATATTAGTAAGTTTTCATGGAAAACAAACTATAAACAAGATCACTTCTTGTGCTCTATACAGTTTGAACCTGTATATATTGTAAGGCTTTGTACAGCAGGTTTAATATTTGTACTGTTTTCTGCAGTTCAATCTATATATAAGAACTTTTGGGAAAATGTAGCTTTAAAGAAATCATTTGAGCTTTTTTAAATAAGTTTCTTTACAAGCTATAGAATTAATTGTTTTTTTAATTAATAAAAGAGGAAATATAAACAAAAAATCTGTTTTAAAAAATAAAGTGATGCAAGATTTTTTTATTTTAATCCAAAACAGGGTTAAGATGCTGCTTTCTAATTTTATGCTTGTTTGTTTATGTATTAAAATCTGTCTCTAGTAAAATATCAAATAACTTGAAAATTGTAGTCCAAATAAATGTAAAAAAATATTTCACATTTTTCAAGGATTTAATCAAAATTTGGTGACTAGAAAGATTGCAGCAATCACCAACAAAACTTGGAATCTAGTGGAAACATTCAGATGAAGATGGCTAAAAGCAGATTCACTTTCAATCATAATTCAGTTAGGTTTATTTGGATATTCCTTACACTTTCTGCAACCATTGAAACGTAGGTAACATAAAGTGTGGGATGATGATATAAATTTCCAAATCTTTGCTAGCATTTTGTGTGTGTGTGTGTGTGTTGGAGGGTTAATTATTGTCTCTAAACTGGAGTGTATTTTACTGATAACTTTTGAAATGTTTATAATTTTTAATATAAGGTTCTTCACTAATCACTATTGATCTTAACTTTCCTATTTTACTAAATTCATCAATCATTAATATTCTAACTTTCATGTTTGTGAGGTTAGTAAAATTCACATCTGAAGGAGGATTTATCCAATAACACTGTTACACCTTTAACAGTTTAACTGTTTCTAATTTTTAATGCTTACAAGTACCCATTGCAAAATTAATAAGCAACATAATGAATTTGGTATATAATAGGGACATTTGGCTTGGTTTCATTTGAATCTTTTTTATACAGCTCAAAAATTCATTAAATGTTTATTTTTCTTAGTTAAAGGACTTCCAAGTATTATGTTAACGATAATTCAACATCTGGATTATAGTCATGATTTTTTTTTTTTAACTTTGTATTTTTTTAGTACTCATAATCACACAAACTGGTATTTTTCTGGAAATTTTCATTCAGATTTAGAATTTTTAAATGAGTTAACTCTGGCTCAAAAGGCTTCAAATATTTTTCAGAATCAATGACAGAAAAAGATAAACTTACAGTTTTTAAATAGCTTAGAATGATTTATTTTTCACTTTTTGCATTCATCTGATTGTCAGTACATTAGCTTTTTAAAATTAAAAATGTTTAAATTTTAATGAACTCTAAATAATGATATTAATGGCAAACAAACTCTGGCAAAATGTAATCAGTACACATGAAACAAAGTAAAAAGGAAAAGGGTATTTCCAAAGAAGCAAGAAAACTCAATAATATCCAGTAAGATAACATTATTACTACTACCAGAAATAGAATTGTTATTACAACTAGTGCTTGACTTAGGAAAGGTCAAGGATATCTGTCTGTTAGTATGCACCATAGATCCTGCAGTAGACAACCTACAGAGTGCATTTCTGGTTTATATCTCAGATATATTTAAAAATAGTATTGTGGAGATGAGAAAATCTACTATTCATACTAAAGGAATAGAAAAATAAGAAAGTAAAGAATTTAACCTCCTGAAGTTGTGGTCCAGAAATCAAGGAGATCTAGAATTTATTCTGAAGACATTGCAGACAAAGAAATTTAGTATTCATCCAAAACAATTGTGGGTATAAAGAGATACAGTATCCATCATGAAGATACTCAAATTCATTGAGATTTAATAGTATCTATTCTGGTGAATTTACAGACTCAAAGGGATCCAGTAGTGTTCATCAAGTATATGTTGTAGATGCATTATGATTTAGTATTGTTTACTCTGGAGACATCAAGGACAAGACTTAGCATTATTCTTTCCAAATATTTCTGTAAGTAGTGTCCTTCAATTTACAAAAGGAAAAAACATTTCATAAAACTATAACACTTAGGTGGTTAACTTGAATTTTTTTTTACATTTTTGTATGTTAAATACAGTTCTAGCATTGTCTTATGGTAAATGTCAAGTATATTAGAAATAGTTAGTATTATAATTGATAGAATTGGTGTATAATACAGAACACCCTAAAAATTCCTGCATTTTTTAGAACTTTAATCCATAAACGAAGGTAGTATATAAACTGTTATGCACACTCAGCCCAGCATGAAATAAAAGCATTTAACAAGCGATTTTTAAATTCTGTTATTAGATAGAAATGGCTGAAAGCTCTCTGCAGACTCATTTTGTTATGTTTGTGGATTCTATATTGGCCCAAAGGAAGTAAGACATATGATCATACCAAACAGTAGATTTTCACTGGCCTATCAATCATACTTTGGAATGAAAATTGGTGATCAAGATAAAGCACAGGCACCTCATGTGGCTTGTGGAACATGCAGATCAGCACTAGAAGGATGGCTAAGAGGAGATTGTAAATCAATGCCATTTGGATCCCCCACATTTGTTGATAGCCTAAGAGTCATATAGATTGTTACTTTTGTCTAGTTGATGTGTCAAGATTCAGGAACACCAACATGATTTTTGTGTATCCAAATATTCCAGCATCCATTGCACCAGTTCCACAAAGTGATGACCTTCCAGCGTTACAGCCACAAAGAAACAGATTCATCATCAAAAAGTGAAAATTTACATGTAGATGATAACTATGGTTCTGACTTAAATTCAAAGAAGCCTCATATTCTAAATCAGCAAGAACTGTAGGTTTAACAGAATCTAATGCTAAACTTTTTATATCAAGGCTGAAAGAATGGAATCTCTTGGAAAGCATTTGTAGACAAATTGTGCTTCTGCAGTGACATTCATAGCTTGTTTTATGAAATGGGTATTGTGCACAATCCTAATGAAAGGCATCTCTTCATTGACAGTTTGGCGAGAAGTCTCACAGCAGTCCTTCACAATGGAAACAATATCCATCGATACCCATTGGCCATTCTGTACATATGAAGGATTATGAAAATGTTAAATTTCTGCTGGAGACAAATGACTACAAAAAATATAACTTGGATGTTTGTGGAGATTTTAAGATGATTGATCTTTTAAAAAGAATGCAAAGAGGATTCACAAAATAATCATGCTTTCTCTGTCTTTGGAATAGTTGTGACACGTCACAGCATTACAGAAAAGTGTGGCCAGTTAGAGATCAGTTTATTCCTGGGACACAAAATATTAAGTATGAGTCCTTGGTGATATTAGAAAAAATACTCCTGTCTCCACTGCACATAAAACTGGGGCTGGTGAAGCAGTTCATTAAAGCTCTTAACACAGAAAGTGAAGCATTCCAATACATTCATGAAGTGTTTCAAAGTCTTTTAGAAGCAAAAGTAAAAGGTGGGATTTTTGCTGGGCTGCAAGTTCGTCAAATGCTCAAATCAGAAGAATAAAAGAAAAGATGTCAGAACAAGAAAAAAGTGCATGGAAGATATTTCTTTTTGTTGTTGAAAATTTCCTGGGAAACAGAAGTGAAAACCATATACAACTGATTGAAGATATAATCAATGAGCATGAAAAGTTTGGATGCAGAATGTTTCTCAAGCTTCACATCCTTCATTCTCATCTAGATTTCTTCAAAGACAACATGGGAGATTTCAGTAAAGATCATGATGAGAGATTTCACCAAGATATCTTAACAATGGAAAAGAGATATCAGGGAAGATGGAATGTCAGAATGAGTAACTATAGCTGGGGTCTAATTCATGATGATACTTCATTGCATAGAAGGAAGCCCAAAAAGTTGTGCATTTTTGATTTCTGTAACTGCAATTTAGAATTTTACTGTACTTAATTAAATAAATATAATGAATAAACTTTTTTCTTGAGGTAAAATGATTGTTCCTTTGTGGTTTGGGAAAAGTTACTTAGTTGTACCCATATTATCAGAATGATGTGTTAAAATGTTTAAAGTAACATTCTGAATGAAAACTGACACTTTAGTAAAACCAGTGTTATGTTAGTAATTAGCACACCAAAACTGACCATAACCAATTGAAAAATCAGGATAGCTGAAAACGTTTTGAAAATTTGTTACACTGTAATTTATGAATCAAAAACTTTTTTCCATTATTTTAAATGTAATGAGTAAGGAAATGCATTTCTTACACAAAAATTTTGGCACTCTAGATTTCTTTTTTCACTATAAAACGAAAAATACTGCTACAATTTAAGCTAAAAAAAATTGCATTAATAAATTTATTCAATGTTATTCACTTTATTGGAAGGATCTGTCATTTCCTTACTGGCTGAAGATTGAGGTTTGAAGAATGCATCAAGAGACATCTGAACAGATTTTTTTTTTATATTTAATACTATGCTCCATGTCTGGATCATCATCCTTGAAGATGTTCATGGCTGAAAACCTTTGCAAGCCTTTTTGTAGTCAACTGTTTTGGTGGTAGTGGTGATGTGGTGCTGCCTTCTTCCATAGTATCCCTTTCTTGATCAAGCTTCAGCAGGTCCTCAATTGTAAGCTCCTCAGCATGAGATAATAAAATTCTGCCACATTTGAGCTTGAAAAGGATAATTTGATAGGCATCTTGAGGGATGAAATAAATTACAAAAGATAAAAAAATGAAGAAACACTTCATGACAACAGCACAATATAGTGAATGGAAGCAGAATTATGCACATTGTGTAGTTATTGACTTTCATAATAGAGAAACTGTTTTGTAATGAGGATAATTTTTCTACCAATTTAGATAAAATTATTTTTCATTATAGCAAAAATTTATAAATCAAGTCATCCCTTTATATCAAAGGAGAATTAAGAATATTCATCCATATGCTTCTTTCCAAACAATCATAAACTCTTATTAATCTCAGGGGAGTTACTGAGGTGCTTTTTCAAGATGAAAAAGAGCAAAAAATTCTCATAAAACTGACTCATTATTAGACCTGTATAATGGATATCCATATTCAAATGAGTTATCAAAGAAAAAATCTAGACACTTCATGAAATTAAATGTTTGCATGAGAAGAAGAGTCTAACAACAATCTATTTAAAAAGAAAACACTGCTGAAAAATCTAAAAAGAGCAATTGTAGTACCATAACGGAAAAGAGAAAATTTTGTTATGTACACAATAATTGGATTCTAGACAGTGATCACTGAAAAATATGTTTAAAAAAGAGAAGGCAGTATTTCAGAAAAAAACTTCAGGAGAAAGAGAAATTATTGAAATTGCTTCAGCAAAGAGAGATAAAACTAAAAGCACTCATTTACAAAAGCTCTTAAATAAAGAGAAAGAAGAATGTGAGAAATTTAATAACTATGAAAAAATGTTTCAAAAAATTACCAAAGTGAGAAATGTCATAGGAGGGGTTAACTAAAGCAGAGAGAGAGAAGCTAGATGCAAGAGGTAAAGGATGAAAATTAAAAACTTGATGGAGATTTTTGGGAGAAAGCTAACTAGTAGGTTTTTTTGCAAACTAAAGGTGATGGATACAAGCTTGAAGTTTAAAAGAACTAGACTATGAATAAAAAATCGCAAAAGAAAATTTAGAAATGCGAGAAGAATAAACAAGTTTCTAAAAGATTCCTAAAATTAATTTTTTACAGAAAAAATTTGATGTGAATGCAGATGACAACTTATTTTTAAATGAAAGTTTTAAAGAGGAACTGAAATCAGTCCATGAAGAAAAGTTTTTTTTTTAATGTCAAAAGGAGAAATAGTTTTTAAAAAAAGCGAATCTGTTAATGGATGTTACTGAACCAATGCAGTGTTTGCATGGAAAATGAAAATACAAAGAATGGCAGAATCTGAAAAATTCAGCTTACAAAGAATATTGATAAAAAAGATGATTTATTTAAAAGTAAAATAAAAAAATTTTAAATGCAAAGACCATGAAATGAGTAATCCGTGATGGCTTTTGAGACCATTAAGGAAAAAAAAATGCAGTTTTAGAGGAAAAGTTTAGCAAAGTGAAGATGAATATGAAAAGGGAGCTAGAATCAATTATCTTATGCATGATGTGGTAAAAAGGAAGGGCACTTCAGATATTAAATCTGTTCTACCTTCTGATGAATAGCCTTATCATAGTGAGTTTTGGTTCGGTGAAAGCATTATATCATCCACAGTCAGAAGACATGAAATATAATGTTTCACAAAGGCTGGATGTGCTGATAAATTTATTGAAAATTCTTAGTTTGACAAGTGAAGATCAACAAATCAAAGAATATGTAATCATGCAGATTTTTAGGAAGAATGATTTGGAATTAATGTCATGGAGAACAAACTTTTTGGAGATAACAAATACAGTTTAAATCATGGTTTCTTATAACATCTTAAGAGTGTATATTTACCAAAAAGAGAAAGGCTGGGATGACAGATTTACAGAAAAGTAACATATTGCCTAATGAAGAAAGACAACCTGATGAAAACTCACATGGAGATGTACAGTATGGTAAAAATTTATGTGGAAGAGTTACACAGTCTACTGGAGATTTACAAAGAGGAGGTACAGAATTTGCTGAAAGAATTTTTTTTTTAATTACACAAAACTTCTGAAGAATTAAGAAGAGATTCAAGGCCTAATGAAGATTTACAAGGAGGAAATAACTGGCTTAGTGAAAATTTATGGAGAAGATATATACAATTTAGTGAAGAGTTGCGGAGAATCTGACAGCCTATAGTGAGGTTGGATAGAAGAAATATACTAAAATAATTGAAGATTTAATGAAGAAAGAAGAATCACTATTTAGTGAGGATTCATAAAGAAGTTTGATGAGAAAAGATGTACAGTCAGTTGAAGATTCACAAAGAATATTTGCTAAATTTACCAAAGATTCGTGGAGAAGTGATATTAAGCTTAGCTGAGATCACAAAAAATAGATGTATCAAAGATTTTCTTCAAAAGTATGACGAATTATATTCACTATTCACTACCAAATTTTAAAAAGTGATAAGAAAGAAGAGTCACAGAAAAAAGTCAATACAGGGGTATAGGGAAAAGAGAAAATCAAAAGCAAAGAATTCAAGAAAAAAGATGTCATTGCAAGTGATGATTCACAAAGCAAATAAATATAGTTAGGTGAAGGTTTATGGAGAAGATGTGTTTTACACATAAAAAATATTCTATGAAGAGATTAAATAAAGAAAAAGGTAATATGACTAGTCAAGGTGTACTTTTAAGTAAAGATAAGTCTTGGAAAGATTTTCTGGAAAAATCAAATAAACACAGATACTGATCAAATTTATCATTTTCAGGCAGAATGGGATGAAAAGCTGATAAACAGAGTATTTCACCAATACTTTGCTTGGATTATACAGATCAGCATTTCACTACTTTGATTTAATGGTGTCAGAAAAGAAATTAATTGATAAAAGTAGAAGTTACAGGATACAACAAGCATTCTTAAATTCACAAGATAGTGGAGCAAGTTTGTTTTTTTTTATGCAGGTAAGCAGAAATTTCAAAGTGAATATAAAACCATCTCAAATGAACCAGAGGTAATATGAAAAGTTTCTGAGCTACTCCAAAATATTAAAACTGATCTCTCAAATATCCTACACACTCTTATTCTGCTGCAGAGAGCAGAAAAGACATGAAAATGGTCAGTGTCATAAATGAAATAATATCATTCAACAGTTTCAGACATAACTAAAGGTGAGATGAGTATTTATATGCAAAAATCCTATCATATTCAGAATGGAAAAAATATTTCTTGATAGAAAGAAAATGTACAAAGGAGCCAGAGGTAAATCCACAAGATGCAATGCAGTGACTCCTACAACACTAGTAGATTATCTAATAAGCATGATCTTTGAAAAAGTAAATGCTGAAAGCAATAAATATTTCTCATTTACATTGAGAAATGAAGAAAAAGAATAATAAGACTAACTAGTAGAGATTTTACTTAAGTGTATCTAAAATTGACATTCTGTAAATTAAAGAAGTATTTAATTCAAATGTGATATACAAAGTATTTAAATTTTACAAAAATTTGCCAACAAAACAAACAAACATGTTAGAAATAAATCTTAACATGAGAATTTTAAAAATGCAGCCATATTCATAATGCTGAGTATGATCAAGTTTTTTTATTAAGATTAAGAAGGTTCAGATAAATCGATAAGGTCAACCAAATTAATAATATCATAAAAGAATAATCTATAAATATATTTTTTAAAACAGAACTTTATCTTTACAAATACTAATGACCATGCATAAACAGATAAAATCTTTCTCAAAGTTGGTAGCATGGATCTGTGTGACAAGCTAACATTAAGAAATTTGAATGTCTACATGACAAGGAACAAAATAAAGCAAACAGCAGAAAAAAACATGGCAGATTTTATCATTGACATTAATCTTTCAACAAAAGTCTAAATTTATTGGATGGTTATTTGTTCAAAATCATGAACTAAAAGTTAGCTATGTCAAAGTTTTTTGATAGAAGCAATTCAAAGAAATAGAGTTTCTGTACAAACATTATACAATGCCAATATTTTTAAAAATACTTTTCATATTTTCGTAGTTTGATCTAATCTAACAATGTATATACATTTTTCACAAGATGGTAACATAAGTGATTACCATATTAATTCATGCAAAGTATAAAAATACTAAAATTAATAATGTAAAAGAAAATAAATGCAATAAAAAAAAACTGCACAGATTATTCCTGAAGAGAGAGAGGAAGACAAGATTTTTCTTTACACTTTCTAAATTAAATAGTTTGCAATGAACTGTCACAAGCAAGAAATAGGCATGGATTTTTTCAGTGTTGTGTCTTTGGCTGATAATACTAGGTATTTGGTGACTAACAGGTCTTTGAAAGACAATGATTTGGACTGTAAGGTCATCCACACTTTTTGCTATGAAAGTTGCTACTAGAACTCATTATTTTTATACATTGGAAGAAACATAGATGCCATCTTGCTGGTGAAGAAGAGCAAGAAAGAATTATGCCAGGAAGGTAAACCAAACAATGTTGTCTCTGACTATTTCAAAATTGGAGACCCTCTGTCTTGGCAATCTGGTAGTTGATCATTGGCATACTGGCCACTACCTTAATGTTTAAAAAGTGAGATAAGATAAGGGTTTGACTTTGGAGAACATTGTTATGAAAAGACTCACTCTGAATACCAATTTTCACCAAAGTGATTTGATAGCTGAAAAACAAGGCTTGTCCAATTGTTCATTCATCCTAGCATTACCAAAATTGAAGCTGAAGGTTTCTGTATCCAGCAGCTTGCTATTTATATTTTGTTGACCTAGCCTTGATTTGTTAATCCTTCCTGAAATATACTGTTGCTGAGTTTCTTCATTATATGAGCATCATCCATCAGTTCCTGGTAAAGTATTGAACTGCTGTGATTAATCACTATACTCTATTCTGCTATTTATCAATGTATTGTTTTTAATAATAAGTTTGTTAAGTTAAACTAACTGTATTTGTTTAGTTCTTAATGAGTTTGCATTATCCAAAATGGAGTTTATCCATTATAGAAAAAGTTTTTGGAATCTACATTGCATTTAAAAATGTCTTGACAGTATTATTTTATTTTAATTTTAGTGATGCAGTTGGTACTGTTATGTAAACTTAAATGCATCCATGTTTTGATGCAGAAGTACTTTTTTAGTCTGTGGGGACAGGGTTAAGGATTCTTTTTAAATATGAATTTTTTTCATTAGCAGAACATCTTGACTCTAAGTTAAGAAACGCTGTAATGTTAGAATCAGAATCGACTTGACTAGCTCAGAAGAGCCTTGGAATACCAGAGGCCATAGATTCGCTAATCAGGGATTGTAGCTTCTTGGTTTAGTTGGAAAGGCTAAAATTTGAATTTAGAATGAAAGAATTAGAGTTACAAGCCAACATATTGCTTATAAGTATAACTTTCCTGGAGTAGAGTTTGGATATATCTAGAAACATCACACTACTCCCTAAATTTAATAAAGCAAGGTGGGAAAGTACTTAAACTTTGAGAAGGTGGCTTAGAGTATGAAGTGGTCTAGGGAAATTTTATCTTTGTTCCTGCATTGTCTACTGGAAGATGTATTCTGATTCATCTGTTAAGGCTAAATAAAAATATAAGGTAGTTAAAAAAAAACTATTCTAAAGACTTATGAACTGGTCTTTGAAACTTATATAGGCAGAAGTTTAGAAATAGACACAAGCAGAGAGAACAGGCAACCAAAAATGTTTAATTTCCACACAGATATACAGAAGGTGATCATTTGATGAAACAGAAGTCATTACTGATTACTATTTGCTGATTCATAAGCAGTTTTTTAAAAACCATCTTATTCCAGTTTCAAGAAAGGCACCAGTTTAATGTTGGACAGGCAGACATATCATTCTGAGAGCATCTTTTCCAAGAATGATCAAATCATTGATTAAGAAATTCTCTGACAAGGAATCTAATGAAGTTGTGAGGAATAATAGTCATTGGCTGGTAAATACTTTTATTGGTTGTCCAGACAAGTCTGGGATAGTGAGCCACTCACAAATGTTTGTACACCTGTATTATTCCAAGAGAAGTGAGCTTGTCTTTTTCTAGTTTTGGTAGGGAAATTTTACTCTATGAACTAGACTTAGATCCTTAGATATATAGGTGAGTAGATAGTGCTCACTGAAAAGTAGGAGCAAAATGTCTCGTTTTTCTTTTTTGTTAAATTCAGTGTGTTAATGAAGAATGTCCTTGTGGTAAATGAATAGATGGTGACTGTCAGAATGAGGGTCTACTAGGTATAGGCATGAAATCTTAATATTAGCCCATGAATTGCTTATGGCAGGGAAGTTAGATATATGCAAAACCCACAATCGTAGCCTCCAATATTTTTATTTGCTTACTATTAACCAGGATGAATAAGATTTTTGCAGAACTGTTTCATGTGTCAGGTGGTGAGCAAGCCAAATCAAAATATATCATTTACTTCTTTAGTGCTTAGCCTAGCTGATGTAAACCTTTCAGTAGGTTTCTTTCCATAGACTAAGTCTAAGAATAAAGTCTGTGAAGTGGCAATGAGTAACCTTTCTCTTGATGAGGAAAAATTAAAATCCTGATAGGGCAAAAAAGATGGGGAGAAGTCCTTTAGCCCTATTCCATGGCATCAAAGGACTTTATATGGTTGAGACAAATGTCAGTCAGGAGGGTTTTACGTCAATAACTAACCTAACAGATGCAAGCCAAAATGTTTTTCATATGAACATGTTGAAAAAGTATCATAACAAAAGTACATGAGATTTAATTATAACCAGTGTGTAATTGTAGTATACCTGTTAACAAGAGTGAAAAGGGTGAAGTTGATATGAAAATTGATCAAAGTGTAAAGGTGAATAATTTACATATCTTTTTTTGCTTGTTGACAATTTTATTTTACTGTAAACATTCAGTAAAGCTTGAATCATTAGGGATGAGAACTTGTATTTCACAATCATTCTTTTCTTCCCTGCTTAACACTGGAGGGATGGATAGATGCTGTTCTGGAAGAAGAAGTAACATTACACCATGGTTACTCATCCTATCTGCAAATCAATTTATGGTGATATGTTCTCTCTGTCATATATATATACCTTTAATGCATAGTTTCTTCAGTATTTTTATTTATTTATTTCTTTTCCTTATGACTAATAAAGAACAGACTAGTTTTTGGACTTGTATTAATATCACACTAATTTAAACTCTGTGATAAGATAGAGTAATAAAAGCCAGTTTAATCTTCAAAACAATGTAGTTTATAACTTATTTACAAATGTTCATCTAAATTCAAATAAAAAATAAATATATTTGAAAATTTTAAATGGACCTAATGTTTCATAAATACTGAAAGTCTCCAAAGTCATTCCCAGAACATTGTGATTATTTATATCAGTTATTTGTTAAAGTCTGATCTCTATTAGATTTACTGAGTTTTGCCAAGGGAGGTAATCCACCCAAGACCTTCCGACATTACCTCACTCAAGACCCAGAAGGAAATAGTAAACAGCTACTGACAAATTCAATAATTGTTATGCAAACAATTTCTTAAAAATTTTTTTCTAATGAATTGAATCCCCTAGGTTAATAGTGACTGTGACTTTCTGTATTTAGTTCTGAACAGTATCAAGAACAAATAGCAGGCAAATTTGTGTGGAACTTTAAAATGTAGATATTCAATTCAACTTCAAGAAAACTGAGAGATCAGCTAATAATGACTGGAATACCCGCTACAGTTTTTATGGATGTCCTGTATAAGCTAAAAGAAGGGAGCTTTTGGACAACTCTGAAGTCAGGATTTTTTTTTTTTTTTACTTATGAAAGTCTCAGCCTATTTCTCAAGCAGAAATTTTAAAATACAATTGATAATACTATTACAAAAACCAGCCAGCAATTGAACCAGATGAAAACAACTGACCTGTGCCCTTTATTAAAAATCTTTAGTATGTAAATACTGTCAACATGAAAACAAGTTAATATCACTTCAGTATTAAAATTAAAAAGAGGGCTGGCTGCAGGTGTGATTAAAATAATTATAGATCAGTTTAACATTAACTATGGTAAGATGTAGCCACATTTAATGACAAAGTGTCTCATTTGGAACCATGTCATCAAATAGAGACAAGTAAAATGGTCACATATTACAATTGATTTGAGGAATGTCAACCTGGTAAAACCATTTCCTTTATAAAATGGCTCCTGGATTATTTTGAAAAGAAATAGTAATGTTAGAGAATGATGTTATTGAACCTAGTCACAATAATGAAGTTCATTAGTGAAGCTAGTTCACAAACCTGATAATAACTAAAAATTCTGTATGGATTACAGGAAAGTGAACTCTGTCACTAAATTAAGTCTATCCAGTCTATAGGATTTAAGATTGTACTGATCAAATTGGCCAAGCAGAATATGTGAGCAAATTTGACTTAGGTAAGGCTTAATAGCAGATACTTCTTACAAATAGGGAAAAATAGATCTCTACATTTGTTGCTTTCTGAAGGTTTATACCTCATTAAGTTTGATGAACAATATGACTTCAGGTTAAGAGGATATGTAATATATATATTGATGATGCTGTAATTTACAGTGACTCATAGTCTAGCAGTAGATGGATTGCTTTTCTCATCATCATCATCATTATTATTATTATTATTATTATTATTATTATTATTATTATTATTATTATTATTATTATTATTATTATTATTATTATTATTATTATTATTATTATTATTATTATTATTATTATTATTATTATTATTAATTAAAGCATCATAACTCAGTTTTCATGTTTTCAAAAAGGCTAAATAGACAAAGAAAAAATGTAATGTTTTTAGCTAATATGGTGTACTTTATAGTTGCCTTCTTATTTGTGTGATAAACTCATGGTATGCTTTTACCTCAAACATTTATGAATTTTCTTTCTGAATATAATTTTACTTTAGATTTTTTTTATATTTATGCATTCATTGTTTTATGGTTAAAAACTAAAAGTAGATTTACTACAACTAATAAATATATATAATACTGTGTTTATCATAAAATGATAATTTGAAAGCAATAAAAAACTTCTCTTGATATAAACAGCTTATGATCTTTTGCATAAACAATGCTATCAATAAAGACAAGGGTCTTACAGTGCTTGCATTCAAGTATATACTGTCAAAACAAAAAAAATTCTGCAGCTAGCATTTATTATTTAACATAAATACATTATAATGTTATAAAACTAGTGTGATCACACTAGTTATTATAAGCATAGAGTAAAATTCACTTCTAGCAAAAATCTTAAAATTACAAATAATCCATTGGTAGATTCTTTGTTCACCTAGTTTAGATAAAGATAAGTACTTTTAGAATATGCTAGGATAAATTGTTTTCTTTTGAATTCTGGAAATGGTCAAATAACAAACACATTATAGGTGGACAATACTCTGATTCTAAAGGAAAGTTCTGTGATATTTCCTTTGTCTACAAACTGAAAATCTGAGTTAGCTAATGTCCATCGTTTGATATGAACATCAGATGAATATTACCTTTTGTAAACTCCTGTGAGAGAATATAGCAGAATCTAGTTTAAATGAAGTTGTCATTGGGGCCTACCTAACTGGGGAAAAACTTACTCAATTTGTCTTTAAGGCAGGAGTTAGATTACCTGATAGTCTGAAATGTACAATAACCACTAATGATGTACTGTTGTACCAGGCTATTCTGATAGTTATGATTTGTACCTGCCATATGTGACTATCATCCACTCATAGGAAGGTTCACCAGAAAATCATATAAAACTTAAGGAGAGAAAACTCTTATTAAAATTTTTAATTATTAGTATCAGTGGAGTAACCAGGAACAGTATTTGGGACATTAATATATTTCACTCTAATCTGACAAGATGTAAACTGATACATGTAAAACAGATTTGTAGATCACAATGTTTTGGTTATATACATTATTATTATTTCTACAATTTTACAAGTGTGAATTAAACACTAATAACTGTTTTTCTGATTCATGCAAAAGCAATGGAAGGCATCTTTACTTGGTGAATGGTTTTAATTTAACCACTCTGGTTAGGGTTAAGGTAAATTAAAATGTATTATTTTTTATTTCTAAATTTGTCACACTACCTGCATTATCTGTATATATAAATAATTTTCTCTTTATTACTTGAATATGAAAGTTAAAGATTTTCTGTAACATTTTTTAAAAATTGAATACACATTTACTAGTAATTGTTTATCTTCAAATTATCTGAGCCTTTTTAAAAATAATTTCTATGCAATATATACCATTTTGAGTTTTGGTAGATAAAGTGAAACTCATTGAAATAATAGAAAATTATATATATATATATATATATACAGTATTGGAAATAACTATGGAAATTGCAGCTAAGAGATATATATGATACATGCACAATGCATTATTACAGAAAATTTTTTAAAAATTAATACATTAAAAAGTGAATTGGTATTTTGTATGTGAACCTTTTCTTTATATAAAGAATATCTTGTTTTTATTCCCCTATACAGGTTATTAAAGTATGACTGTGGAATTTGTTCCATATATCCTGTAGCCTTTTCTACAATTTAACCAAGGTGTTTGGTAGCTGTTTAACTTTCTCAGTAGCCATATTACCCCATACAGCTTCAGTGATGGTCATATCAAGATTTTGTGCAGGCTAAAACATTTTTGTGTATGTTCATCCTCTTTACATTCTAGATTGTTTTTCACCATATTGGTTGTATGCTTGGGGACCATTGTCAATTTGGAAGATGAATCTTCCATCCAAAGAGA
Organism: Nautilus pompilius; assembly: GCA_018389105.1. Classification (NCBI taxonomy): domain Eukaryota; kingdom Metazoa; phylum Mollusca; class Cephalopoda; order Nautilida; family Nautilidae; genus Nautilus; species Nautilus pompilius. The sequence continues at coordinate 1,052,543 of JACATO010001402.1, read as the reverse complement.
TATCTTTCAAAGGAAAAGCCTCATGATGCATGGGTATCTGCAGGATTTTTTCTCAGGCAGGTGGGGATGGCAAAAAATATTCACAGGATAATGTACAGTGGGAAGCATGCATAGGCAGGCTCTGTCAGTGCCTTATATTGTATTTTCTTATATTGCTACTCTCTTGGTCTTTGATCTTTTGCTGGATGCAATCAGATACATCATTTTTTGCCTGGTTCATCAATCACTAATAAGAATGGTGAATTTGGCAAAAAAAAAATGACATTATTACATTATCACCATCAACTTTCAGGAGGGAGGAGTTGCCTTTCTCCTTTGCCTCTTTGCAGATACCCATGGCATGATGGATGAAAATCTGTTTTTATTTTTGGCAATCAGTATATCCCAAATTTTATGCAAATTTCCAATGCCCTTAGCTGATATGCAGCCATACACTTGTACTGATTCACCTCTGTTTCATTGTATCTGTTGTACACTAACTATTAGACTACTCTTCAGACTGCCTTCAAAAAACTTGTATTGATTATTGCTAAACAGTTCAAACTTGGATTCATCTATAGAGAGCACCTTCATCCATGTTTGGTCATCCTATTAATTCAGTTCCACTGTTTATTTCAACCTTGCTATTTGGTTGTTTATCTTATGTAAAGTTTTTGGGCAGTTACATCTCCAATAAGATCATTTAATTCTAAGATGTTTCTAAATGTTTTTGAAAAAAACATTAACACCTATTGCAAGATCTCCACTGGATTGTTGACTACATGAGATAACTTACTTTGAGGTATCTAAAATCATTTGGACAGTTTAGATGATTTTTCTTACTGTCTATTGTTGACAGTACTAGTTTCATGTTTTCTCCTCAGAATCTTGAATACATCTTCTTCTGAAACAGAGTTTTGGTGTAATTTGCTATATGAAATAGCCTTCACTAACCCTGACTTTGAATTCTATATTTAAGTCATGTGGTATTTTCTTCACAAGAGATGTAGTATTTACCAGACCATAATGATATTATTGTCTATACTTTTACAGTTCTTTTTCAGTTGTGGCACTTTCTGATTTTTTGTATGAAAACCAATCACTGTGTTCTTTATTAAGATATGATTGTACTAAGCAGAATTTCATTTTTAAATGTAAGATGCCATTCAAATCACATGTTATTTCATTTATATCAAAATTTTCCTCTGTTTCATAATTATTTTTAGTGCTGTATATTTCTATAATTTGGAATAAGTATTAAAAAATCACACAGGGCAGACTTTGATGACAAGTGAAGATAACATTTTAAAAAATAGAAGGAAATCACTATTCCTGATTGCTTATGTTAAGGATAAAATAATTTACTTCTTTTGCATATTATCATTATTTGTTTAGTTATTATAGCTAATGAAGTTATTTTAGCATTTGTTTTTTATGTTAAGGTAAATTTTGTTATCATGAGTTAATATGAAAATTAACTTTAAATGAACTTTCTCATCTCTCTAATAATTACTTTGAGCTAATACTGGTTAAAGATGTCAATATAATTCTTAAAATGTGCATCTGGAAATTTCCCTATATATTATATTTTTGGAACATTAAAACTTCCTTAATTATCAGTGAACTTTAACATTTAAACTTGCCAAATTTAGTTTATAGTGCTAAAAGAAAATCCAATAGGTGTGCTTAACATAATTTTGAATTTCAAACATTACAAGTATTTCAGCTGCCAAAAATTGCAACTTCTAAAAACATAATTTAAATTAGACAGAACACATGGAAGATATTAGAAGACAATTTATTAATGATGGATAAAGGCAACAAAAATCAATTTTAAATTTATTGATCAATATTTATAGCATATCAAAGTACTCTAAATGCAATAAAACAATGAGAATTTTATTTTACTACTCTCCCACTCTCTTCATTCTATCTATCACCTCTATCTATTTCTATCTTTTTTTCTGTCACCTAATCTAACCCTCTCCCTAACTATCTCTCTGTTTCTTATTTTTGCTTTTTTCCTTCATATGCTTCTCCTTACCTTCTTCTATAATCATTCTCTGTGCCATTCTTTGTATTATATATATATATTTAGAAATATATTTCATCCTATTATCTTCTATCATTTACATTCTCTGCCTTTCCATCTATACTTTTATCTTTCTCTCTCTTTCTATTTATTTATATCATTATTTCTCTGACTCTAAATATCTCTCTCCTATTTCTATTTCCATCTCATTAATTCTATTTCTTCCTCTTTCTCTCTGCAGCTTCTATTTTCATACCTATCCTATTACCTTCTTATATCAGTAAGTTTCTGTGCTTTTCATTGTATAATTTTCTTTTTACCTCTCTCACTCTTTCTCTTGTTTTGTGTGTGTGTGTGTCACTTTTTATATCTCTCATTATTTATCTTTATATATTTTTAAATATTTGCATCAATCTTTCAGCTGTTTTTATCTTTATTTGTCTTATATTTCTTTTCTCTCTTTTTATCTGTATATCTGTCAGTCTCTTCATAAATGATTTTTACTCTATTTTTCATTTTATGTATATTTCTGATTATCTTTTCTTGTTTTTTCTCTATTTATGTCTGTCTTTATTGCATTTGTTTTCTTCCTATGTTTATTTTACCGGTGTTTATCTTTAAATATATATATATATATATATACCTTTTTCTTTGTGTGTGTGACTTTCTCCCTATTTCTCTTTTATTTCTCATTCTTTTTCCATTTTTCTTTCTCTTTATATTTATATATACTTGTTTTTTCTATATATCTTTCACCATTTTCTCCATTTCATTCTCTATCTCTCTGTCATTATTTTTCTGTATAGATTTTTTTTTTTCATGCGTGTGTGTTTCATTTAAATAGCATTATATGGGAGATAAAATAATAGCAACATACATGTAATAGGTTAATAAAACAAGGTGGGAATTAGGTTCCCAGAAATAAAATTTTGATAGTCTCAACAACATTCTTTTCTCATTAGAAAACTTTAAAAATTGACTATTACATACTATTAATCTATTAATATTTTTGCACTTGTTAGGAGCACAAAAAAAAACAAAAAAAACATTAAACTAAACAGTGTGTAACTTGATTGGTACCAAACAGAAGTAAATTTTGTTCTAAATGTCATGAGATATTCAAAGTTATGTCAGTATTTTAATATTCCTATGCTTATTTTTGTTCATATTCTAACTACATCATTAAGACAAATGTTATCAGTTAAATATTTCTTGCCCACTAGTAACAATAGAGAATCAAGTCATTCATTAAATAAATGACAAACTCAAACATTAGCAACTTTTCCAAAAGATAGCATTTTTCAAAGTACTCTCAGTGCTTAGCTGAATCTTTTTTTGCCAGAATCAGATAGGCTAGATGCAGTAAGATGGCATGGTTTTTATTTCCAATGCTATGAATGTTTTTGATACTTATTGATTAAATAGTATTGTTTGAACTACTACACTGTCCTTTATCTTAATGATTATACAAAAAATATTGTAAATGACATTGGTATAATTAATAAATATAAAATATGACTAGAACTGACAGACAAACAGAAATACTCAAACTAGTGTTTAATTGATAGAAACTTCATTCAATACTTTTACAACAGGAAGATTGGTTTTAAGCTATTATGAACTTTGTGATTATTTGGGTTCTTTGATTATGATTGTGAAAAAAAAGATCAGATCAGTTTTTAATAAAATATATTTAAGTTTTTCTCAGTTTCATTTGGTTTCTAATGGCTAAATGTAAAGTACCCTTAGAATGATTTTTTTAATGAAAGAAAAAATATGTTATCTTAAACTTTCAAGATTTTATTGTTATGAGTTATAAATTGACTAAAGCTTTGACATGGCATGATGTTACAAAAATCCTTTATTTCATTAATCTGATGATAACGATGATGATGGTTATAGAATGAGAAGAGTTTGGATGATTGTTCAAGTTTAGCCATGTATGATAAACTAGATAATAAAAAAATTTGCACCATCATTCTCAATATTCACAAGAGAGCAAAAAAAAAAAAAAATTGAACAGAGAAAGCTAAACAATGTTTTTTTGCATTGTTTCTGACAAAATATATCACATTTAATTCTCAGAATTCAAAGAAGTATTAAACTGGAAATGATAAAGTTGTGTATCATTAAAGAAGCATTTACTGTACATGTATTGAAGTTTCTTCATTGTTGTTTTGTCTTGCATAGTAGCCTGGTATATTTATAACAAGTAAGAGACAGAAATTTTGATTTACTGTCTATTAAAATCCTTATTAGGAACATTCAATGGAAGATTAAACTAATAATTATATATGCAATTGAAAGCAAAATAAATAATGTTTAGTTAATATTTTTTTAGTCTTCTTGATCCTTTCTTTTATCACCAGACTTCGAAGACCTAGGTTTGTCAAAAAAAATGTATATAATTTCTCTCTATTCTAATTAATTTTTTGTCCATATTATTTTAGTTCTGTATTTCAATTTAATATGTCAAGTTCAACATTTATTCATTAATAATTAGATTTTTAATGGTAAACCCTCCAAAAAAACATGCATAATAATGCAATGAAAACTGTTTGCACATTGTTTCTGTGATGTAGGATAAATCAGTTGTCTTTTTACTTTATTGTTTGCTTATTCTTATCAGGTTTTTTTTTTAAATTTAATACCATTAAATTTATATTGGTTACAGTTTACTTTTTGCACATTAACAAGTAAATATAAATATGCTTAAGCCAGAACTAAAAGATTATATTTTATATTTTAAAATGAACTAATATATTACTAATTATAGTTTTTATTTCTTCTACATTATAGTTAACTGATAGCTGTGCTGATTGTCCTTGTAAAAATGGCACCTGTAATCCATGCATATTAAAGTAGTTGGCAATGTGTTAAGCAATATACTTTTTCTTTCTTTCTGCATTGTCTCTTAAAGCAAACAATACATGCTACTTCATACATTTAAATAAATTATTTGTGAGAAAGAATTGTCATATCTTTTTGAACAATTTGTTTTTACCTATTTTATTATATTTTTTTATAATTCCATAAAGGTAAAAAAATAATTTTATAATTAAATTTATTATTTTCAAAAAATTGAAATAAATCCAGTATTGGGTCAGTAGTTGTTAGTCTTTTCTTCTTCAAAATAAATAGTGAACCTGTAAAAAGGCTAACATTTTAATATGCACTGTGTTTATCAGAGTAATTACTTTAAATTTTTAAAAATTAAAACCATGCACTAAGCAAACCATGTTGGAGATGGGCTCTCATAGCAACCTTCGTTGAGAAATTTAGCAGATTTTTTCCCAATGATTTAGATATAGTTTCATTTTGGTTTTTTAAAAAAAGAAAATCTAATTTAGTTTTATACCTTTAAAATCTCAGATAATAATAATAATAATAATAATAATAATAATAATAATAAATCAACTTCTCAATTACTTTAGATCTATTCTAATATATATTGTGCACAAAAAAAAAAAGTTAAAGAATATTAGATTTGTAAAAATTCGAAGTAGTTTACTTTGAAAATTGATTGTTGTTCAGCAAATATAACATTTAAAAAGTTTCAATATTGTCAGATTGGTAGCCATCTAAGTTTTTTTAAATTTATATTTCAAAATACTCTGTGAGCTGTTCAATTGTATTTTGGAAAATCCTGAATCATTCCTCCACTAGTGCAGCTTGTAGATAATTTAGTATCCCTGATGCATTTTGAAAATTATGGATGGCTGAGCAACATGCTAGGTTATATAAGAATGACAGTTTCATCAACCTGGATGAAATCCCTAATAACACTGGGTTGATGGATTGTTCATTGTCATGTTTACCATATAGAATACACTTGTGACACATTCCTTAAAGGTCATTCAATTTGAAGTGCAATGAATCTTTTTGAGTTGCTGATGTAGGTAGAGCTGCAATCATCACAAAATAGTTTTTATGGATTTGTTCATAGACACCATTGTTTGAGTATTTCTTTTCCTATCTCGAGTGTTCCACTTTTATGTCACAAAACTTCAGTACATTAAATTTTGTCTAACTCTTTTATACATACAGCTGTGTTAGCATATAATTTATATACATAAAAACCTTGTCTAATGAGGGAAAATCACCCTAGACCGCATCAATAGCATAAGTGGCATGGGTGAGAATCAGCCAGTTGTATGATTTGATCACGAATGACTGTAAAATATTCATGAGAGATATGATTAATTATATTTTAATATTCCTAACATTTTGTGCATAGTTGTGCTTGGTAGAAATGCCAAATGCAAGGATCTTACAATTAAATTATGAAAAGGATTAGAAAATATTAATAAGTGAATTAATGTAGCAATCCAGATTTTATAGAGATTCTCATTCTGAAAATATAACAATTTTTGTTTTTAAAATAAATTACTGCTTTTTAATTAAATATCTTTTCCACAATTTGTAACAAAAATTATTTATCTGTTGATACCAAATAACTTAGAAATTTTAGGAGTTGTTTATATATTTTAAGTCTTTATTACATTTTCTATTAAATAATATCTACCAAAAACTGTCTTGTAAATTGTTGACTTTGAGAATTAGAAATTCTATTATATTTTACACTTTAATTGACATTCTTCCATCTGCATATACAAGTAGCTTATTATGATTTTTTTTTCTTTTTAGAAGGTAGAACTAGTAGAGTGTAGCTGTTCACCTGGCTGCACAGGGGCAGTATGTGAAAATCTCAACGACTATTATCATGGAAATCTTTATGAAAATGTTATAGTGTCACTTAGATATTGGCATTCTAAATTAACATTCTTGTAATGTAGCTAAATTATTTTAATCTGTTTAAATATATACAGTGATGGAAATGGAGGGTACGCGGGTACAAAGGTGTTTGCATTCTTCTCAATTTCCAGTCTTTTTATGTTCAATTTTTGGAGTTTTAGTTTTCAGTAACAGAGTATGATCAGCAATATAAAGGTAGGTATGTCCTTAGAAAGAAATGATCATAACGAGACCAGGTTTAAACTTCTAACTATAAAATAATTCATCATTTATATCAAAAGAGACCTAATGATAACCGCGGTCATGATCTATCTCGTAACGACCTTTCCGCCTTTACAGAAAACTTGATTACATCCTGTTTTGGTGTCTTTGCGTAAAATAGTATTTACTTCAATGAACTTGTGACACCCTGTTTTATAGCTAGTGTTCTATTATTTCGTAACCTAAGAAACTCTCACGCAGAAGGATTGGTTCAAGGACAGGTTTATTAATGTCTGTTGGACACGACAATGCAGATTAACTTTATAACAACAAATTAGGAAAACCGGAAGTGCCCTTGTTTACGTGTCGGCAGTGAATGTAGATTAAGGCACTAGGACTTTCTATTGGTAGATATTAGAATATGTGATAATACTAAAATTAGTAATTACAAAATGATATATTATTATGTGATTTTCTGCTTGATGCCCCTATAATGACCAAATTTAAATGTTTTACTGCACTTAATAATATAAATATAAAAATTTCCTTCATCAACATGTTTTAGAAGCTACACGTGGAGATAGTATACTGGATTTAGTTTTCAGCAACAGAAAGGTTATGGTCAGTAATATAGACCAGGGGTCACCGAACTACGGCCCGTGACGTCAGTTCATCAGGCCTGCCGACGGTACTTGCATTTGTGTGATAAAACGGATGGAACACGAGATGTTGTGAAATACAATTTTTAAAATTTTTTCATGGATAAATGACACATCATGGGCAAGAAGGCTCAGAAAAATTCCCCGGTCTAGGCGTTAATCGAGCTGGTCTCTAGGCTGTTTTTCTTCACCCTTATTATGGCTACTAAGAAAAGAAAAGTGGACACCGAGTGTCGCGTTTTCAATGAAGAATGGGGAGTAAAGTACTTCTTTGTGGAAACAAAGGACCAGATAGCTAGTTGCGTGGTATGCAGCGAAAGTGTTGCCATTTTGAAAGAGTACAATCTTCGGCTTCACTATGAAACAAAACATCTATCAACATATTCAAAGTTTTCTGGAAAGTTACGCTCTGAGAAATATGAGTCCATGAAACGTGGTTTAGAAACTCAAAGAAATCTCTTCACGAGAAAGTTTGCTGAAAATGAATCTGTCACTCGTACAAGTTACAAAATAGTGCATAAGTTGGCAGAGCGAGGAAAACCGTTTACTGATGGCAACTTCATCAAAGAGTGTATGATGGAAGCAGCAAATGACTTTTGTCCTGAGAAAGCCGATTTGTTTGGAAGTATCAGCCTTTCGGCAAGTTCAGTTGTGCGGAGAACAGAAGAACTTGGAGAGAACATAGTGCTACAGATACGCGAGAAAGCTAGGAACTTGTTGTGGTATTCTCTGGCGCTGGATGAGTCTACTGATCTCTCGAGTACGTCACAACTTCTTGTGTTCATTCGTGGTGTCAATTTGGACTTTCAGATAACGGAAGAGTTGGCATCCGTTTGCTGCATGCATGGAACAACAACTGGAAAAGACATTTTCATGGAAGTGCAGAAAACTTTGCAAGACTATAACCTTCAGTGGAATCAGCTTCGAGGTGTTACAGTTGATGGAGGAGAAAACATGGCTGGAATGAGGAAGGGTCTGGTCGGGCAGATCAGGACTCAGTTGGAAGATTTGCAAATTCCGGGCGCTCTGTTCATACACTGCATCATACATCAGCAAGCACTTTATGGGAAAGACTTGGATATTTCTTGTGTACTGAAACCAGTCGTTTCTGCTGTGAACTTCATTCGGAGACATGCACTCAATCACCGTCAGTTCCAGGCTTTTCTTGAAGAAATTGATTCTGATTTCTGTGACTTGCCTTATCACACAGCAGTGAGGTGGCTCAGCTGCGGTAAAGTCCTGTTTCGTTTTTACAAGCTCCGAAACGAAATAGATGTTTTTCTCACTGAAAAAGATAGAGCTGACCCACAGCTGTCAGATCCTACCTGGCTGTCAAAGTTGTCATTTTTGGATTTTTGGTCGACATTACATCCCACATGAATGAACTGAACTTGAAACTTCAGGGAAAGGATAACCTCGTCTGTGATCTCTACAGAATCATCAAAGGATTTCGGAGAAAGCTGTCATTGTTTGAAGCACAACTGGAAGGAGAAAACTCTCATTTTCACTGTTTCAAAGAGTTTTGCACTACAATTGCTGAAGATGTCAACCTCGATTTTCCTAAAAAGATTATTCGTGACTTGAAGAAGCATTTTTTGGAGAGATTTTCAGATCTCGACAGAATTGAGAGTGACATTCTTCTGTTCCAGAATCCGTTTGATTGTAACCTTGATGATGTGCCAGTTGAACTACAGTTGGAGCTCATTGATTTGCAAGCAAATGACTTGTTGAAAGAGAAGCACAGAGAAGGAAAACTTGTTGAATTTTACCGCTTCTTACCTGATGTTGAGTTTCCGAAATTGAAGAAATTTGCCGCTGGTATGGCATCATTGTTTGGAACAACATGTCTGTGAGCAAACATTTAAAAAAATGAAATATGTGAAGTCAACACATCGAACGAGATTGACTGATGAACATTTGAAAGCAATTCTCTTGATTGGATGCAGCAATTCCAAACCAAACATTGATGATATCTTGAAAGCCAAACGTCAGTTTCACAAATCTCACTAACCTTTTTTGCTGCTTAGTTTGTAAGATTCGGATATGTGCACACTAGGTCTGATGTAACTATATTTTTGCTAACGTCGCCTTCTTTGATAACTTTTTAGTAAATAAATATGTTGGTTGTCTTGTTTTTTGTGCATTCACGACACTCACCCGTGATTAACATGGAATGCTAAACTTAGTGGTTCATCTTTTTTCCCAGAGCTTTCGTTCTGGCTTGAAAGTATTGAACAGAATGATTATGCGGCCCGCGCTCGTCATTCTTTCAGTTATCTGGCCCACTGTGAAAAATGTTTGGTGACCCCTGATATAGAGGTATGTTGGCTTTTAGATGGACACACTTCCAAGCATTTTTATTGTCGAAATATTTAGATATTAACAATATTCCAGAAGATTCAATCTTTACCTTTGGGGATAATGATATCGATGAAATGGAAAAATAGTTTGGCTTATCAGAGCCTACAGAAAATTTAAGGACTCTATCTTCAAAAAATGCTAACGTCTTTAAGTACAATTACGACGTCAACAACAGATACTGAAAGAAGCTTCAGTGGAATGAATTTATGTATGTCACCACAACGTGCACGACTTGAAATTGATCGTCTTTCAACTCTTCTCTTTATCAAGTTTGTGGGATCTTCTCTGTCAAAATTAAACCCAGAAGAATATGTGAAAACATTGGTTTCTTAGTGGCAAAAGGCGTACAGAAAGAAAGAGGTGACAGAAAAAAAAAAGATTATATATTGCATGATCATCGTAGTATGCAATATATATATATATAAAGTTGTAAACTGTATGTTGTTATTATTCTCAAGAAAATTATAAATAATTATGCATATTTAATGTACATTCATATCTACTCCATTAGAAATTTTAATTTCACCGAAAGTTACTGATATACATATATACGAGGCCTGTCGAAAAAGTATCCAACCTTAGGCTACGGGAAAAAAATTACGTACTTGGTGTGGTTCAATTGCTAATCCCCTTCGAAGTAAGCCCTTTGTGCCTCCACAGACTTAGCCCAGCGATCGTTCCACTGTTCGAAGCCGTCTGGAATGCTGCTTCTGGAATGGCTCTCAGCTTCGTCGTCGCATTCCGCATGATGTCCTCTTGGATCTCAAAGCGGGAGCCTTTCAGTGGCATCTTCATTTTTGGGAACAACCAGAAGTCAGAAGAAGCCATGTCTGGAGAGTAGGGATCCTGGCGAATGAGCGAAATACCTTTCTTTGCCATGAAACCTTGGATCAGCTGCGATGAATGAGCTGGGGTGTTGTCAGGATGCAGCTGCCAGTTTTGCGACGCCCACAGACCCAGTATCTTGTGCTGAACTGCATCATGAAGACATCGGAGGACTTCCTGATAGTACTTCTTTGTAACTGTTTGTCCTTCTGGTGCGTATTCGTGATGCACAACGTCTCGGTAGTTGATTAAAACAATCAGCATCACCTTGATTTTGCTCCGGACTTGACGTTGGGTGCTTCCACTGTGATGACTGAGCTTTGGTTTCCGGATCGTACCTGCCCATCCACGTCTCATCTCCAGTTATCACAGTATTCTGGAACTCAGGATCCCTGTTGTCAGTATCCAGCAGGTCCTGTGCAACCTCAAGACGAAGTTGTTGTTGTTCCTGAGAAAGCAGCTTGGGCACAAATTTCGCTGCCACTCTGCACAAGCCCAAATCCTCCTTTAAAATTGCATGTGCAGAATCTTTACTGATCCCAACCTCGTCACCAATTTACAGCACCATCAAACGACGATCCTCCATTATCAAGGTCCACACTTTCATTATAACTGCATTGCGGTTTGTTGATGCCCCCCCCGAACGCTGGTCACTCTCCACCGGTGTGCGGCCATCTTTGAACCTGTTGTACCATTCTTTTATTTGGGTAACAGCCTCTCACCTGTTGAATTTTGCGAATTGTTTCCGCTTGGGTATCTCCAAGCTTTTGGCAAAACTTGATGCAAGATCGTTGCTCCACACGTACCGTCATCACGGGCAAAATGAAAATGCGACGAGTAAGTAGTACAGCATCTCACACACTGGCTGCCCGACAGCGACTGACGCATCCAGGAAGCCCACCAAAAACGACGCAAGCGCTTGAAGGCATAAGGCTCCACTATGCACATTTTTTCCTCCCTAACGTCATTACTTCCCACAGGAAAAAATAAAGTCGGATACTTTTTCGACAGACCTCGTACACACATACAATATACACATGTACACAAACACATACATAATACGTACACATACATACGTACATACACACATATATATTATATATACATATACGTACACGCATACACACACATACATACATACATACATACATACATACATACATACATACATACATACACACATACAAGCAGCATATGTACACATACATACACGCATACACACAATACATATACATACGTACATACAAACACACGTACACACATACATATACACACAGGCATACCCACATACATACATATTACATACATAGATGCATGCATGTTCACTAAAATATTAAAATACAGACCTATCTTAACTTTAGAAGTTACTTTACACATCCAAATAAAGTTTATATTTCCATAAAGGAAATTCACACCAAAATTAGATCTGATCTGATATCAGCGATATAAAAAAAGGCAGTTGAATACTTCTACAATATCTACGATTTACCATTAAAAGAATAGGTTTGTAGATAATGTATACTGATATATCACTATTTACCGTCTATTGACACCTCTTATTTTGATCAACATATCAAAGTTTGGAGCAAGTGACCAGGTTGTGGAAACTTTGGGTATTGAGTTCAAGTGTGCATCAGTAATTTGAGAATGTAGTCTTGACTTGTTAATGTTCATTGCAAACGCGAAAGGAATTTCAACTAACGATAGTTTGATTTGATATATTTTGAGTTAACTTGGTTCTCTGTACAATGACTAATTGTATTATACTGGGCTTTCTTGTATTTTATTTAACTCATCTATTTTATTATTATTTGTTGTTGCTGGGTGAGGATTTATCTTATTGTACTTTTAATAGAATACAATAATTGTACTTGAAACACCAGTCCTTCATTTGGTTATAGTTTGTGTGTGTGTGTGTGTGTGTGTGTCAGGCAACCTGTTTGTCTCACCACTTACCATGCAACAATTGTTTTGACACAATCGGTCTTCTGTACACCAGATCCTCTAGTATTAACATTATTGGTGAGAGTGGTGCTATAAATGTTGATGTTTTAGTTTTACTAGTTCAGTGGGGTGGAGTGCTGTGTGTGCTATTGTCATTTTAGAGGGGATGCGAATAAAAGGTTAGGAGGGGTGGTTACCATCAGCCTCTTCATGGGCCAGACGAACAAACAACTTTGGTAAGCCATATGTTTGACACCTCTGCCTAAGAGGTTGTAAACAAATAACAAAAATGTTACTTTTTTTTCTTCTACATTTGATAGCGGCTTTCTTCAATTTTTCTTTCCTATTGACTATTATATTTATTATACAGAAACTTTTTTATTTTTCAGTCATGCTTTACTTTGCTTTAGTCTTTTATACTTTTTTGTTTTGATGTTTTTTTGGCTCTACAGTACCTGGGTTGTAATTTGCTACAATGCATCTGGAAATACCGTTACCACTTTGCACATTAACATCTGCCATCAGCATTGCAAGTTAGTTTGCAAATTTGGTTTCAGCTTGAGCAATTCTTTGCTCTGACATGCATTTAATAGCATCACAAAGCAATAAGAATAAATTGAGTTTGCTGCTTACAAAGCATCTGATGCAGTCAGAAGGCTTTTGTGCTATCTAATTAATGAAAAAATTATATGCTATTTGTGGTCATTCTTTCGGTCTCCTGCAATTGTATAGCTGCAAGCTTAAACATAAACTCTGCAATTAAGGTTTCAATGTCTGCCTGTTAAAGCAAGTGCATGTCACTCATCACTGATTATAACTAGTATTAAAAAAGACACACACACGCAGGTCCATTCTATGTCATGATAAAATCTACTATCATTTACATGGTGAAAGTCATGTTAATATAAATTGTACAGATTGGATCTTCATAAAAAGCAAAAGTCATTAATAATTAATCAATTTCAAGATTAATTTATATTAAGCAGTTCTAGTTACAATTTTCCGAACAGAAACCAGAGTACAACAGTCTTTATTATTTCTATATATTCAGGAATGGAAGGTACACGCTTTTGAAAAGGAGTAAAGACACACACAATAGGAGGTCTGTCGAAAAAGTATCCGACTTTATTTTTCCCATGTTAGGGAGGCAAAAGTGTGCATACTGGAGCTGCATACCTTCATGTGAATGCAGGGGTTTGGGCGGGGTCGCTGGATGCATCAATCGCTGTCAGGCAGCCAGCATGTGAGGTGTTGTACTACTTGTCGCATTTTCATTTCGCCCGTGATGACGGAACGTGTGGAGCAACGATCTTGCATCAAGTTTTGCCAAAAGCTTGGAGATACCCAAGCGGAAACAATTCGCAAAATTCAACAGGTGAGAATGCCATGGCTGTTACCCAAATGAAAGAATGGCTCAGCACACCGATGGAGAGTGACCAGCGTTGTGCGCGGGAGGGGAGCATCAACAAGCCGCAATGCGCTTGTTATCAAGAAAGTGTGGACCTTGATAATGGAGGATCGTCATTTGACAGTGGGGGAAATTGGTGACGAGGTTGGGATCAGTAAAGATTCTGCACATGCAATTTTAAAGGAGGATTTGGGCTTGCGGAGAGTGGCACCCGAAATTTGTGCCCAAGCCGCTTTCTCAGGAATAACAACAACTTCGTCTTGAGGAGATCCTGAGTTCCAGAATACTGTGATAACTGGAGATGAGATGTCGGTGTACGGGTACGACCAGGAAACCAAAGTTCAGTCATCACAGTGGAAGCACCAAACGTCGACAAGGTGATGCTGACTTTTTATTCGACTAACGTGGCGTTTTGCATCACAAATATGCACCAGAAGGACAAACAGTTACAAAGGAGTACTATCAGGAAGTCCTCCGACATCTTCGTGATGCAGTTTGGCACAAGAGACCGGATCTGTGGGCCTCGCAAAACTGGCAGCTGCATCCTGACAATGCCCCAGCTCATTCGTCGCAGCTGGTCCAAGGTTTCATGGCAAAGAAAGGTATTTCGCTCATTCGCCAAGATCCCTACTCTCCAGACATGGCTTCTTCTGACTTCTGGTTGTTCCCAAAAATGAAGATGCCACTTAAAGGCTCCCGCTTTGAGATCCAAGAGGACATCATGCGGAATGCGACGGCGGAGCTGAGAGCCATTCAGGAAGAAGCATTCCAGACGTGCTTTGAACAGTGTAAGGATCGCTGGGCTAAGTGTGTGGAGGCACAAAGGGCTTACTTCGAAGGGATTAGCAATTGAACCACACCAAGTATGTAATTTTTTTACCCAGCGTAAGGTCGGATACTTTTTCGACAGACCTCGTATGTATGTATGCTTGTGTGTGTGTGTGTGTGTGTGTGTGTGTAACTACGTATGTGTATATTGTGTGTATGTATGTATGTATTCATGCATATGAAGTAAAATATTTTGAAGGTTAATGCATCTTTGAGTGGATTAATATATAAAAAAAATTTAGTGCACTTTTTTAAAATTAAACAATTAAGGGAAGACAACTCTTTGTAATATATCTATATTTTCTATTTTTGTTTGTAACTTGAAAAAGTATTCATGTATTAGAATAAACTTTATATCTCCATAAAGAGAATAATACGAAGAATATCATCTGAAAATTTAGGTTCTCATAATTCCACTATCTCAAGAAATCAAGCATGACATTATGTGATACACACAAACTGGCCCTCTCTTCTGATTTGGGCACGAGTCTCCAAAATTTGGACCTTTGACCCGATCTACCAGTCGGATTTTAAAAATTGGTCATTTCTACTGATTTTAGGCATGTACACCCATCTATCTAGAAGTCTACCAATTTGCATAACTATAAGTAACTTTTTCATACATTCAAATTTCCTGGTAAAGATCAACTAATCATTTGCTCTCTATAGCAAAACCAGTTGAGTAAACATAATTCATGCCAGAAATCAGGCTTTACTTTCTTCTTGGCCAAAAATGTAACCTGATTATACAATAAGTCAACCAATCATATTCATCATTTTAAACCAAGTGTGATTGTTCAAGTGATTATTCAAAATGGCTTCTTTCGCAACAGAGATGAAGAGAAAATGCTACAAGTGCACATTCCATACATCTTGGGAAACAGAATTTCCTTGGGTGACCAAATATACTTTGAAGACAGATGCATTTTGCAAAGGTTAGGCCTATTTTATTTTACAATTGACATTTATGAAATACTTTCATTCTCCGACTGATTATGTTGTATCCATAATTAAGTTTATTGTTTTTATTTATACATGCATTTTTTAAAAGGCCCAGGATAGGGGAACCCTGCCAAAGTTCTTAATTCTTCATTGTTTAGTAAGATTAAAATTTTCATGTTTCTTATTGTGTTATTCCAGATTATGTGGGTGCTATTTTCAATAGTAGTTGGCTTTCTCTTTCATTTTCATTTGTGGTTGTTGCAGTAAATTAATTTCAGACAACACATCATCTTGAAATATTGATTTCAAATGCTAAATAGTCTGTTCAATTTCCTGTTTATTGGAAATAAATGAAGTAAAAACAGTTTTATCAAATACATATTTCAACTAATTCTCAACTAAGTATGAGTAAAACCATAAAAAGGACAGCCAAATAAATTACTCCCTCATGATATTATATATATATACATATATACACATGTACATTTGGTGCCTCAACCCTGTTTCCTGGAAGTAAAAAAAAATATTGTATTAAGATTAATGCTAAAATTTACAAAAATGAAAATATGATGATATCTTGAGACTTTCAGAATCGAAAACAAATGACAAAATCAAAGAATGCTTAAGTATTTTCAAATTGATGGGGGCTTTAAAACAGTTTGCCTGTAAATTGCTTGATTTGCTGCGTGTTGCATGGAATCTTCCCTCCATGAGAATTTTTCAAAGGTGGCAAGTATGACATCATGTATTATATATAATAATGCATACAATGCTAGGCACATTCTCTGCACTTGATATAATTTTGTCAGTTTGTCAACCCTGAAATTTTTCCTGTGGACATACCCCTCCAGGGATGCCCATCTGTACGGTTCATAATAGAAAATGAGTTTTACACCCCTGGCCTTGACAGCAATATTACACTTATAATTTGAGATTCAGCAAATAGGATGAATACCTGAATTAAAAAATGGAATGTTCTACATTAAAACACAAGAATACCTTGCTTTATCGTTTAAGTTGCACTATAATATAATAATAATAATAATAATAATAATAATAATAATAATAATAATAATAATAATAATAATAATAATAATAATGAATATTGAAAGCTAAGAAAAATAATTAAAAATTCAATGTAAAAATTGATCATTTAAGTCCGATTACACTGGTCAACAAGTATTTTTCATCAAGCATATGTCAAGGTGTACTTAGTTTTTTGACATCACATACAGTTTTCAAGATGACAAAGTTTTTTTTGGTTTTAGCTCATGCATTATATAGAAATTCCAATTAATGATGTGTATGCATGTATTTCATTTACGCCATGGAAACATGCCTTTAAAATAAACTACATTATTCATTTCTGCATAGTTCAGATGCAATATTTCATTATCTTAAATTAACCAATCAAGTTTTGTCTGATGAAATAGGTATTTCAACATCTCAAATTGTCCAGTCATAATTGGTCTGATGAAATATTTCATCATCTCAAATTCAATATAACCGTTTGTATCTATTTCCTTACTTGTTTTACAGTGTTAACAATGTCAAGACAGTGTAGAAATCCTCCTGGTGTGTTTTGTTATGTCTGTGGACAATTTATTGTGAAAGCTCAAAAACGTACAATAACACCAGAGATCAAGAAGATTTATAAGCTATACTTTGACTGTCCTCTTGGAGATCAGGACAAGTTATGGGCACCACATTTTATCTGCTCAGCTTGCTTAAATGACTTACGTGACTGGTTCAACAAAAGGAAGAAGTCCATGCCTTTTGCCATTCCATTGATATGGAGGGAGCCGAAAGACCATTTTAATGACTGTTATTTTTGCAAAGTAAATGTCACAGGATCTTCTATGAAGAATAAACACAAAATTGTGTATCCCAATTTGGATTCTGCAATGAGACCTGTGCCTCACAATGGAAGTCTGCCAATTCCAGTTCCACCAGATGATGGTATTGAAACATCAGATGATGCTGCTGACTGTCACGATAGTGCTGCTGAGGAAGATTACGTGGCTGATGACGATAGCTTTGAACCTCAGAAATTTTCCCAAGCTGAACTGAATGACATTGTCAGAGACCTATCCCTCTCAAAAGATAAAGCAGAACTGTTGGCATCAAGACTGAAGGAGAAGTATCTGCTAGAGCACGGTGTTCGTATAACTTATTTTCGGTAGAGAAATGTGGTTCTACAAACGTGTTTTTCTGTTGAAGGCCCGCTTTGTTTTTGCAGTAACATCGATGGACTTTTCGAATGTTTATCACAAAATCATGATCCTGCAGAGTGGCGTTTGTTTATTGACTATTCAAAACAAAGTTTAAAAGCTGTACTTCTCCATAATGGTAATTTGAAGCCTTCCATTCCTTTTGCACACTCCGTTCATCTTCATGAATCATATGAGAATATGGAACTTTTACTTCATGCCATTGCCTATGAAAGATACTCATGGAAAATATATGGAGATTTAAAAGTCATTGGAATGTTAATTGGAATGCAGTCAGGTTTCACAAAATACTGTTGTTTCTTGTGTCTATGGGATAGTCGGGCAACTGACAGACATTATTCAGAATCAAACTGGCAGACAAGAACATCATACCAGCCAGGACTGTCTAGTGTCAAGAATACACCTCTTGTAGATCCATGTAATGTCCTATTGCCTCCTTTGCACATAAAGCTTGGACTGATGAAACAGTTTGTAAAGACACTAGGGAAGAGAAATGCCAGAGGGTTTGAGTATATTGTAGAAAAGTTTCCCAAAATCACACAGGCGAAGTTGAAAGAGGGTATCTTTGTCGGACCCCAAATTAGAGAAGTACTCAAAGATGTCAACTTCAAGACAACACTGGATGAACTAGAACTGCCTGCCTGGAATGCTTTCAATTGGATCTGTGAGAATTTCTTGGGCAACAAGAAGGCAATTGACTTCAAGGATGGCATCAAGAATCTTCTGAAATGTTACTCAGCAATGGGTTGTCACATGTCACTGAAAGTTCACTTCTTGGACTCCCATATGGATTTCTTCGCAGATAACCTTGGAGCAGTGTCTTATGAACATGGTGAAAAATTTCACCAGGACATTAGTGCTATGGAGAAACGGTACCAAGGCTTCCGGAATGACAGTATGCTGGCTGACTACTGCTGGAAACTTTACCGTGATCAACCAGATCAGGAACACCGCAGGAAATCCAAATCACAATGTTTCTAACTCTGTTGTTCTAACTTTGTCTGTTTTGTCTGACCCATTTTTTTGTGTATTCACTCTTTGTAGAATGGTAGTAATGATTTTTAACTCAATAAACTCATTTACTTTCTAAAAATAATATGTCCTTATTTATTACGTTAATGATTTCATATATACAAATATGTAAATATTTGCATGTATCTACTGAAAAACTGATATGTGCTGCATACAAATGGAGTTAAATTTTGAAATCAACATGAAAAATTAGTCTAAAAAAGTTGGTTTGCATTCATAATGAGTATAATACATTTAATTTTGTTGACCAGTGTTATCATATATCATTAAAAATATATATATATATTTTTTTTTTAAATGTGGATCATAAACAATTAATACATGAACTGATTCATATTATTGTTCTTAAATATAAATGACTAAATGCATTAAAATTTCAACAAAAAATAATAGATTTTCCCTTTAAATGATAAACACCTAACCTATTCAAATAGTGTACAAATGTCAAATGACAAAATGCAAAAGAAAAATCTCATTATGACACATTTAGATAAATAATTTTCTGATGAATGCATCACATTTTCTTCTTTCTTTGCATTCTTGTTTTGTTGATTTTTACATTTTAGTGGTAATACAGCCATGTAAAGTAGTTTGGGTGTGTAGTGTAGTTAAATTGGGTTCCACTTTCTATTGTCTTAGCTGTTAATGAATGAGATCTATCTATGCCTATGGAAATTTTGCAAGAGCCAATATAAAGGTAGCCTGGCACCCAAACTCTTTCCCAAGGGTGGGGGACAAGACAGATTGGATTATGAGATCTAAGAGAAAATCCATTGTAAATGACAAAAAGAAAAGGCGGGGTTTTGTGGCCTCATTAGATGTTGTTTATAATTGACATCTGCTGCTATCCAGCACACTATAACAAATGTTTATTCCAGTTTGGTGTTAAAAAAATAAAATAGTGTTTCATTGGAATTTTTGCATTTATGATTTAAAAACAGATAATCTAGATTATTTGACACATATATAAAGATTGTTTACAAGCTATTTAATGGTTCCTTGCAGACAAATAAAATTAGATATGCTGTAAATTATTTTGGATGTAAACATAATATATAAATGTTGGGAAAGTTATTAACACAGTCACTCAAATTTCAAAAATAACATAAAAGCAAAATGCTTGAGATAAATGTTAATTTTTTAGTACTTCTTAATCAGAATGAATGATATATCTTGGTTGCTGATAAAGCTCTCAAGATGTTAGGAGTGATCAATTAAACTTAATTATGGAAATGTAATCACTGAAGATTTAATATGAAAAAAAGCCTGCTGTTTTCAAAATCAATAGTGATGTATGAAAAGTTTATTCTACAACTTGGTATCATATTTACAATTTTCTGAAGATTTATGATTTTACAACATGGTACAAGACGTTTGCAATGAACGTTACTGCTGCGGTGCAAAACAAAACCTGACAGATAAGAAATCCATATTTTTTCAAATTCTTTCTTGATTCTGGTGGTCTGAAATTAAATCAAACTTTCATCTTTAAATTACAAATTTTATTTACATTAAAATAACACTTACATAAATTAAAAAAAACATTTACTCACACAAGTAATGGTTACTAATTAAAAGAAAAACTTTTAAGTATTTATATTCATTGCATATTTCTAGAAAACTAATAATAATAATAATAATAATAATAATAATAATAATAGAGAATTTTTGCTCACCTTTTTAATTTATGAGATTAGTGTTAGAACAAGGATTTCAATTTGTATTTGTTTATTGCAACTACTCTCTAATATATTCAGAAAAAACGTATGTAACTAGCCTTTTGCAGTTATAAATTGATATGTGGATCATCCATTTGATAAGATTAACTTTTTCTTGTTTCAATTTTACTTACGTAAGCATCCCCTGAAAATAGTGGGTGGCATTAAGTGAAAAAACAGAAACAATAATATAATGGCTAAATAGCATTGTGCGCAAATGTCAAGAAACCTTATATGTTCATGCCTTTTGTGCAGTTGTATTATTATGAAAGAGAATCTGAATAAAAATGTCAAAAAAACAACCTGTAGCTAAATAGTTTAGAACATATTTTCTGTAAAAACTGTAAACATTCATAAAAGTCGCTTAACAAGTAAAGTTTTACTTATAGTACTAGCTTAATTCATCCAAATAAAATCTTTCTTTTCAGTGAAAAGAGCTAAGAAATAATAGTAATGGTGAACTTTTGAAACTGTCAATTTAGATAAAGGGTACACAGCCAGAATTATTCATTTCTTGTTTACTATTTGCCTATGTAGTAGAGTAATAAAATCATTAAATTAACATCATAATGAAAACAAGTTTCCATTAGTAGATAATTGAAAGAAGTCATCTAACATCAGGATGATGCAAAATATGATAGAAATTTCGAATTCAAAGATCAAGCCGGAGGCATGGTTTGATGTACCTTCCTGCTGGCCACATGGTTTTTCTTAAACTTCCATATCTAAACAAAAGTTTAGCAAAAACTTTCTATGGTAGGTGTGTGATTAATTTTTACATGCTGTTTTCTGGGGGGGTCCTCTGGTGAATGCCATATGTGCCAATATCAGCACACAGGTACAAGACGAAAAATATTAGTACTGTATCTACTAATATTTGAAAATGTTTCAAAAAGTAGCGACTATTCATAATTTAAAAAAGTGATCAAATCATAACCACATTTTTCTGTGAATCAGTCTTTAAGGATATGACCCTAAAAGAAAAATGTCAGTATTTTAAAATCAACCAGTAAACTTTTTATTATCTTAAAAGTAATCTGAAAGCAACCCTTTACTGTCAGTTTTGCTGTTTGATAGTAGTAAACAAAGTAGGTGCAATTAAACTGTTTGAAATACAAAATTAATTTTCTTAAATTTTTTCTGCAGCTATTCACTTTTAATCTGTGTTGTCTACAGCTCCACCAGCATAAAAAATGATCATTAAGAGTTAAAGGCAAGAAAGGCCACAAATGTGGTTATATTTTGTAAAAAAAGCAAATAAACAGCTACAAAAAATTTTAATGTAGCAATCTGCCATCAGAGATGCACATGAGAAGACTGAAAAACTAAAGACATCCAATAATCTACAAGAATAGTTAATGAGTATTTCTTGTTTTGATTTTGTCTTGAAATGTTGACATGTTGAAAAAAGATGTAAAACAAGGGGTTTCATTTTTTTTTCACATTTTTACAATTTATAGTAGTAACATTTGTAAATAAAAAGAACAAAGATCCATGTGTTTTATTATTTTA
The DNA here is from genome assembly GCA_018389105.1 of Nautilus pompilius. Classification (NCBI taxonomy): domain Eukaryota; kingdom Metazoa; phylum Mollusca; class Cephalopoda; order Nautilida; family Nautilidae; genus Nautilus; species Nautilus pompilius. The sequence continues at coordinate 1,030,116 of JACATO010001402.1, read as the reverse complement.
TTTTATCAATCTTACTCACCTATGTTGCTTTAGGGAAAGGAAAAAAGTAAATTAATGAGTACCTCTCAGGATCCTCAGTTCTGCCTGGAATTCCAGCTGGTATTTCAAAGTTAAAATTGGAGCAAGAAAAATTAGACCTTAAAATAAAGTAACAATAATAGTTTTAAAAAATAAATAGCAAGACTTGTGTACATGCAATCAAAAAGTCACCGTCTGTATCTCAGAATAGATTGCTAAACTGGAAAATAGAACCTAGCCATTTCCAGTATGACAATGCTCTGCTGCATCATTACAGTTAGACACTTTTTGCTGTTGGTAGTAGCTCACTGTCAAGCATGTTTAAACAAGAAGATTTTTCTTGATTTTTTCTAAGGTAAGTGTAAATTGGTACTTCAGAAGAGGTCAGTTTGCATTTATTATGCTCCAGTTAATTCAACACAAGTTAAACAAAGAATATGCTAAGCATCCAGTCAATTCTAAAACCCATGAACTGATGTTTTGTGATAGATAGCTTTCCCTTTTGTTCTCAAAAGTTTGTGTTGTTATTAACCTACTTGCAGACATTCCTGGTTTATGCTTGCTTGTTTAGTTTCAGACATTTTTGTGTTGGTTGTAATAAAGATTTATATGTCATTGTCTTATTTCATAAAATCATACAAATTAATTCTTTGCAATTTATTAAAAGATCAAATAATCAGTGGTAGCTAAAGTTATTGCATTTCCTAATGAACTTTAAAAAATACTGAGCATTGATTGTGTTACATTGTACAAATGAATTTTTATTATAATGAAGCAAGTTAATCCTTGTTGATATTCACAGAGCTTCTGTACCTGTACTGAATATTCTTGATATATCAATTTATTGTAGGCTCTAACATGATAAAGCAATACGCTTCAGTAAATGTTCACTTTTTAATAGTTATTGTTCTGATTAATAGATATTACTTCAATAAAACAAATGTATAGATGATGCTGAATCAGAAACAAAACAAATTAAGCACGTTAGTCATGATAAATAATTACTATTAAAAAACATTAAATTTTTTCTGATAATCTATAGGACTTTCTTTAGTTAACTTTGCACATAATCATAGCAAATAAATTTAAAAAATAAGTTAATTATACTATGCACATTCTGTAAAGTGTAAAATTACAACTGCATCAGTTAAATGATAAACTACTAAATCAAAGGATTATTTACAGTAAAAAAAACATTTATTTTATTTGCTTTTTATAATAATCTAAAAAACAAGTAAACACATTTTGTTGTGCTTTACACACCATTCAAAATTAACTAAATGTAATCTATTGCAATACGTATTAAATAAATATGTTTAGATCAAATATTTCTTTCTCAGATATTTGCATACAAAATATTTGCCTACAACTTAGGTGATGATTCTCAGATGCTGTTCCTCCTGTGCTTTATTTTGCACAATAATTTTGTTTTGAACAATTAGTCATACTGTTCAGGTCAATCAGCGAGCTATAAATTATGTATATAACTTGGGTTTGTTTTGGTTATAAAACTGGCTATGAAGATTTATCAGCTGATATCAAATACAAATTACACTGGACAACAAAATAAAACTCTGTCTGCCACTGAGAAAAATGGGGGTAATTTTAGCTAAATGTTGGGTACTGATTTCAAGTCTGAAGTCAGAATTTGGCTAGGACATCAGGTTTTTTAGATACGCATAAGAAGGAATTTCACCACTAATGCTATATTATGATTTATGTTATATGAACTATATAATTGAACAACAATATTTGGTATTCAAATGTTTAATGTGAAACATTTGCCATGATCAGACAACAGATGCATGAGAAATGCAGTATGGAAGATATGGAATGCATTTAACCTACCCAGTATGTACATTCCAAATGTTCAAAAATGTTTCACACGTTCTTGTGCTTATGTGATATATCGGTCTCCCTTTGAAGGAACCAACAGTAATCACCCATCATGTTTGGATTGAATTTGCCCTGATATCTACTTTGCATCACCTTTGTCTTGATGGAACCTTTCACCATGCTTATCACTGACATCTAGATTGGTTGGGAAAAAATCAAGATGCAAATGCAGAAAATGCTTCTTTAGAGACATCCTGGCCCAAATTTGCTCATACGCCATTAGCAATTTTTCCACATATTTCGCATAGTGCTCAACTCTATATTTGCCAAGAAAGTTCTGTACAACTAAAGTAAATGCTTCCCATGCTGCAGACTCCACTGGGTTCAGATTATTTTTGAACCCATCATCACACATGAGTTCTCCAATTTTGGACCCCACAAAATCCCTTCTTTGAGTTTAACTTCACTTTTGTCAGCACCAAATTTCTCTCTTAGTACTTGAAGCCATCACAATCTTTATCCATAGATTTGATAGAGATTTTCATCAGGCCAAGTTTGATATAAAGAGCCAGAAGGTAGACATTCTGAGAGTCTACCAATGGCATATGTTGCACATTGTACCTGCCAACTATAAGTTCCTGTCACTTAGGACAGTCTTTCCAAATCTAATGGTTGGCATTATCATGGCTGTTCCAAAGACACAAGAAACAATTGTTTTGTATGCCCTAGCTGCAATCCAAAGAGAGAATAACTTTGAGATCACAAATTTTCCATTTATGATCCTCTGAATAACTCATCACTTTTAAAAGGAATTCCATCAACTCATGTCTCTTTCAAGCCAACTGCATCAGCTATAGGAACCAGGTTACCATGCTGTAACAGCACAGCTTTAAGGCTTAGTTTGCTACAAGCTTTGAATAACCTCCATTCATCAGTCACATGTCATAAATAAAAAAACATGATGTCCTAGAGCAAATGGTTTTCAGATTTGAAATCAACATGTGAAATATTGCAAAGTAAGCAGGATAATGTTCCAGTGGCAAAATTATTTTTGTCCAGTGTTTTTGATTGTCGTCAGAAAAGTCTCATTATTTGCAAAATTGCATCTAGCACCCTGGGAAGATTATGCATAAAACGAAAAGTAAAGAGGAAGAAAAAGATGCAGGCAGCATCCTTATACCAGCTGGAAGTATAATAGTGACAGTGTCTCAGTTTTGGCTATAAGGCGGCTAAAGGTGTTGACTATCTCCATCTTATCAAAGAAAAATATGGATATAAAGAGATTATAAAGAATAAATTATTATCACTACCCCCCAAAAAAACTATTGGATCACTATCTTTTCGTTTTATTCTAACTGAAAGTAAACATTAACGTGAGTAAAATCTTTCTGAGCTAGTTTTTAGTAATGGCTTCTCAAAGTTCTGACTTTAATTATTTTAGCATTTTGGGGAGAAAATAAGAAATTTTAAAGATTAAAATTTAAAAAATTTTGGACAATTTGTATCCTGGTGAGTATATTTTAAGTTGGTGACATTATGTATTAGAAATGCCAGGTAGTGATTCACATACATTTGTACATTCGTATTAAAAAGGGTTTAAGGATTCTTCTTGGACATTAAAATTTTATATTTCATGGAGATCTTGTGAGAAAAACGCAATAGACTAAGTAAAAATGTTAGATACCCCTACATAATCAAAACATTCTGGTTTAATCATTGACGTAAATTCAGTGATCATCACACTGTTAAATCTACAAATACTTAGTGTATTCACTGAATTTATTTCACTTTTTAAGAATATAAAATAAAAAAATATAATTTTTTAATACAAACAAAAAAATTGATAGAAGAAACACTAGATTTTATTAATACCAAGACAATTTACCACATGATAAACATTTTTTTTAACTTTACATTTATTTCTTTGGGTTGGTTTATAATAGCACACAGATGTCATTATTAACTTTATTATTTCTAATTATTCAGTATTTTTCAAGCATGCATTACACGTTTCCCTTGCTCTTCTATCAAGATGATTACAGGCGATTTCGTGTGCGTCTTAGTTATATAGGTTTTGACAAGATTAAACTTTCCGTTCTTCTTTTAAGAGCTAAAATCAAAAGAAAACGAGTGATTTCCGAAGTATCACTCTGAAAATATTCATTTATATGGTGTTTAATATCTTATTTGCAGTACTAAAGAAACAATATTTCACTTATTCTTGAGGGAAAATCTGATTAATAGATATCTCTTTGTTATAAAAATAACGTAAACTAGAAAAATTTAGTACACTATGAAGAAAGAACTTTAACATACTGGATGATGTTTTCTACATGTTTCTTTAGATTCTCTTTTTCAGTCATATGTTTGTTTTCAGTACCTATAACAGAAATGAATTAATAGATATTAAATTCATCTAACGTGCGCTATTTTAAAGCATTTTAATGACAAAATTATTTTAAAAAAAGATTTATTGTGAAATAAATACTGTTAACCTCGCGTTTTTCGCCCTGAAGTAAAATTGCCACAGCTGTACTTATTTCCACACCAAAGACATATATACATGAATTGAAATCAATTAAATGTATGTATGTATGTATGATGTTTTTAAATGCTGATAAAAATATTGACGTAATCTCAATATTTTATCAATTTCTTTTCACGACACTAACAAAATAATTTAATTTTTTCAGTATTAAAAAATTCATTATGATACTCGATCAATATAGAATGATTCCCCTCATTAAAAGCTTACCGTTCTTAAAACTTATATTTTGTATAAGAATAGGGATAAGGATTTTTTAATTGAGGTCACAGTAGTCATTGAAATCATGACTTGAATAAAATATGTGAAATCTTAGACGTGGCTGTAAAAAAGCACAAAAAATGTAGTATATCATTTTCAGAAAACTCGTATCTATGATTTGTGGTTGCGTATGCACACAATATGTGCATGTTGGTATGTAGGTTACCCAATAAATTGGTAAATATCATAGCAATGACACACTTTTGCGGACACTTCAAGTCGGAAAATCAAGGTATTCTTGAAAATTCTATTATATTACTTTTCTCTCTACTAATTATTAATGTAAAAAAAGTGAAACCTAAACGGATGAAAATCTAAAAAATAATTAACCAGAAAGCAAAACATAACCAGGATCAACAAAGACAAAACAATAAACTTACTTTGTGCACCAGCCTGTAATAGTACCTGGTGAAACAAACTTCTATTGTAAGAATTCATTCCTTTTTTATTTTTAAGTTCTTTTAGTAATGATGTTGGAATTCGCTATAGAAAGTAGAAGTTTATGTTCTACAGAGAATTCAGAGATTCTAAAGAAAAAAAGAGTTTAGTTAGTTAGCACAGATAAATAAAAATTAAATAATAAAAAACAATAAAAATTCACATACCACTTAACCACCATCATCACTATAAAACATGCAGTTGGTAACTTAGGTGTTTTTACATTAATGCAAAGGAGGTCAGTCCATAAATTTAATGCCGTCGATCTTTTGCTATCTACAGGTATCTGTTTAAGAAGGCATTCTCACTGCACACCAAAAATGGGCTGCTGCCTGCCAAATTCGCAGTGACTACCAAGAGTCTTTTTCGTCAGCAACATCTCCACTACGTCGACACACTGTGTAAGGAGTAGCTTAACGAAAATTATTGGTGATGGAGATAAATAGAACGTGCTACCTTTTCTGGCACAAAATGTATATTAGCACTACAACATCTCCAAGAAAGTGTGTAACTTTTACCAATTCACATCTTACATGAGTTTAGAGAAAAGATAATGATACTTCTGACCCATTGGTTTTAGCCAACGGATTGAAAGTGGTATACTAGTATTTGGATAGGAAGAGTTTGTATTCAGTAGCGTCATACATCCAGGACTACTGCGGCTTGGTAGATATGGAATAAACCACATTGTATAGCTAGTACTGCGTTACAGAATCATTGTGTATGTGCAAAACTTCTGATACTTATGGTATAAATTTATATAATTTTAATTCGCACTAACTGACGCCAATAAATTGCAAGTTAAATAAGAAAAACAAAACCGACGGTAAGTAATTTCATAAAAGCATAAAATCTAAATAAATATTTCGAGTTCATCTTCAAAAAAGAGGCAAAAAATAAAAATTCCTTTAGAAAATAAAAAAAAGTAAAGTAAAATACCGCCTAAGGCACACAAAAAATGTCGTTAAATATATATAGAAAATAAAGACTCCTGTATATTAATAAAGTCGAGTTCTCCCTGAAAAGCAGTATGTACAATGTAGCTCTCGTGGATGCATTGAAGATCTTACCCATGCGGGAAGCCCAACATGAAATAAATTCAATCTTACAGACAGCAATGTTATCTGTCCGAAATGAAGAAATAGTTTATAAATATTTTCATAGACTGAGATTCAAAATATTTTAAATAAAGTTACGTATAACAAGGTTAATTAACAATTTTCTTAAAAAAAAAATAGTTAAATTTTCTTTTTCAAACTTTGTATAGATATTTGAAACACACAAGTTTTGAAGTACTTTTTGAGTATCATTTTCTACTAGATTTTTTTAAAAAGATACTGATTAAATAAAATCTAGAAAGAAAAATTCTTAGATAGCGTCAGTACCAAGTAGTATACCTGTAAATACTGAAGTAACATAAAAACTAGACATTATCTAATCTTTCAATAAACATTCTAGATAAAAGAATGAAATATAAAACTTTAGCATTTAATGGATTACATGGCAGAATTTGTAATTCTCTTTCTCTCTCTCCCATCCCTCTCACGCACAGAAACATAATCTCGATAAAGATAACCTTCACATTCTCTAGAAATACAATGAAGTGATTTTAAACATTTTCTCGTCCAAGTTAATTGATGATCTCGAAGATTAAATACCTCGCAAGTTACTCCACTCACTACCTCCAAGTGTTCATTTGTGACGTAATGATGTGTTAGAAATAAAGGATTTACGTAAATTAAAAAAAAAATATTTGTTAGATGAACTATAACTGCCGATTGTTTTGATTTCCTTTGAAAACTATAATAGAAAATCAATATCCAAGGATTTTTTAAAAATCTTTAAAACGATCTTTAAAAAATGCTTTATGTAACCTGAATGGGTCTTAAATAATATTAAAATTTTAATTTAAAGATAAGTATAAATCTAAATTAAGTTTGGAAAACAAAAAAATAAACTTTTAATTATTTTCAGAAGAAATTTCAAGATAACTTTTATGTTATTAACGCAGAATTTAGTACGCGAGTGGTTGCAAGTATTTCATCATTCGACATTAAAATACAGCAGAATACGAGAAATTGAATATTGTGTAGTCATGTGTCATAAATATTTTGTTTTATTTGGTTAACAAAAGCAAGGTTTTAAAAGTATTTTTATTTATTTAGAAATAAGGAACGTAAATTTTCTATTATTATGATTACTGAACTTATTTTAATTCTATTGTATGCTTATGTTTCTCTGTGGCCTTAGAAGTATAAAATATTTGCGATGCCTCGCAATTTAATAGAAAATGTTTTTCGCAAAAATATTTTAAAATAGTACAAGAAGATGGATTGGCTCACGCAGAAAGCGATTAAAATTTTCGATTTTAAAATTTTGACAGCTAAATAAACAAGCAAACCAACAGCTTCCATTTTGTTTATGTCTCGTTGAAAAATACAAATGTACAAAGTTATTGTTAAATCATGTTTTCCTTATGTTTTGTCTTTACTCGCTTTAAACATTGTGCTATATAAACATAGAACATATCTCAGCTAAAATTCACAAAAAACTGTACTCAGTTTATGAAAAATTATGGAAAACGTTTCTTCGTCATCGATGAATTAACCACTCTGAGTATTAAAATAACATTTTTATTACCGAAATATGAGACCTCAAAAGAAGAAAATTTAATTTCAAGTGTCTTGATTTGATTAAAATAGAGAATAACTCTGTAAAGGCTATTATAAGAAACTGTTTCGAAATGTGCCAAGCATTAAGAATTTAAAGAACAATCTGAGGAGAAACTTTGTGGCATTTGCATGTGATGCTGCCAGTTTATGCAGAGTAAGATATCAAGCGTAGTTGGTTACCTTGTCATTAAATCATTAAATAGATATTTCATCTAAAGACTTGTGTTCTTCTTCATTTCGGCTTCTTTTTTATTTTATTTCTCTCTGTTTCTTAAGTCATGGGAAAATCCATTGTTTTTGTTGCAACCGAATGTAAATTTTTATTTCACTTTTATTTTTGATTTTAGAGATTTTTGTGAAATTCTTTTTTAAACTCAAAACGTGGGGTTGTAAAACAGAGAGTGCAAAAATGTCTAGTTATGGCCCTGCCTTTCTTGTCATTTTTTCTTTGCATCACAGCAGAGATAATGTTGTTAATCTGATGTCACATGTGACGTAAAAATGCGTGCTACATTACATACTAGCAATTATAGAAAACATTTTTTGTCTGAGTTGAAGGATGCTTAGCAAATTTCTTTTCTTCATGACTGTTATCGAGTATGTAAAAGTATTTGCTCAAATTTAAATATAGTTTTTAACATTTACATATTCTTGGCATAGTTAGGTTACTTGAACCAAAGAGATTTTTCGGACATCTACATTTATCGTGTAATTTAACATACTATAATTTATAGTAAAGACATTTTCAGTGTTTTCCTGGAGCACATTTTGCTTTGTGTAGAGCTCGTACATTTCTGAGCATTTAATCTTTCAGATTATTAATGGTGACCTGGTAGAGATTTTAATATGAGGATGGCAGATAATGTTTCAGAATTTAGATTTGCATTAATAAATGAAAGGTTCAGTATGTTTTATCACTCTATCAAGTGACTGCCCCACCAACACCACTGGTATACATAAGTATGTTTTGACAGAAGTCAATGGTGACAGATATCAGAATTTTATCACAATAACAAAATGAAACTACTAACTTGTTCCAGATATATTTGGTAGAGTACGTGGTCATTTTGTGTTACTGGGTTCAATTTAAATTAGAGTAAAATAAAGTAGTAATATCAGCAGAATCTAAACAAAAGTTATATACAGTACTGTCTGGCAGGGCAATGATGTACTTTGAAATATTATGATATTTTTATCTACATCTATGAAGCAAGAGTGAACCAATTTAAAATAAAATTTGAACATATGGTGTCTTGTTCTTTCATGTGTACATGTATCGCCTTCCTTAAGCACAAAGACTGTTTTGTTAAGATTTGATCGATTGTGCTTATACCAAAATTAACTGCCCAGAATCTTCTATACTTACTAAATTAATCCAATTAAAAAATATTGAAGACAATAGCAATTCTATTAAATGTAATGCTAATATGCTGACAATGTTCAATTTTAAAATTATAAAGCTGTGGTGGGATTTGATACTCAAAATAAATAACCCTTACTTTTTTTAAACAAAGGGGATTATTTCCATAAGCCATAGACAAACTGACTGTGTGAGTATCAATCCATATAATGAAATTTGCTAATCTATTACGCACTTATTTTTTGCTCTTTGTGCTTTTTCGTATAAATAAAAATTACTTAAACAAAATTATCATTTAAAGACCTTCAAAAATATATGAATTACAAACTAAATGTTCTTTTTTTATAATAGGTGATACTCATTTAGAAAATACTGCACTTCAAGTTTCTTAATGTTCTCTCCTTAAAGTAATGCTACAAGTTTTCCTTTCTGAATCAGGTACAAACTGTAAGTCATTAACAGGCTTGAATTCTCCGAGGAATTCCAGTATCGAAGCAAAACAGATATTCCATGTGACCTTCTATCATCAATACATAGACTTTTTCCTTTTGTACAGAAACTGTAAAAGAGCAGTTGTCTAGCAGAAAAATTTGTTTAAATTGAAACAATTATTTAAATTATAACTATTAGTAATATTTCTAATGAATGTGTGGAAAATCAAAACAAAATAAAATAATATTACTCTACAAGAACCAATTTTTTTTCTTTTCTTAATATTTTAAAAATGTATTCAATTTCACCTTTATAAAGTAAATGAGTCTAGCAACAATTTATCCAATATCAAGCAAGATTTATCTTATTTTTAATAATAAAATAGTATCAGTGCATATATTTATTATTAAAGTGTTTAAGTCAGTATAACAGTTAAAAAAATAATTTAAAATTGAAAAACTTTAAGGAATTGAGATGTGTTCTTGAGAGAAATCAGGTGCAGGAAGTGTACCAGTAAATGCATCTGCTTTTAATGGCCTGTTTATTTAGAAATAGAAAATTTTCCCTTGTGATGGTAAATTATTAGACATTTAAAAATCTGAAAAATTGCACCAAATGGTGAAATGGTGGTCTAAAAAAAACATATTTATTTTATATTTACATCCACTAACATTTATGTTTACTTTCTATGTTACTTTGTGTGTGCAGAATCACTTTATTTATTTCTCAGGCAATAAATTTACTGATCATAGAAAACATTATTAGAGAAAGTAAATATAAACAAATATAAATAAAACTATAAAATGCTGACAAAAAGTGCCAGAAAAGTCCATAACCATGTACACCAAAAGTACATTATCTTTTTAAGAGATGAGAAGACAATTGTGCTCTAAGGCAAGGGTTTAATCTGAAGGAAAGTAAACAACAGAAAATCAAATTTACAATAAAAAAGAGTCAGTTTTATAGACTTGCTTGGTTTATTGAATGAAATTTCAAAAAGTGCCTATATGCACTGTGTGAGGCCACTATAAGGAGCATTATCACCAAGAGGCTCATGCACATGCAGCGTACTTGATAACAGAAAATAACAGAGCAGACATACCTTTTAGGTTTACAAAAAATATCCTGCAAACAACATCACTAAAATAGATAACAGATAGCCAAAGATATTATAGTAAAAAACAAGGTATTTTCTTTTTAAAAGTAAAAACCAACAATATTGTATTAAGATTAAGTCTGAAATTTACAAAAATGGAAATATGATGATATCCTGAAACCTGCAGAATTGAAAACAAATGACAAAATCAAAGGATCCTTAGGTATTTGCAAATTGATGGGGCTTTAAAACAGTTATGCTTGTAAATTGCTCGATTTGCTGTGAGTTGTGTGAACTCTCCCCAATGAGAATTTTTAAAAGTTGGCAAGTGTGACAGGTGTAAGAATGCAAAAATCACTTGTTCTTTCTTAATTTTTGATTTTCTGAAGGTCCTTATTTCTACAAAGTGTGACATGCACTTATTACGCACACACACACACACACACACACAAAAACTGGATAGCTAAATGTTTTCATTTTGAAAATCATGACTGTAAAGAAATATCTTCTGAAACTATTCTGCTTAGTTTCATAATACAAAATTTTGGTAAGATTAGTTTTTTCTTGGTATAAAAATAATAATGGAAGCTTTATGATCAGATGTAATAGTAACAAAGCTATTATTTTTAGATAAATTAAATAAAGCTTAGTTTATAAATTTAAATCACGTTCTTTCCCTGCCCTTAGTCACAAATGCATAAAAGTGAAACATTGAATAATTATTTAAGAAAATGATTACAAATAAATGTGCTTGCATTTTTTATCATTTAGCCAAAACATGAAATATTCACAGTTTTGCAGAAATAACACAAAATGGAAGCCAGTGAAATAATAAGTGATCACAGAACATCAGAAGTTTGAAAGAAAAAGAAAATATTCGGAAGCTTACCTTAGGACACTGGGATCTAAATGTGATGAATGAATTCAAGAAGAGTAGGCAGGCCATAGATACAAGTAGGTTTACCTCCAATGTGTTTGGTTTCAAGTTAGTAGATAACTGGCAAGTCTTTGAGTTTTACAAGGATGAGAGATAACTTTGAACACTGGATCAGTGGATTAACAATTAGTACAGTAAGCCAATAAGAGTTAGTTTTTGCAGTGAGAAATTATATTAGAATGTGCTGCTTAAACCACTCCCAGGATTTGCAGCATAGACAAGGTTACATGCCTTGCTTAAAAATGCTTAATTCATAGGGTCAGACAATGGAAGTCAAAAAGAAGCATTAAAGAAGAAATGTTTGTAAGAAAAGAAATAGAAGAACATTGCATGCATACTGCATTGTTTAAAAGGCTACTGTTGCATTAAGGATGATGAAAACAAACAAATAAACACAAAATTGAAAAAAAAAAACATTACTATTAATTTCAGCAATAAAACCATTTTTTAAAAAATAAAGTTTCCTTTTACTGTGAGTAACATAAAAACCAACTAAAACAGATAAGCTTTATGCAAAAGCCTTCACCCTCAATGTAAAAAAATGTGAAACACTTCAAATGTTGTCTTGAGCACCTATAAAAGGAAAACCTGAATACTTTGCAGTATAGAAAATTGAACCAGAAGGCTTGCTCTTAACATTAACAACCAAACACCCTCACCCTTGCTTGATCCCTTTATCTTTGGCTGAGACTTCTGTTTTAGGAGATGATTGGTAGGGTGATTTTACATCTTTAGCTTTTGTTGAAGAAAAACTTGAAATGGGTGAAGTCTCTTTTATTGACTGATAATTTAAACTGTGAATATGCATAATGGCACTCAATTCCTGCTTTGTTTTGCTTGCAACAACTGAGTAAGAGGCATTCACTGCTACAGTCAGCTCAGTATCATTATCAGTGGAACCAGCACCTATGGCAGCTAATGTTTTTGCATCATCTGTGCTAATGTTACCTTGTCAAGTGGACTTTGAATTTTTACTATCTTCTCTAACGCTTTCTGATCTTTTTATGGAGTTTTCTGTTTTCCTTTCACTGGTTATATGTGGCAATGATGCTGATTCCTTGAAATTTGCATTGCCTTTCCCTTTTAAAAAAAATCTTTCTTAGAATTGTCACTAGCATATTTAGTATTGGCTTCCTCACATAATCATTTTAATATTGTTTCTACAATACTGCTCCTTTCTCCAGTTTTATTATCTGTGGCTGTTGATTCTGTTAACCCAGATACTTCTCTTGCAACTTTTCTCAAAGTAATGGAATTAATCATTCTTCACTTTTTTGTCTTTTAGTTTTATAACCATTGTATCAACTTTCTGACAAAGTCAGTTTTATACCAGAGACATACTACAGTTTGTTGTTGTTCAAGTGCAGTATTTTTCAGTTTTTTTTCTCCAAACCTTTTATGATTTCCTCCACACTCCTCTATTCTCAATATTTGCCAATATGTCCACTTCTTCATCCATTATATACACAATTTCCATGATGAATTCATTATTCTTTTCTTTGTTAGTGATATTAGCAGTTTCTGTAGCAAGATCCTGATTTTTCACTTCATCTGTTATATCTGATATTTCTGTAACAAAATTGTGAGGCTTGTTGATATTATGAACTTCATGGTTATCAAACTCTGATTTTTTTCCCACTAACTGCTTTAACTATAAGTCCGTTTCTACAACCTGTTCCAAATCAAAATATTTTTCTACTGTAACATACTTTACATCCTTACTACAAGCCAGGATTTCCTATTGAAATTTAGTTTATAATGCTTGTTTGCATTTCTGAATGATGCGCTTACAAGAACTTCTGTTTGGGACGAATCAGAAACATGTTCAATTTTAGTTTCTGTTGCTTCTTTGGTTACTTGAATTTTTTTAGGTAATAACATTTTTTGACAGTATCCATCCCATTGTTCAACTTTTACTTCATCTTACTCATCACTGTGAGGTTTTGATAATGAGATCTTTTTCATATTCATTAATCATGATTTCATAGATAATTTTTCTAATTTAGAAAGAATTTTATTAACTGTGGGTTCACTATTTTTCTGTAGTTACTTCTACAACCACTTCCTTTGTGAAAATCTCAACTCCTGCAATTATCTAAAGAGGATCAACTTTGTTTTCAGGTTAGGTCAGATCCTCTGCAGTAATAAGATTTATCTGTATACTATAGTTATAAGCACTTCTTTTTCAGTTTCAAAATTTTCTATTGCAATTTCATCTTTGTCAGTCTCAGAATCATTTACTATAGCCTCAAATTGTGCATCTTGAATCATTTCAGTAATGTCTGACTCTTGAAAAGGATTGATATTTCAATTACATTTTTGGTAACAACATTTTCCATTGACACTATTTAATGATGCCAGTAAAGTAAGACTTCTGGAAAAGCCTAAATTTTCCAAATGGAATGGACAGAAGCTCTATAGTTTGCATTCCACAGGTGTAAATGCACAGTAGTTATTCTATTTCACCACAAGTTGAAGTTCAACTTAGCCCGCTCTTGCAGTGATAATGCAGAACACTTAATCATAGTTAGAATTAAACCAGAAGATGAAACGAAGGTTTTTATTGCCTGGGTATATGATCCCAACATTCTGAGATAGCATATCCAGTTCTTTCAGGTCTTCAACTAGCTTTAGAAAAGGAAATTATGTGAAGGGTGACTTTAATTGCATCCCAGACCACAAATTAGATAGGCAGGGATCAGATGCGAACCACAGAGGGTATTTATGCAGAGTTCCCAGCTAAGTTGGTTGATGCCTTCAGAACTAAATACAGAAATGTACTTATTACTGTAACAGATATAACATAGCCACTAGGATACACAGAGGTATGTATGTACATACATTATCTCTAAACTGGCACCTACTGTTCAGGTTGTATTGCAGAAAATACCTGTTTGTTATGAGCTGCACAGAATTTGTTCAACTCCAAATGAATATGGCAGATAAAAACACTTGAAAAGAATAAATACAGAATATCATCAGAAAGAAATCATGCTAAGAAACCTAGCTTTATATAAAAAAAAAGATGGCAAAAAACTGGCTTTGGATTTGATTTTTAAGATTGGCAGAAATCTTACTAATGTTTACTTGTAGGCAGTTTTGTGGTTTTGTATTCTGCATTGTGAGAAAATTTTTTTTTTCTAAATTACTGGCAAATTAAAACCTGATTCAGATTGCTTACACAGCTTCTTTAACTATGCTACTATTTCAGACTTGATTATTTTTTTACTTCAGCGCCCTGAATTTCCTATAGATTTTATATAGCTAATAAATGTTGTAAGCATTTAGCTCACAAATCACCCTTTAATGCCTTAGTTTTATTATCTGCATTTTCAGTGCTTGTAGAAAACAAGGAGTTAGCTGCCATCTTTAAGACTATTACTGCTTTGAAAGTCTACTTTTGCTAAAAACAGGTTGTGAAGCCCATATTAATGCATAGGTGAAGGAAATATTATGTAGCAACAGAAATTTTAACTTACAGGCGAATTCTAATGGACTTTGCATTTCCAAATATTGTCAATTTTTTGCTGTTGTCATCAATTACAACTAGATAGTGATATAATGTGCTTGGGTTGGATCTGGACATAACAAATAATTGAAAATATATGCACATCCAAACTATTTTAAATCTTGCTAAAACCACTTGAATCTATCTGATTGCCATATATTTAAAAAATAATACTACTGATAAAAATGGATAGTGGCAAAGAATCAATGCTGTATGTATAAATATTTTTCTTCAATCTCTAGAGTGGAAAGATAGAAATCTAACTGACAGAAAATCCCTTGCTTATTTGTTTGGCATAACAAAGGTTGATCATAATATTCATCAGCAGGTGCAAATATTTATAATTATTATAATTATTTAAAGTTGGGCAAGGAATGATCTTCTACATATAGAACCTATTTTCTCTTCAAACCATCTAAAAGATATCATTTTTAAATGAACCATACTGAACAAATGATAGACAGTTTGTTTTTTGATGCCTATAAATTTCTAATATTGTCTTCTGTTGCTAACTTCTTATGTTGATCTGCTTGCACTCTTCACTATGCAAAATTAGGAAGTTTAATTTTTGCTAACTAGTCAGAGTAACTGAGATCCTTCATTCTCCAAATCATTTTACTGAAACAACTTTGTGCCCTCTCAAGAATGTCATCATCTATGAACCAAAAACTACAGAAACTTGCTGTAATAAACACATAGTGGTTTAAGGGAGATGTGTTGATTTTTTTCTATGGTTCAGTTTTAAGATCCTTTTAATTTTTTTTAAGTACTGGAAAAAAGATTATTTTTTTGTAAACTAAAGAATAATTAGTGAAACTGGAAAAATGCTGTCTGTGACATTTGGTGTTTAGTGTTGCATTCTCATGTCTAATACTAGAAAAGAAAGAAAGAGAACATTCAGATATAGATGAAAACAAACAAACTAGCATAAAACATCTTTAATATTGTGATACTGATTAGCTTGGTGGTGACCTGCTGTCTGAAGAGCTTGAATTTTAACATAAGTCACCCTGCCAATTTTTATCTAGCTATTAATAGATTTATTTTCCTTTTTTAACATTAAATTTATTACTAATGGAAGTTAGCCTTTCCTTCCTGCATGCCTGGGAAATTAAGCTAAATAAAAGTACATTATATGCATTAGTGCACATATCATGATTAGTTTTAGCTAGTCAAAATCTTCAAAACTAAACAGAAGGAAACAATGTATATAAATAGAAGAATTAGAAAATCCCATCAGATACACTTCTAATTTAAAGTGGGTTAACCCTATATCTAATCCAAAGAAAACAAATATAGACTGATCAAACAGGTAAGACAGATCATCAGTAGGAATTTATAAATCTTGATTATGTGCATGTTAAGCCAGTGAATTTAACAATCAACAAAGTACAATTCAGGGAGGGAGGTAGTGTTTTGTAATAATTATTTACTAGTAATATAATTAAGTTTGCTTTTTAGCCCATTTCTGTTTGCTAGTCAGATTAGTGCGGAATGCTGATCTTATTACCTCTACAAATTACTTTTTTAAATCTGTGTTGACTGTTTTACTTTCAGCATGTCCACATTAATTTGAGATATTTTGTCATCTTAGCTTAAACAATAATCCTAGTAGTTTTTCCTTCATTTCCTCTAAACACACACACACTCTCTCTTTCTCAATCTCTCACAGAATGGGCTTTAAAATTGAAAAAAAATATTTAAATATCTTTCCTCTAGAGAGAGGATTCCTAGAGAGAATGAGTTGAATTTTTTTATAAGTCTCTCATTTTGGACAGGTAGGGTAAACAATGATGACAAACATCAGTTATCAAGATCTAATAGTTTTGTAAAGTAGTTACTTGAGACAGGTATTTGCTACTTGACATTTAGATGATTTTCCATTCACACTTAATTGCATGATCCATCTCTTGAAAGGTTATGGAAAACTTATTACCACATGTCATAATCTGATATGGGTAGCATCTCAAAATGTCATCTGCTTTTAGCTGTATGAAGAAATGAACATATAATAGCATCAGAGCTGAAGCATTATTGTGCACAGAAAATAGAAATTAAGGTGGAATAAATTATTGAATTTTGTAGCCATAGATGCAAGAACAAAAGCAAGCTGTCCCAGATTTTTCACATGCAGAATAGTAATTTAGAAGCAACTATGTGATTGGCAAAATGGATAAACCTACTTAGCACTTGTTAAGTGTGGGTTAGAATTGTTGCTTTTTGTTTGGTTAATAGTTTCTACTTCAAGGTAAAATGGGTGGAAATGGCAGAGGTAAATCTCACATTTATTTAAAGGAGGGTGATATATATGCTTAAAACACCACAGGAAAAAATATGCTTTAGGCCAATTTGTGATAGCTTAAATTCTTGCCCAGATTCTGAAGTATCTACATTCAAAATTTGGGGCCTCTACATATTATGGTTTGACTGTGAAAGAGTAACAAAGAAATGCACAAACACTTGAAAATATATATTACATAATAAAGCAGAATAAGTTTTATGGGACATATTGTTTCATTTATAAAAGGAAAAGGTTGAAATGTCACGATACCTTTCTGTTTTCACTGTTCTTAAATACTTTGTAGTTACCAGGGACGTTGGTGCTGACTTAGATAGCACAATCTTTAAGAACTGACTATACATGAAATAAACAGGTTTATCCAAGAATTTTATTTGCATTTTTTAAAACCGTTTTATGTATGCGGGTGCCTAAGATTGGGTGTCATTGGTTGGTGACGTGACGGCTATTTTTGGACCAAGGTCAATTCGATGACGTCACAATCCGGCGGTGGTGATAACCGAGCAGGGTTTAAAGCGACAGTTGTAAAGAGAGAAATAGTACCTGTTATGGTATTTGCGGTACAACTGTGCCGTTCTTTGCGAGAAACCTCCGGTCAAAATGTTCGAAAAGGAAAGCGACCGACTCCTCAGACATAGCGGCGGCGCAGCGAGAGCAGATCGCGTTGGTAGACACGATGAAGAAGTGCTGCGGTCCTGATAAATCGACCCGCCGATACTGACCGGCGGGGAGAGGTAAGCTCGCCTCTTCTTTCATTCTCCATAACGACCTGTATGCAGATCTGGCCTCCATCGGAAGAAATACTGTCCTCCCTACCAATTGTGGTGGTGACCTTATTAAAAGGCCCACCCCATCCTCTCACGGACTTAGGCGAATGTCGAGGTAAATCATTGCTTTACACCGGATCTGCTTTTTAAATCAAACTTGGTTGGAGGTAGTGTTTACAAAGTCCACAAATATTCGTTTCTTGAACTGAATGATCTGAAACCGGTTCATTTAATTATTCATGATCAGTTGTAAGCAGTGTTGCGCTAGGTAACTTTTACCGAGTACCGAGTTTGCAAAAATTTTTTACTTTTACTTTACTGGGTACCGGTAACGAGTTTAAGATTCGAATTTACCGGTAATTTATTTGTAGAAGGTACCTATTAAGTGCGCATTTCGCAGTAAATCCAGATATTAAGCACACTTGAAGTTTCACAGAGCGTTGTGTTATAGCCAGTCCCCTGCCGCCGTTCTGCAGGCTTGTCTCCCACAGCAGGCACTCCTAGTTGCACTATAGGCCTCGGCGGTAACTCGCACTTACATCACCGGCTTCCTGTCGCTCCGCCGCCCTCATGAAAGCACGGACAATACACACTGGCGCGAGACTGTCCATTTCATGATCAAAGTTAACTTCTACAGAATCATCCTTGCGTTATTCGTTTTTGTTGATGACTAGAAAACCTACATAAATCGGTAAAATACGAAATTAATAATATATGTGAAAAAAATGAACATTTTTTGACATTTTAAACCCGTAAAAAGCAAACTTTTGAAAATCTTAAATTTTACTGAGTTTTACCGGGTTTTACTGGTAATTGACGGTAACTTTACCGAGTCTTTTCAGTTTACTTTTACTGGGTTTTACTGGTAATTGACGGTAACTTTACCGAGTCTTTTCAGTTTACTTTTACTGGGTTTTACTGGTAATTGACGGTAACTTTACCGAGTCTTTTCAGTTTACTTTTACTGGGTTTTACTTTACCAAGTTTTATTTTTTTACCGATGCAACACTGGTTGTTAGCAGAAAATTATTAATAATAATACAGTGATTTACATGCATTTTGTCAGCACTTCCTTGTCATGACAATTTTAACGGAACCTCGATTAATTTACTGCCTTGAATTCTAAAGCTAATGTTATTACGGTATCAACTCTTTTCCTTCAGATTGAACCAGAACAAGAAAGAGTGTCTGTTCTTATATAAATTTCAAAATCAATTACCATCTGCTTTTCACCTAACTTCTCTCCATTTAAGTAACCCCAAAACAGCAACAACAAAGAGTGAAAAGGAAATCTTAGTGAAACACCTTGAATTTATACCTGTTTGTCAATAAATGATTGACAACTTGTGAAGATATTTTAGTGTATACTATGCAGGTTGTTTATTAGCTTTTTAAAATAACTTTCAGTTAACCTTAATATTAACGCTAACAAAACTGCCTGTGCTTGTTATATGGTATGTTATGATTTTCGTTGTAGCAACAACATTGAGAGCATTGATATAAAATGAGATGTTAAGCATAATTACCTAATTGCAAAATTGGTTGTAAGTTATACATTTTCCTGCTATAGATAATTCTAAAAAAAATAAATTGTAATATATTTGATAGTAAAACGTGGTATTTTTGTTTTAAAAAAAATCTAATTTGATCAGTTAGTTTGACATCCAAAATTAAATTAATATATACATTAGAAAATTCTTATCATTTGAAAAATGTATTATTTAATCTTTGATGTCTTTTTACAAAAATTTAGTTTAAAACCCTAAAGATACATGCACCATATTTGTGGTTTTTAAAAATAAACAATCAAATTAAAATTTTTTTTCTCATTCAGTAAGTCATTTTTCTCACAACTGCACAAGGTAAACATTTAAATTCACAAAATATATACCTAATAAGTGCAAATTTTTGTTTGAAATGTCTCTTAAAAATTATCATTAATATAATATACTTAATTATTAAAATTACACAATCTTCTGTGCAGACAATATGGAATTTTCATATAGTTTTGACAACCTTATTCTCACTGTCCATATCTGTTATCTCTCCATCACTGTCTGACCAACTAAATGGTAAAAAATCTGAGATATGAGATCACATCATCAGAAGGAAGGGATTTAATGTTGGATTCCATCAGACAGATAATGATAATGCAGGTCCTTGCTTCTTTTGTCAACTTGATTAGAAAGGCCATTTTTGGAGGGAAATAATCAGAGGAAGTGATAATGTATCAACATCCTTCTACCTGTATTATCTATAATACAGTAAAACCTCCGGTGTCTGCTAAATCTGGATGTTTACATAACAATCTTATATAATGACCATATCTGACAACAACTTATACATTAACCTAAGGATTCACAGACTTTTTTTTCACTATGCCATGGTGTTTATGGAAATGCCAAAGCCAACCATCACCAGCCTGAAACTTTACATTCATGTGCTTTGCTAATGTATTCACGGTGGAGTGAAGTTCAACATCATGAACATTTATCCCACTAGAACATTGCTGCACGTACCAGTTAAAGAGCTGCCTTGAGGTTTTTACCCTGTCACTTTCATATGCTTCCTGCCACCAATTGATGAACCACTGGCTGAAGCACCATCATCAAACTTTAATGAAAATTGTTTCAGCTTTTCCTTGCCATTACAGATATCCAACACCGTTTATTTTTTCATGCCATACTCCTCACACACCAGACTCAAGTTTCTGCGAAACAGTCAAATTCACTTGGTTTCTTTTCATACCACCAATCTTTAGAGGCCATGGTTCATAACTTCTGTTGAAATAAAGAATAAACAAACGCTAAATTGAATGCAAAATTCTCGAGGTAAAGATGATACTCTCTATGGAATGCAGTCAATAACAGGGTGGGAGATAAATGCCTTCATCACACATGACACATGTTGATGCATGCACAAAAGGCACCCAAGCAAAAAATTTTTTGCATAGCTTAACCCATACATTGAGCCTTCTGAGCTGTGACCTAATTAATACCTTCCCCATTAAACTGTAATAACAAATCCAAATCTTTTCATTTCCATGTGTTTTGCACTACAAGTGTTTTGACTTAATATATGTAGCCAGTTCAACACAAATACTAACTAGTACTTCTAGTATGGAGTGGTTTTATAAGTAGTCTGACATGGTATATGGAGGGAGGGTTTTTAAAAAAAAAAAAAAAAATATTCTTTCAGGACAGGATTTTTTCTTCATTATTGAAATCTGTTTTTTTACTAGAGAAAAATAAAATATAAATTTCCTGAATCAGGATGAGAGAAGATTTATTAAAACTTTGATAAAATATTTTAATTTTAGATAGAATGGTTAATCAGCATCACTGTTCTCATGACAAGAAGCAAATCTGAATTGTGTAATTTGAAATTATGAATTTAAAAAAAGTTTGTTTTTTTTTTAACATTAAACAAATTATATTATGTGGGCCTCTTATTATTTTGCTCAGCAAAGTGATTTTTTATATGCAGTTAATGTTATATGATCATTTATAGCAACTTGTTTTTATCATTTATATTAGTGACAGTTCAGATCCCATCATTTAACTGTGTATTATACTTCCCCATATTGTTGATAAGGCTGTTGTATGTTTTATACTTAGATATCAATCCTTAATGTGCTTGTTCCCAAAAATTTAATTTTCCTTTCACAGTGTTCAGTTTTTAAGAATTATGTGAAGGTAACAAAGGATGACCTACAATTGTTTGTGTAGAACTAAGAATGCAGATAGATTCTTTTTTTGTTATTATCCTTGATAAAAGAAAAATAAAAAAAGGAAACTATTAGAATCTTTAAATAGATAACAAGCTAAATTTGGAAACATACCATTTGAATTTTAAGTAACTAGGTGGCATAAAGTTAGCTGCTTAGTTTAGACAAAAAGTGCAACAATCAAAATTAGTCATCACCATAGTTTAGCAATTGGTTAATGTTTTGCTGATATTGTGAAGAACTGCATGATTGTAAAATTCACTACTCATTTTAATTTCATATGGTATAAAGATGAAAGGAAACAGCTTCTTGTTATTTTTTATGAATGTTCATGAGAATGCAGTATAGTTAATTGAAATTTAAACCTCTGTAAACATCATGGCCTACTGGTGATTTCCTCATAAAGCATTAATGAAGTGCTGCAATAGGCTATGCATGAAATTTTGTGGACTATGCCAATTCAGGTTTCTCCTGGTTCTCTTTTAAAAAAAAATAGTTTATCTAAAACTTAGTTTTGAATTGTTCTGTAGAATGTCATTATTTCTCTAGGCATCCATAATTTTTAGATTTTAAAATTGTATTTATTTTTAAGAAATGATTATCCCAAGTGAAAAGGAAAGAAATACAGTTACTATTAAAACAAAGTTTATTCTGTGGTTCATATCTGTTTTCATGTAAAAATTTTATTGGCAGACTTAAACTTCTTGAGAAAGAAACTCATATGATAATTTTACAACAGAAATTTTTTTTTATAAGTTTCATTCTGTTATTTTCTGTCTGATGCTTAACAAGAAAATGATGTACTAGTATCAGTATAAGAGCAGTACATAGTATAGCAGAGGGGTGGCCAAACTGCGGCTTGCAAGCCACATGTGGCTCTTTGACATATACTGTGTAGTTTGTAGAAATATGTTGACTGAGACAGGAATCGTATTAGCCGGTGCTCACAATGGTAGTTTTAGTACACACGTCTTTTGATTGCATGATTGTGGCTTGTGTGGCTGTGTTGCAGGCAGTCAAATTAGCAGAGTGTTAGTGTGATTCTGGGCACTGTTCCACCTGTTGGAGCTTGTTTTTTTTCACATTAATTTTTCTAAAAGTGTCTGTGAAAATTTTGTGAAGGAAGATGGCACCATCAAATTGTAAGAAGCAAAAGTATGAAGATAAAAACAGAAATTTTAAGCCAGAGTGGGTGGAAGATTTTGCATTCACCATTAAGGGAAGTAAACCTGTGTGTCTTATCTGCAACATGTCACTGAGTCATTACAAAGCCAGTAACTTGAAATGCCACTATGAAAAAAAGCACAAGAACTTTTCATCTGATTATCCAAGTAAATCAGAATTATGGAAAAACAAGTTAACTGTATTAAAATCATCACTAAATAGCCAGCAGACACTGCTGACAACAATCAGTAAGGAAGATGATACAACGACTGAAGCTAGTTTTGTTATATCATGGAATATTGCTCATGCTAAACGCCCTTGTTAAGGAGAATATACAGTAGCTGAGGTTGTCGCAGTGTTAGATTCAAATAACACAGAACTTCAACGAAAAATAGCACAAGCACAAGTTTCACGCCCACTACAGAGAGGCGTATCTCCCAGATCTGCTGATGTTGCAGGCAAAAATGCAAAATGCAAAATGCTTTAAAGCATTCACTTGCATTCAGCTTAGCTCTTGACGAATCTACAGACATACAAGACAACCCACAACTGGCGGTATTTGTTCATTGTTTCCTCTGATGTAACTCTGAAAGAAGAGCTGTTGGACTTAGTTGCACTAAAAGAAACAACTTGTGGTGTTGACATTAAAAATTCATTTGAACGAGCCTTAACAAATGCTGATGTTCCACTGGATAAACTTGTCAATGTTGCAACAGATGGAACACCTGCAATGGTGGGAAAAAATGCAGGATTAATTGCATTAATGAAAAGTGATCCCTGCTTTCCAGAGTTTCCCCCTGTTCATTGCATTATTCATTGTGAGCATGTGGCAGCCAGATATTTTAAGTATGAAGACGTTATGAAAAGTCTGTCCTTGAAATTGTCAATTACATATGCTTAGATTGGAAGACCCACCGACAGTTCAAAAATGCTATTGAAGAACTGGAGCTTGAAGATAAAGCCAGTGATGTCTCTTTCTACTGCAGTGTGAGGTGGCTGTCAACCAGCAATGTCTTGAATAAGTTTGTAGATCTGTTGGAGCCTATTATTATTTTTCTTGAAGAAAAGAAAAGATTCTATCCACAACTGGAAAATGAGGAATGGATGCAAGATCTAATGTTCCTTACTGATATAATGAATCACCTATAAACTCTCAACTTGGCACTCCAAGGGAAAGATAGGATTGTTTCTGATCTTACTCAGATAATCTTCAGCTCTCAGAATAAAATGAGAGTTTTTCAAAGAGACATATTGTCAAGAAACTTCAGTCACTTTCCCAATCTCCAATGGAGAGTAAATACATTTCCTGATATTGAAATAAAAGACCAGAAACTGGAAGAATACAAAGATAAATTACAAGGACTGCTTGATAATTTCCTAGCCAGGTTTGAGGACTTGCAGAAGCTGAACTCTTGCTTTGCCTTTCTTGTAAATCCATTCATGGTTGATGTGATCAATAATGGTTGTCCAATTCTTAGCCCTCTGGTTACATATAAAGCTGCTGTGGAAATGGAACTAATGGAATTACAGGAGGATCTTGGTCTAAAGATGATCCATAAATCCCAGTCTACAATTGAATTTTGGAAGCAAGTTAGAAATAAAATATCCTGAACTGAAGAAGACCAGTGTGCAATTCATCTCAATTTTCAGCACAACATACTGCTGTGAATCACTGCACTCTGTTATGAAGTTTGTGCAGTCGAAGCATCATGCAATCCTCACAAATCAACACCTGACAGAGCTAATTTGTATAGCCCTGACAACATATCAGTCAGATTTTCAATGACTCATAGCCAAGATAGAGACTCACAATAATCACTCAGGATTTTTGAAAATATTTGGTATGTATATGTGTACCTTTTGATTATTGAAAGTAATACAAATTAGCAGTTTAAAAATTGCATAAATGAATAAATATTATTATGTAGATTATTTCTTAATATTTATATAAAATTTTTGTAACAAAATCCACACGTAAGAGTAAAAACATGCATGTAATATTTTTTCATGCCTTGCAACTCTCAAACATCTGAAGTTTATCGTATCTGGCTCTTAAGTTAAGCAGGTTTGGCCACCTTGGTGTATATCACACTTTTTTGCAATGTTTGTCATATTGCTGAATCTAGCTTTGCAGGGTTTTTCTGTTTGCTTAGTTTCCTTTTTCCAGAAATTATGATTTTCAAGTTTACAATTGTCTGCATTTTGCAACTCTCTCTGCAATATTGTAACTTAAACAGAAAGAAAATGACAAAAATAATGTTCTACTACAGATGAATGAGTAATGAAATACTTTTTAAAAACAACTGATTCAATTATTATATGAAATAGGACAATTTAATGTTTAATTCTGGAGTTATGTGCATACACTTTCCAAGCAGAAGATATCAAATGATATTTGCTTTCTCTCAATCATTCTTAGGGGCTGCTTTTCAATAGGCATTCTATTGAAATGGTGATTGCAGCAATCTTTCAACAGCACAGACTGATTAAAAAAATATATATTAGAATTTCTATGTTAAAATTTATGTATTAGAATTATTAAATTTAATATTTTAAATGTACATTAATATATACTCATTTCTTTTCCTTTTCATACTTCCATTTGCTTACTTGATCAGTGTCAGCCATTTTAGCAGCTTTAAAAATATAAAAAAAAAAACGCTTATCACATGAGCTTAACTTTTCATGTGTTTGGATACAGTTTAAAAAAATAAAATCACAATTAAAAGTATTACACATGTAGCACAGTTTTGAGGGTGTAGATCAGTGGTTCCCAACCTTTTTTCAGCACAACATCCTCTGAATATTACACTGAATCTTAGTAAGTAATATGGCTGTAGGCTATTAAAATAAAATAAATTGTATTACTTGGCTTCCAAAATCATCAGTTATGGAGCAGTGATGTCAAATATATTTTGTTTGCTCCTTAAATATATTTACATCATTTGCAATGTTATGTGCTAAGAGGAATTACTGGTCATTATGAGTTCACTGGCTGATGAACCTCATCATTTTTGGGAGCAGTAAAGTGAAAAATTAGATATATACATTGATTTAATTGCATGTATAGTTGGTAGGCAAATTATTACCCTTAATAATATAGAAGTTAGTAAAATTTTAGGCAGTGCTCTTAATTGCATACTTCTTAGATGGCCAGATATAAGATAATTGTAGGAATTGAAACTTTTATAAAATTTTGTATTGAGGTGAGTAAATCTCTCAAGTTTTAATCATGTAATTTTATAG
Organism: Nautilus pompilius; assembly: GCA_018389105.1. Classification (NCBI taxonomy): domain Eukaryota; kingdom Metazoa; phylum Mollusca; class Cephalopoda; order Nautilida; family Nautilidae; genus Nautilus; species Nautilus pompilius. The sequence continues at coordinate 1,003,810 of JACATO010001402.1, read as the reverse complement.
ATCTGCATACTTCAACTGTGAACCAATCTTTCTGTTAATTTAAATAGGTCTGAAAGCTGCTTGTTATTTGATCTGCATTTTTTTTGCTGTGTACTACTGAATTCTATTAATAGGAACTTGATACTTTGTGCTTTATTGACCAGCCAATAATTCATGCCAAATGATAAGATCTCTAAACCTGTTGAATCCATTTCATTACTTGTTTGTGGTGATTAGAAGGAAACCATACTTTTATTGCTAGGAATAGAAGAAATTGACTCATAACTTTCTTGCTATCAGTTCTTAGTGTACAGATAGAACTATAGACTGTTTATAGTTTTGTACTTGAAGGGGGAGGATTAATGAACTCAGTGAAATAGTTTACCTAAAATATTAGTTATGTTTAATAATTACAAGGAGGCAGGAAGCTATTAAGACTTATACATGGGGTTTCCAGTGTTTTCTGTTAGATGGCACCATTTTGGGGGGGGGTGCTGAGCAGTATAAATAAATAGCAACATGTTTTTTTTCTGTTTTAATTTCATAATTTTTTTTTCCAATTAAAAATTTTTAACTGTAATCAACAACAGTTCAGTAATAGGCTGAAGGCCTAGCCATTTTGGTGTTTTAGAAGCATTGAAATAATGGAGAATATTATTTTTTTTTTTGAGGAAATTTGTGTCCTGCAATTTGACAATACTTTTCACTCATTGCAAGAGTAGTGTTTAAAGATTGCACCTGATGTTTATTGTTTTGTTTTTTCTTTAAATTATATAGTAAATGGAAATCAGATTTTCATATAGTATTCATTCTCTAACTTATTTTAGAATTATATAGAGAATCATTAGTTGTGTGACAGTAATTTTAGAAGTTACTTAGTTGGCATTGTTGTTAACAAAATAACTTTTATTGCCATAACACAAAAGGGCTAGTAAGATAGTTCATAAATTTTTTATGGTATACTTTAAATATAATTGGTGTAGCAATTTTATTTTAGGATTAATATTTGGACTTGACATTTAACTATTTGCAGAACATCTTTAAATGATTATTCTAGTTCATCCGACACTGAATACTGTCACATCTACCTCCTCTTCATTGAGTGTAAAAAAACAAAATACTACCTTTATAGGGCTATAAATTTTAAATAACACATTAAAACAAAAATTTAAACCAATGCTATAAAGTTTTGTTATTAACAGAAAGTAGGCTTAGGGATGTTCCAATCAACTTGGTAGTAACCAATACTGATCTTGCATCACACTTTAGTCATATAGTAGACTTTTTTTGGATACATTAGTTTTAATTTGAAGCAGATGTTTTGTATTATTTTAGTTTTAGAAAGGTCACTAAATTTTGTGTTAGTATGAAATCTATATTTAAGGATTACTGAAATTCAGAAAGTATTTAGCAGACTCAAGAATATTTCCAGGTCTCAAATATTTACTATGGTGAAGAATTAAAATTAAAATTTATTTAGGTTTTTAAAATATTACTAATTTTTAAAATCATCTACCATTAAAAATAATTCTGATTAATATTGAGTGGTAAAGGAACATCTTGATCAGTGGTTCCCAACCAGGGGGTCGCAAAGTGTTTTCTGGGGAGGTGGTGGAACCCTGGAAGTTTCAAATTTTGTCGTAATACTGAGTCAAGAAACCGTTCATGAGTATGTATTTGTCTTGTTTATATGTACTGTATTTGCCTGCTTATACGACACACTTTTTTCCAGAAGAAAGTATACAAAAATTACCCTGCGTCCAATACGCCAGTATCACCGATGGGAGGCCGAGTGCTGAAGGTGTAAGGCTTGTCTCCCACAGTAGGCACTCCTGGTTGCATCACTGGCTCCCCTGTGGCTTCCTGTCACTCTGCCACCCTTATAGAAACACGGACAATACATGCTGGCGGCGACAAAGGCCAGAACTCGAACTGTTACCACAGTAGGACTGACACAATCGAGCCCTGGTCCCATTGGCTAATGCCACTGGTGCCTGCAGCTAAAAGACTCGGACCACGACTCCTGGGGCAGAGCACGCTACAAGGACAGGACTGGACTGTGACTTCGGCTGTTCTCATCAGAGGTAGAGTTCACTGATTGATACCAGTAGATTTCTGTTTAGCTGTTGTGCACTTACTGTATGTGCAGATGTTGTTCCCTGAAAAATCACTAAAATAATTTGTCAATAAATGTATGATGAAATGTACTAAAATTCTTTTTTCTGATATAATATACAATATATTATTTCTGTTGCTTTTTAGTTCAGGGAACATTTACATTGATTTTTTTCCAATAATATTCATTTGAATTTGTATTGACTAAACTTTTTTTTTTTGTAGTTTTAAACCTCAATTTTGCCTTAACGGTCCTTCATGCTTTAAGTTTCAGCTTTAGTTAGTATAAGTTAAGTTTATTCTTATTCTTTCTTTTTATCTAAAGATAGATGAGGGTTAGGGACTGACCATTTAGTACGTAGGCAAAAAAATTTTTTAAAAATTCACCCCTCCTCCACTCTTACTCACAATAGTGGGCTTTGACATCAATCCCCTCCTCTCAATGAAATTGGCTGGGCGCCACCCTACCATGCTTACTACGCCAAAGTTTAAATAACTTCAAAAAATTTAAAATTATTTTAAATAATTAAATTATTCTTTAAACATAATTGTAATTGATTATAATATAACATTGAAAAATATAAAATCAATTTTAAAATCTGGTGCTAGTGTTGATGGAATTTTCAGCGAAATTAGAAATATTAGAACAAATAATGAGCATGAAAAACGTTGAAAGTGAGAATCTCTTTTTCTATACTGCTGGTTTTGTAAAATTAACATTAAAAATTTGGATGAAATGAAGTCTATGTACATATATATATATGTATATATTGTTTTTATTTTACGTTCGCCCTTTCTTTAGGTTAGCTCTTTTCATTTTGTCTTTTATTTTAAGTTCTGTTCATACTTTTTCACTTTTACTCCTTTTTAACTTCAAGCTCTCCTTCTTTCACTGTAAGTTCGTTCTTTTTTTTTACTTTAAGTTCATAATGTCATTTTTTTTTTGGTGTCGGTATATTAATGAATTATTGTGCATTATAAAATTGGACTTCCAATCTTTATTTATATTTTCAGAAATCCATATCCATGGTGAAAAAGCATAAATATTCAGAAGACTATCTGAAACTTGGCTTCACCACCTTGATCAACAATGGCGTTGAGAAGCCACTGTGCGTTTTGTGCAAGGTTGTTCTCAGTGCTGAATCTCTGAAACCGTCAAAACTCAAACATCACTTAGAGACAAAACATCCAGAAAATACTAAAAGGGATTTGGAGTTATTTCGGCACCACGAAACTGGTTTCAGATGTCAGAGGCTTGATCCTACAGGAAGTTTTCGGCAACACAGCACAGCAGTAGGGCAGACATCATATGAAGTCGCATTGGTAATTGCCAAACACAAAAAGCCCCACACAATTGGAGAAACACTCAACAAACCCTGTGTGTTGAAGATGGTGAAGTTAATTCTTGGGGAAGCCAGTGAGAAAAAGATGAAACAAATATCTCTGTCCAATAACACTATTCAGAGGCAGATTTCAGATATGTCTGTAGATGTGAAAGAGCAAATTTTGGATGAAATCAAAGTTTCTCCATTGTTCTCTTTTCAAGTTCATGAATCGACGGATGTGAGTTCATGTTTTCAGTTGCTTGTCTTTGTGAAGTATATTCATTCAGATGACATCAAAGAAGAGTTCCTGTTTTGTAGTGCACTTGAAACCACTACAAAAGCTGATGATATTATGGAGAAGATAAGTACCTTTTTTTGCAACTGAAGGACTGCAGTGGAAAAACGTCTGTGGGATTTGTACAGATGGAGCACCAGCTATGCTAGAGCCGAAGTCAGGCTTCCAGAAGAGAGAACTTGCTTCCCAAGCAAAGGGCGTTCACAGCATGATTCACCGATATGCTCTTGCCAGTAAGACTCTTCTAGCCCCTTTGCAGTACTTGATTCTCTCAAAGGTGGGGCAATCAACTCCCGTCTGTTCAAAGAACTCTGCAAAGACATGAATTCTGACAATGAGGTTCTTCACTTCTACACTGATGTACGTTGGTTGTCAAAAGGAAATGTCATTTGTGTCCTTGACCTAAAAGATGAAATCAGGTTGTTTCTGGAAGTGCAAGGGAAACGACCTCGTGGCTTGCTTTGATGATGAAACTTGGATGAAACGATTTGCTTACTTAGCAGACATTTTTGACTAGCTGAATAAGCTGAACCTGAAACTTCAGGGAAGGGAAACGCACATTATCCAATTTCAAGACAATCTGCAGGCATTTGTATCCAAACTGAAAAACTGCTGTCAGAAAGTAAATCTTGGAAACATTGCCACCATGTTTGAAAAACTCTGCAGTGTGGTAGGGAAATCTGAAGGTGAACTAGATGAGATCCTGAAGGAGGAGATTACTGGGCACCTTGAATCCCTTGAAAAGGAATTTCAGCGGTACTTCCCTGAGCTCACAGGAGAAGCTCCTACTCTGGTACGAAATCCATTCTCAGCTTCCCTGGATGTAGCCAGCATTACTGATGAAGTCCAGGATGAATTCTTGGATCTGCGGAACGATTCCCCAGCTTGTGACTTGTTTCATGATAAATTGCTGAGTCAGTTCTGGCGTGCTATGTATCAGTCATATCCCAATGTCACTATGCTTGCTTTCCAGGTTCTGCTTCCATTTTCCTCCACCTATCTCTGTGAGACTGGATTTTCAACTCTTGTTAACATCAAAACAAAGGCAAGGAACAGGCTGAATGTTAAGGGTGACATGAGGTTGGCTTTGGAAAATACACCAGCCACGAATTTTCAAGCTGGCTGCCCAGAAGCAACAACAAGCATCACATTAGGTCACTAAATTTTGAGAAAGAAAGATCTGCTGAAGGATGAGTGTAAAATTTTTTTTTCCTGGTGAATTTCTCTCAAAACTGTCAATATTTTCAAATAAAACTCTTATTTATGTGATTTTTTTTGCTAAATTTATTCTTTGATTTTTTTTTTCAATTATGGAAGTGTAGTAGGGGGTCTCAGCTCTTTTGAACATTATAAAAAGGTCCACGAGTCCAAAAAGGTTGGGAACCACTGATCTAAATCATTTAATGCCCAAAACTTGATCAGATCAACTTTATGGAGAATGCTTTCATTCTCTACTCATTTATATAATGGTTGGAAGTATATCAGATAGGTCTTTTGTGGTTTTTGCTTATACCTAACAAGCAGTGTAAATATTTTTGTGTCCACATCTTTGCTTTTGAACATGACAAAAAACAAAAGTTCTCCAGTGACTAGTGTCTTGATCCTTTTCTTTTTTTTTTCCTACTAGTTTTAGTCACTGTTGCTTTGCAGGTTTTTTCTGTTGGCACGGTTGACTTATGTCATAAAATAGTTTCTTGATTTCAGGATTATATAACCTTTTCAGTAGCATTTGTGCTGACAGAAAAACTGTTATGAGATTCTTTGTAACAGAAGTCAATTCCAGAGAGGTTTGTTTGGGCCTTGCTGATTTCCCCTAATAGGCATTAATGATTAGCTACATTGTCATAAAATTGCTTACCATGTTGCATAGTTTGCACTACAGCTTATGATAATATTTTGAATCTTCAACAAAGATGAAATAGCTGCATAGACATCCTTATCTGTTAAAACAAAATAACTATGGTGCAAACACTCACCAAATCACTTGGTAACAAATCAAAATATAAACAAAACAAAAACCAAGCCAAGGATAAAGCAGCTGAGAAACTGAAAATCAAACTATGGCCAAAAATGCATCATTTTACTGCTCAGTTGACAACTACAAATTAACCAATTAAGTGATAATCTTTTTTTTTTTTTGTACAGGAACAATCATTATTTAAACAGTAAAAATTGTTTCATAAATTCTAATTATATTATAATGTAGTCTAATATTAACTGAATTTTTTACTTAATACTTTGATTTCACCCATCTGAAGAGCATTTTGACTTTTTTAAAATACAAATTTTACTAGAAGCATCAAAACATAATTCAGATTTAATTGATTTTTAGCCACTAACTAGGCTATTTCCTGAGTTAACATCAAATAAATTATCTTTGGTATTTGTTAATTGCATATTCTGTGATTTTTCTTTTTGTATGTATATTTGGTAAATAATTACTTGTATGGAATCATAATTTTTCAAAATGTTTTAGTAAAATTTGACTACTAAATTTAGCAACTCGTTGAAGGAGAGCGACTCATTAATATGAAAGCATTTTTTGATTGTCTAGAGTCTAGACTTTTCCTCCAAAAGAATACCACTTGTGAGGTTGTCATTAATCTTTTGTAGTGTGTATAAATTATACTGCTTGACTTCATAAGCGCTCTATTGAAAATGTTCAGGGTTGATAGGTCTGTGAGTGGAGATTTAATTATATTTTCTGTAGTTTGTTTGTTCAGTAATCCTTCAAAGATAAATGAAGCTTTATATTTTAATGAATAGATAATGTCTAATTCCATTTAGAATTACTGAAAAACTAAAAGTAAGCTAAAGTTTTACTTAAAATTGTTGTTAACTAAACAAAATAAAGGAAATTCACTCTTTTCCAATTCCTTTTATTGATTTTAATAATGCTGGGTGGCAGTTGATTTTGATTTAAATGTTTAATGGGTTGTTGTGTCCAGACTAATAATGACAGGTAATTTTCTTTTTCATTTTTTTTTAATAGGGCAAAAGATGGTACACTATATGTAGCTAATAAGTGACAGGTTGAAAGTACTCATTTTGAATCATATGAGGATTTCATAAGAATGTAAGTCTTTTTTAACAGAATTTTTAATTGGTTTTATTTCTACACTAATCTTGCATATATCAATTTTCATTAGACTTCTAGAAACTCACTGTTTACATTGCCATTGTATTAGCAGAGATGCTGATCATCAATGCCAGATTAACCATTGGGCTTAGGTGTGCTTAAGCACAGGGCCCCGTGAATTTTTCAAATGTTTTTCAAATGTCAAATGTTCAAATGTTTTTCCTAAAAGTTATAAAAGTGAAATTGGTCTGTAAAAATTGTCAAAAGCAGTTGAAGCATTATTTTGTAGTTTGTACCTCCTTCAGGGCCCAAGTAAAGAGCCTGATAACTTAATTAGCGCAGGGCCTCACTTGTCCTAAATCCCGCACTGCTGATCATCATATTGTAATTTACAAGTTTTCATTAAAAATGCTTTTCTGGTTTTCACTAAAATCTCTTGTTTTTTTAATGTTTTCAAAGTTTCATGGGAATCTTAGGTGTTGATTAAAGATTTGAATTGCTTTGTAACTGAAAGCATAATCAATCATACCTTTTTTTCACTATTTAAATAGGAAAGTAAGTACAGAAACTATGGGTAATACTAGAATAACTTATTGTTACAAGCACAGAATTTATTTACTACTACTTTTTTGTTAGTATGAATAAGATATTACAGCAGAATTTTGTATATGCATTTGATTTTCTCTTTGTAGTGGGGATTGGTTCAGTTAAATTAATTTTTTAATCAAAAATTTAAATAGCTGCATCAGTTAAACTTACAGTGTATTTTAATCACTAAAATATATGTTAACACTGCTATACAAGATGCCATAAGGGAAAGACTTATAAGGAGGATTTTCCTAAAGGTGATGTGGAAGAAAACCAATTGAAGCAGTAGATATGTAAAGAATATGCAAAAGACTTGTTTTGGAAAACGGTCTTAAATCCACTCCAAAACTAATTAGTGTACATGCCTAAGAACAGTTTTGCTGATTTGTGGCTGGTAATATAGCTTTGTTACATAATGCAATTTACCAAAGCAATTTTCTAAAGTGATTTTGCATTAAGAAAATCACAAGTCTATTCTCCAAAAAAACAATGCATAATTGCATACTTTTGGGTGGATGAGAGATTGCATCAATTAGAATAAAACCTTTATAATATTACTCATATTTTAATATTTACCAAATAGTTTTGGAATATATGGAAATCTTTAATTTGATTAGATTGAAAGAATGTCTTCATTATTTAACTTGCTAATCAGACACATCTTAATCTGATTTTAATAACTATAAAAATTGTCAGAAATTGTCAGTATCTATTGACTGAATTTTAAAGAGGTCCAGTTTGCATTAGAAGAGAATAGTAATGCATATTATCAAATATTCAAAAAATATTTGCAGGTAATTTAAACTTTTAATAATAAGTATACAGTGCAACTAAGATTCCAAATTCTCATTAAGTCTGCTTTTTTAAAAGTATTAGTACAAAATATTTCAGCCTTTATTCTGGAGTGTCTTTATTTTTCTGAAGCTTCTAAACTTTATCTGTATTAATTTTGTCGCATCTACTATTAGAGTAGGTGGTACAATTCTACCTTTTTTTCATTGTATGCAAATCATATCCAGTTTGAAAAGAGATGCATTTTGTGTCTCTTAAATAGTTCCAGCTAAATAAAGCAATGCAACAGTTTTACATTAAAAATTTAGCTTCCAACCAATTCATTTTAGCAATGTTATTTAAATTATATATACATTTAGAAATTAATCACTTACATCTTAATTTGAAACAAATGTAAAAAGTAATTGTTTTTGCAGACAGGAAGGGATAAATGTGCTTTAGTACAAGTATGTTCTTACATGAAAATCTTCAAATTGTTCTTTCAGATTATTTTCCATAAGTTTTTTGCTTGATAAAAGAAGATTAAAACACTAGCACAGGACTGTACAAATGCTAATTTAGCATTAAAAATAGGTTAAAATGTTGATCAACTGGGATAAGAAGTTTTATAAAATGTCATGAAAGATTTAAATTATGAATTTACTTTTAAAGCATTGTTCTGACTAGAAATTTGCATTGTACCATAAATTATTCATTATGTTCTTTTTAAAACAATTTAGTTTAAAAACTAAGGTAATTTTAGATTGCTCAAAATATATTGTTTTCAAAATAAAAAGGTAACTGACCAAAAGTTAAAGAAATTATATATTAAATCTTGTAGAAAATAGATTTATAGAAATTGCTGACTACAAAAATATAGAAAAGTCTTGTTTATAAATAATTGTTTAACATGTGCATGTGTTTCATTATGTGAACATTTGCTACACATTTGCAAAGGTTCTGAAATCACTTTGGAACATGAAAAGCTTTTTAAAAAAATTAAGCATCTGTATAATGTATATGTGCTTAACTTGTGCTAAAAGACATGTAGGTATCAGATTTGCCAACTGTCCTTATTTGGGTGGGAGTCTCCAAAATTTGGACCTTTGACCCGATCTACCAGTCGGATTTTAAAAATTGGTCATTTCTACTGATTTTAGGCATGTACATCCATCTATCTAGAAGTCTACCAATTTGCATAACTATAAGTAACTTTTTCATACATTCAAATTTCCTGGTAAAGATCAACTAATCATTTGCTCTCTATAGCAAAACCAGTTGAGTAAACATAATTCATGCCAGAAATCAGGCTTTACTTTCTTCTTGGCCAAAAATGTAACCTGATTATACAATAAGTCAACCAATCATATTTATCATTTTAAACCAAGTGTGATTGTTCACGTGATTACTCAAAATGGCTTCTTTTGCAACAGAGATGAAGAGAAAACGCTACAAGTGCACATTCCATACATCTTGGGAAACAGAATTTCCTTGGGTGACCAAATGTACTTTGAAGACAGATGCATTTTGAAAAGGTTAGGCCTATTTTATTTTACACTTGACATTTATGAAATGCTTTCATTCTCCGACTGATTATGTTGTATCCATAATTAAGTTTATTGTTTTTATTTATACATGGAATTTTTAAAAGGCCCAGGATAGGGGAACCCTGCCAAAGTTCTTAATTCTTCATTGTTTAGTAAGATTAAAATTTTCATGTTTCTTATTGTGTTATTCCAGATTATGTGGGTGCTATTTTCAATAGTAGTTGCCTTTTTCTTTCATTTTCATTTGTAGTTGTTACAGTTAATTATTTTCAAACATGTTCTGTATTTGTGATTGAAATATAATGATATACTTTATTAAATAATAATGTCTGTCAATACAATAAACTTTGATATAACTGTTTTTACTTGTTCGTTTAATATTTCCAATCAACATAGGAAATTGAACAACCTATTTAGCAATTGAAATCGATATTTCAAAATGATGTATAAGGTCCGCAGAAATGAAAACAAATACATATTTAAATTAATTCATCAACTAAGTATGAGTAAAACCATAAAAAGGACAGCCAAAGATATTACCTTCTCCCCTTACTGGTATTATAAATATATATATATATGTACATTTGGTGCCTCAACCTGTTTCCTGGAAGTAAAAAAAAAAAAAACAATATTGTATTAAGATTAAGGCTCAAATTTACAAAAATGGAAATATGATGATATCCTGAAACCTGCAGAATTGAAAACAAATGACAAAATCAAAGGATCCTTAGGTATTTGCAAATTGATGGGGCTTTAAAACAGTTATGCTTGTAAATTGCTCGATTTGCTGTGAGTTGTGTGAACTCTCCCCAATGAGAATTTTTAAAAGTTGGCAAGTGTGACAGGTGTAAGAATGCAAAAATCACTTGTTCTTTCTTAATTTTTGATTTTCTGAAGGTCCTTATTTCTACAAAGTGTGACATGCACTTATTACGCACACACACACACACACACACAAAAACTGGATAGCTAAATGTTTTCATTTTGAAAATCATGACTGTAAAGAAATATCTTCTGAAACTATTCTGCTTAGTTTCATAATACAAAATTTTGGTAAGATTAGTTTTTTCTTGGTATAAAAATAATAATGGAAGCTTTATGATCAGATGTAATAGTAACAAAGCTATTATTTTTAGATAAATTAAATAAAGCTTAGTTTATAAATTTAAATCACGTTCTTTCCCTGCCCTTAGTCACAAATGCATAAAAGTGAAACATTGAATAATTATTTAAGAAAATGATTACAAATAAATGTGCTTACTTTTGCAGTCTTTTGTTCCGTAATGATGTACATCAGAAGCGGGTTTTTTGTTTGATGCCTTCATAGAGATACTGGTATCCTGGAGACAAACGAGCCTGTAACAAGTGCAAAAAAAACAATTATCCCTACCAGATCTCTTCACTTTTAGAGGTGGGTGGAAACCAATACAACCAGCAGTGAAGAATGTCAAGAAACCATTGCTGAGGTGGCTGTGTCCAAAATGGGGAATCAAACAGGCTTTTCTCTTAAATATTGTTGAGATCACTTATAACTAATTTAAATTTAAAGAAGCGTTCAGGAAATTATGTTAGACAAAAAGAAATAAAATAACTGTTTTAAAGACTAAATTCTATGAAATCATCTTAAATAAATAATAATTGAAAAAAATGCACTAAAATTTTAGTATATACTTTTTCATTTCCACAAATGTATGTGATGATTATTGTTGGTTTCATAACATTGTCTATCTGAACTATTTTTCAAAAGCATTTGTTAGGTTCCTTTTAAGTTGATCATCTTTGAAACTCTATATTTTAATATTTGATGCTTTGATACCCTTTTCTTAAAGGTAATTTTTTTTAAATTTAACATTGCGTTTACTAGGCTGGAAAATGTTTTATCAGTTTTTATAATATTTCTTCTAAAAATAAAAAAAAATATTTTTAAATTATCTAAGTTACCTATCACAAATGACATTTCAATTTTTGTTTTTTTGTCTGTAGCATTATGAAAAACTGCAGTTTATTCTTATTGCTTAAGTTTTATCTATTCACAGTTTTTTAGAAAGTAGTATCAATTTAATTTTCAGTAGGGAATTTCAATTAAATAACTCTTCATTGTTTTCTCTCTTTCTCTGAATCAGCTTTGTGCTGTTTAATGCTTTTATAACATTTTCTTGATGGAAACTAGTCAGATGGCTTGCTATTTTCAGGTGTATTCTCTCAAAACATTCATGCATGCATGCTTTCCGTTGTAACATATTTTGTTGAATTTTTAAATCTTTAAGTTTATTGTTAATGAAAGTAGAAAGAGAAATATTATGCTTATGAAATAAATGTAATTATGGGGAAGTATTTAGAAGTATAAAAGTATAAAATGTTACGAAAGTTTACTATCAATGATGATTATTAGCCAACTCTTGAATGCAGAACTAAATTGTATTCACAATAATTTTGATCACTGATTTTTTCTTTTCTTTTTTTTTTTAAATCTAAAATGGCTACAGTACTTTTTTGGCCAATCAATGATTTTTGAACAAGTGATATGATTGTTTGATTCTTTGTGTTAAACCAGTACTGATTGCTGAAAGTTGAATGACCATGACTTGTTGAAATTTGTATGTTCATTTAATTTGTAGCAAACCCAGCAGTTCTTGCTCTGCTAGATTCATCTTGGAAAAGCTAGGAAAATTTCTATAACTGTCTATATTGGACACCTTTATTTTTTGCCAGAAATATTTTGGATGTCAATTCTTCCAGTTTTTTCCAGAACTGGAAGATTGAGCAGGATTAGATCTTGTAAAATTAAACACTGATAATGATGCCTGTTTATGTTGTGACCTGATACACTGCAGAATGGATGTAACTTTCCAAGATATTGATTTCAAATACCTTAGTGGACAAATGGCATAGAAGACTGGAAAATACTTTTAATATAACATTAGATATTTACAGAAAGAGGTAAGTGACTATTACTCTTCATATGTACCTGTTGCCAAATCAGTATTATAAAACCTTGTAATAGGAATGTGCTACACAATTTTTAGTAGCAATACATGATTTACTGCTACTTTTACTATATGTAAAATGTTATTAAAATAGAAGTTTAGTACTTAATTTATTATTACAAACTAGCCAACTTAGGGATACATTTTTTTTGAAACTTTACACACAGCATCCCATCAACCACAGTAGTCTCTGGAATTTAGTTTTAGCAAAGAAATTAATTGATCACTAACATTTTTTATACTTTCATTTAATTTTCCAAAGGCATCTGTCAAGTATTTATAGATCAACACTGGCACAATTTTTTCTGCTCCTTCCAAGTTGATATGTCAATATAGTGGTTGTATTTTTTAGAATTTTGTCTGTCTCTTTTCAATTCTTGCTAACCTATGCAAGTATTTTCAGTGGCATTTCCATAGTTTTTAGAAGTCTTTCTAGTTCTCCTGCCTTCCATACATTGACAAATGTCATGACTGTAAGGGACCTAAATTGTATTCATATTGTTCAACAATTAAAAAGAAAAGTTTTATCTTCTGCATTTGAACTTTTTTTTTTGCCATTTATTGTTTTTATTTTATAAGCATTTTTTAAGGTTTAACTTAGTTTCGAAAATATAAATTATATTACAGTGTTTTATTAACTCACAACCTACCAAAATATTTGGTGTTGAGACTGTTTTAATTGTCTCTTCACTAATAGAAATTAGCAAATGTTCAAGACTTCTTATCATGCTTATTGTGTGCTGTCAAACTTCTCTTTTTTACCTGACTGAGTTTTCCAATTAAATTAATAACTGTATCATTACAGCATACTGCACTTTTCTTATGCTAGGTATATTCATGGTAAAAGTTGATCATTATCAAGTATGTCAATTTTTAATTTTTTTTTAAAAAAAAAGTTGATGTTTAACTTCCAAACATTTTAAAAACAAAATGAGTACATTACTAAACAATTACTCCTTTAAGTGAAAAATTATATTTTCAGTCTTATAGTTAATTAACATGTGGTTTTCCTTGGAAACTGTCAAAATAAGTAAAGGTTTGTGTTTGCTAAATAGCATTGATACATCTGCTTAGTGTCAATGTTGATAGAAGCATTGGGTAAAAGTAGGGGTCATGGAGGCCCATCATTTGGAAATTCATTACTTCAGGAAATATTTCATCAGTTTTTAACAAAATAGCTGATGCAGAATTATCTTAACAAAGAACAGCAATATTTTCCACAATTTCTAAAACTAATAAATAATACAGAAACAGTGATTACAAACATAACAACCCTATAAAAGCAAATTATTTTTTTTAGTTTCTTACTTTACTGAGAATTTGAGAGTTCTTATTTTTCAAAAGTTTGGATTCAGTAAATAGCTGATTTCACATCGCAATTGAGTTTTGAGATTCTCTTTATTAAGCATGTTTCTAAACTTCAGTTTTAGAAATTTCACTACTGATAATGTGAATTTGCATTGATAAATTGGCTCAAACCTAGACAGCAGCTTGGTACTAACAGATCTGATTTCATCATAAATTTTCTGACTTAAATATTTCAAGCCAAATGCTCAAAATGCAGTACTCTCTTAATTTATGAGAGATGTGCTCCTAGAAACATGCAAAATGCAAACGATTTGTGTATTTCAAACCTAGTATTACACAGTATAGGGGGATTGTTCCATACTGTTAGATAATTAGAGTATTTCTGAGTCCTCACTGGAAGAAAATTGTGATCTTGCTTCCCCATGGCTGTGGTGGTCAAGCCACAAGAAAAATCACCTCACCCTGCCTGCTGTGCTGCTACTAGGGTTACAACTCCATTCAATAAAAACTTAGTTTTTTTTCTCTCATTCTAATTCTGTACAATAAATAGGCAACTGAAAAATTGCACTAAATTAAAGGCTGACAGCTAAACATTTGGTGATTTTTTTCCTTTCTTTATTAAGAAAAGTTTAAAGAAATAGATTTACACACAAGACCACTATCCACAAGGTATCATTATTGAAAAGATCAGTTTTGACTCATCTTGTACTGACCAACAGTCTTTTACAAATGATTCATCTCTCGTTTCTCATTTCAGTTCTAAATATATATTCAGCTGTCTAAAACATGTTTATGTACACTTCTCACTCATATCACTTATTATAAATTACATATATTCATGCATATTCCTTGCACAGTGACAGACTCATTTGTTTGTTAACACTCATGTAGTTGCCAGGCACAAGAGCATATAAAGGTAAAATATAAAATACAAATAATTTTGGTCATGTCTGTCTCTTACATATTAAATATTGTTGATAAATATTAATTATGCAAAAAATGATTAAAGTTATTCATCATACAGTACAAAGGTTACGTTTGGAGAGATCAACAGCTGGTATCAACTCTCATCAGTTATTAACACACAATCATTGTTGAACTTAGCTGGTAGGAAGATGAAGCCATACATCTTCAACCTATATCATTGATAAAAAATTTTGATGTAAAAAAGTTAGTGTAACTTCAAATTTGTATATATTAAGGGCTTGTAAATCACAGAAATACTATATATATCTGACTTTGCAACATTGCCTGAATGAAACTCAGAGAAAGCATTTCATTTTCAAAATGCTGTCATTTTTTAGGCAAGATTTAGGGTTCCTATAAAGTGACTAGCTATTAAATGTCATAATTTTTCCTAGGTATGATGCAAAATTACATTTTTTACATCTTTTGAGTAAACCTTACATTGTTCATTCTTCTCTTGTAGATTTTATTTGCACATTTACATTGTACAAGCAAGTATGTAATGATATTTTACTTATAACAAACATCTAACAAAACTAGTAAATATTTCTATAAGGCATACAATTTTATCTTTTATCATTAATACAGTTTACATCAATTTAGGTTCATTAAAATGCTATTGTCCAGCAAATACTGCAATTTGAAAACTAAGATAGTACTGATTAACACGGGGATTCCAAACTCTTTGATTCATGTTCTAAATTTCACGTCTCCTCTAGTTGAACTCACAGCACCCTAAAGTGTCATGGCACACCAGTTGGGAATCACTGGTCTAATAGAAGAAGCTCTAATAAACTATAGTTTTACTGAAAGCTGCCATTGTCATAAAGTGCGTTAAAACTATGATAAATCTTTTAAGTGTCTGCAAAAATATTTGTCAGACATGAAAGACCGCTTGCGATATCAAGAGCACCTAAGTTACTGATTGTTTTGACTAAGGATATTTGTTTTCTTTTTTTTTAAGGTTCTCTATTTTTTATTGAACTACCAATGCTTTTTTTTCCTGCATTCATTTGATTTTGATATTAGTAACAAGTTGTTAATCTTTTCTGCATTGATGTACAGCTTATCAGTTTTATCTACCAGCATCACTATTTTATCATAATCGGCTTTTTCCTTTTCTTTATATTCATCAAGTTCTGTCTGCAGCTGCTTTAACTTTTTCTTGCTGCCTTAACTGTTTTTCATTTTCTGTTTGTATACATTATATTGGTTTTCTAACCCTAACCCTGACTTGAGTCTTGATATATTCTCAGAAAATAATCACATGGATCTAAATTGATGCTCTGTGCAGGTGTCATTCTACATTGTGCCTGTCTGGAAACTTTAGAGAATGATACTATCTTCAAAAGAGGTAATTTCTTACATTATATGGAGGGAGTTGATCACTCTGCATGAAAAGCTCTTATTTTACATGTACATGTGATAAATGTCTTTACCAAGATAAATTAACCACTTTTTAAATGAATATTGGATAAATAAACACTTATTTTATGTGGCATTTTCATCAATGTGTGGGTTTTCAGAATCCCAAGACTAAATGTTCGTTTTGTTTACAACCCCATTTAAGTTGTACAGACCTCATTTGAAAATCAGATGAGCAAAATTTCAGGATATTCACTGAAATATAGCATTCTTTCATCAGCAAATAAAAAAACTAACAAAACTTAGTGTCTTTTGTCATTTCTAAAACAGCATAGATCTCGTACAGCTTAAAGATGTCTCCTTTCTTACATCCACTGAATTGTCATTCCGAAAATTCCCACTACTATTGTTTCTTTCTGGGTTGATTTTCCAGATCTTTGTTCATTGCAATTCTTTGTGCTTGAGCCTTTCTGGCTTGCATACTGACAGTTTTGAGGCCTTTTCTTTTTAAATTGTTTGGTATGCCCCTCTTGTCTCAAATGAAACCCTGAAACATCATTTTACCAACATCACACTCTTTCATGAAATATAGTAGAGCCTTGTTAGTCCAGACACCAATAATTCAGAATTCTCAACATCTGGAGTTAATTTTAAGGGAACATTACAAAGATCAATGACACTTTGTCAGTGATGTGGAACAGGTGGGTATTGTTTACACCACTGCTAGAGATTGATGTTTTTGTTTAGTGTTTTGCTACAGATGTACAACACATCTAAGCATAATCCTCAAAGCATTGGTAGGAGAGGCCAGATCTGTCACCATTATTACAAGGACCATGTGTGGATGTCAAACAGCAGGAGGCAAAATCTAGATGTTCACTGCATCAGCCAAGTTTGTTGGAATTGGTTTGATGACTAACTGTTGCAAGCAAACACCTAGGTCATATCTCAAAACTTTACTACTTCATTAAGAAGTTGGACATCAGATAGCATAGATTATATTTGCTCACTGTAGTGGTTGTGGTCATGGGTGAGGAGAGGTCGATGATGGTGTGGCAGATGCTCAGAAAATGGATGGAATTATTGGAACTGCCACTTTGGTGATCTTATCTACTAACTAGGAACTAGGCCATGGCATCAATAGTAAGATTGGCGCTGTGAAACAAGAGAATCATATGTACATTGGCAGAAAAATACTTGCAGGAAAAGTTATTGGAGGATGAATATCTTAAAAGTCACAGTTTTGTTATCTAAGAGTTACTACATACAGTATAGTAGTTGGCTTATCTTGCTGTCACTATGATCATTGTTTATAAGCAGCTTTTGAGCCACTCTCAACATTTCATAGGCATCATGGTTTGGCAAGGTGAGAAGTAGGTACTTAAGTGGCCTGTTTGGTTGAGAACTGCAGTTGAATTGTGTGAACCAGATTATGGATCAGGCAGCAGTCTGGAATGTGGATGCTTGACTGATGTTGTTTCATTGAGGTTTGTTGTATGGTCTGGCCATTGGTGAATCAGGTATTGGTTGTGGTTGACAACCAGCAGACATTATGGAAGTTATGTAGAATTAATTTTCTGCATAAATAACTTGTTTACAAGAATAGTCAAGGTGAAACAATAATTAGTATAGTTCGTTCAAAATACTCTTTGCCTTGTATCAATCTTTCCACAATAAACAACATCATCATCTGAAAAAAGTTGTAAATTTAAAAATTAAAGGAATAACAATGAGATTTCATTGAGTATTTATTGTGGCAACTTTGAAAATAAACTAGGAGAGTTTAAAAAATGATTTTGAGCATCAGGTCCATAAAATGTCATCGCGAAAAAAGTGGGGTTGTGCTAAATCAGGGTTCATGAAAATCAGTGTTAAAACTGACCCAGTGTTGACCTAACATCCTAAAACACCCATATTTTTGCCATATTTGACTTGTTTGTTGCACGTTTACCTTCTGGTAAATAAATTACCTTTGAATTAAAGAATTCCATGAATAAATTGTTGTTGTTACAGTAGAAATTAAAATAAATTAATTTTTAGTAAAGTTTTTAATAAACAAAACAACAAATAAAAACATTCAAGAATATTAGCAATCATCATTTACAGTGTATTTCTTAAAAAAGTGATCGAGTGTTCCTTGCTTGAATGTAGCATGTCGCTGGCTGCGAGCAAAATCTAGAATGCTTCTGAGTTGGAGGATTTTTATGTGATCCACCACCTGGGTCTCCAGCCAACAGAGGCTAGCTTTGAGATGTTCAATGGCTTCAGACACTTTTGGGGGTGAGGGTGGAGGATTTTCAGTATCCTCTGCTTGTGGCTCAAGAACCGGTACACTTGCCTCTGCCAGTGCTATAATTATGTTACAGATGCTCATTTGTTGGGTATTCGTCATCGGCAGAGTGCCACTGGTGTAGGTAGCTCTTCTTTGTTCCATTTAGACAGCTTCTCTGCCTCACACACATCTTCCTCTGTGAAGCTGTATAAATCTGGCTCATCGTCATCATCTTCCGTGGTGGATTGGCATCATGAAAAGGCTGGCTCCAGACCTCCCAGCATTTCTCTATGCATGACGAGATGACTGCTGCCCAGGCCTTCCCACCTAAGTGGCAAACTTCCTTCACATTCAGGCTTTCCAGATAGGCTTCAAACGTTGTTGAGTCGACTACAATTCTACGAATTAATTCCCTCCTGTAATTCTGCTTGAACACGGAGATGATCCCCTGATCTAGGGGCTGGATATAGTGTTCTTGTGGAGGTAAGAAACTTGGATCTTTCCTTCACGGCTTACTAAGTTGGCAGCTGGAGAATGAGCAGGACAGTTGTCAAGCATAAGAAGAGCTTTGGGTTCTAGCTTTTGCTTATGCAAATGAGTGTGGTCAGCAGGGACAAATTTTTTGTGAAACCAATCCTCAAAGATGACACTTGTCATCCAAGCATTGCTGCTGTGCGTGTACTCAAACGGTAGCGGCTTCATGTTGACACGGTGGAAACAATGGGGCGAGTGAGATTTGCCAATCATGAGCAGTTTTAACTTATATGTTCCAGTCTTGTTTACACAAAACAACAACGTCACGTGATCATTGCGTTGTTTGAACCCCTCATGTCAGTGGGCATCATCTTTGCTAGCCAGTGTGTGGTCTGGGATCATCTTGTAGCAGAGGCCTGTTTCGTCACAGTTGTACACTTGTTCTTCCATGTAGCCACCACCTTCTAAGAGAGTCTTTAGTTCAGCCAGGTATTTGCTGGTGGTGGCACTGTTGGCTGAGCGAATTTCTCCTGATGCCATGATGGTGTTTAAACTGGTCTAGCCATTCATTGCTAGCTTTGAACTGTGAGGCTTCTCCATTGATCTGCTTGTCAAACTTTTCAGCTTGAGCTTTGAGAATAGGACCGGAAATTGGAAAGCCTTCTGAGTGAGCTTGAATGACCCACTCGTACAGGGAGTCATCAAGGCTGACATCTTTGACTGTCTTCAGGCTTTTGGCTTTTAGTCTTGATCGCATCAAGTGCATGAAGCTTATCTTTCACAGAAAAAGATTTTCTTTTTCTAGCAGTTTGTTCCATTTTGATCTAAAAAAAGGAGAGCAAATAAAAGTCCAATGACTCATCGTGTTGTATCCGAATTCACAGTAAATCAGGGCACATAAAATAGGGGCTTCACTGTACTTGGTTCATACATTTCTATCTCTTTTTAGCTAAAAAGAAACAATAGGTTCTTTAATTGCATTGGTAAGAACTAAATTTTACAGCTAAGGAACTTGGTGACTTTAGTTATCATTGCGAAGTCTTCCTAGCATATTTTTAAAAATGCACCAATGTGGTGCTTCTGTAGTACTTTATCCATGAAATAAATCACATCTATGTTCTGCACATCTAATTCATACACTTTTGATTGTAGACCTTGTAGCATTTCAGGGAATTTTCAATTTCCTTTGCACCTTTGGACTTCTAACAAGGTAACAAGGTCTGTATGTTCATAGTGCTATCAATCAAAGTTGATCCAGCACCTGAGAGTTTCTTTTACTGAGTGAAAACCTGAGATAGACATTGCTATCTATTCTCATGGTTCTCAATGCATGGATTCAACTTACAGCTTCCAGTTGATCATTATGAAACAACTGGAAACAGAAGCAGTAAGGAGCCCTCTTTTAATAGAGAAAAGAACAATGTTCTATGTGCTTTCACAGCTTTTTGAAAAACTAGTCTTTTGAAATTAACAGATTGTTGTTGTCATGAGGGAAAGAGTCCATTTTCATTTTATAGATGGAATATGTTCTTGTTTTCTTTTTTGGAAGAGAGACAAGTTTGGTTTGTATGGGAATAATGTCTATCAGCAAAATGGATTTTTCTTTGCTGTGGCATCCTTCCCAGTTTTTTCTTGTGCAAAGTTAGTTACCAGGATATGACTAAGTAAAAAAAATTTCTCCTATTTTAGTAAGATGAAAACCGTTTAACTGCATAAACTATTTTTAATTGTTTGTATTTTTAAACATCCCCCTCTATTTGATTTAGCAGTTCAGAGGGGAGAATGTATAAATTGATAATAAATTGGAGAAAGATTTTCTCTGCTTCCATTATTTCCTGCAGGTTGAGAATCCTTTATCTGAAATCTTTGGAGTTGAATGTGTTTTGGATTCTAGAATTTTTCAGACTTTGGAATATAAACATACCATCATAATTTGGTAGCTAACCCACTAGGGAGTGGGGACTGGGCACAAGTTCATTTACAACATTATAACTGCATATTGATATTTACAGCCTACAGGTAGTTTTATGCAATATTTTAAAATCATTTTGTGCATGTAACCATAGGAAAAAGATGTACATTTAACCATCAGAAAGGTAAGCTATCACTATGTTAGGCCTACCGGTACCGTATGGGTATTTGCAGGTCTTTTCAACATTTTCAAAGATTTCCTTTATGGAAATAAAAACTATTTGAATGTGTAGAATAAGTTTAAAGTTGCGATAGGTCTACATTTAAATTTTTTAATGCACATGCATGCATATGTGTATCTATTTATGAGTGTGTGCATATGTATTCATGTGTGTGTATGTGTGTATGTATTCGATTTATTTTAAAGGTTACTCTGTGGGTGGATTAATACAAAGAAAAATTTCAATACACTTTTTGTTTTTTTGTTTGTAATTTGCAAAAAAAATATTTGTTTATCAGAATAAAGTTTATATTTCCATAAAGGGAATAACAGGGAGAATATCATCTACAAATATTGGTTTCTCTTGATTTCTCTTTTTTTTTGAGAAATCAAGAGAAACCAAGTGTGATGCTATGTGACACACATCATGTATTATATATAGAGATAATGCTTCTATTACTAGGTACACTCCCTGCAGTTGATATCATTTGGTCAGTTTGCCAACCCTGAAATGTTTAATCTTTACACAATTCATCAAAGTGTTCCTTTCTAAAAAAAATGAGAATATTAAACATATTTTATTCATATATATATATATATAGTGTACAAAATATAAGAATAAATGTTACATTAGTTTGTGAGCCAATTACTAAAAACATAGCTTATTAAATATATTTTATTCATACATATCCTATCGGATAATATACAAATTATAAAATAAATGTTGGATTTCCTTTAATTGTGAGCCTAATTACTAAAAAATGTAAATATTAAACATTGTATTCGTACAGAGAGTATACAAATATCAATATATATGTCTAATTGGGCACCTTTAATGTGAGCCTTGTGGTTGGTGCCTTCTAACCAGGAACTCAATATCAGGCTTTAATTTAGTAAGGGTCAGATCAAGATCTCTTCTCTTTGACACATTCAGATGATTTCTTTCTTTGGTTTGGAGATGGTTGACTACACTGAATGCTAGCAATAACAGTGAAATTTTGTTCTACAATTGTGGATAGAGAATAGACTTTTTTTTGTTCTGCCACAGTTGTGTATATCCACCTTGGTTAAAATTGGCTTTACTCTCGTCATGAAGCAATTCTAATATCTCCTCCTGGCCATCTAACTTCTACCTCACACACATTTGTGTCAAATGGATTCACCACCGTCCATGTATCAGTCTTCAGGTTTATTATATCGCTGAAACAATTATTCATATCAGTTTTAAGGGCATGAAGGCGATCTCCAAACTTCTCTGTCACATGTTGTAAGTTCATCTTTGATAGCAAATAGTTCTGGAAACTGGAGAATTCTTTCTGTACTCTGTTTTGCCTGAATAAAGCCAATTTATCAATGAATACAGAGGTAACATTTTTGCAGTCAATGAGTGTCGCCTGTTTGCCTTGAAGTCTCTCTAGTTAATCTCATTGAATTTCTTAAATATTTCAGCCAAATAGAAAGCATCCTGCACTAGGTAATCCTATATTTTAGTGGTGTAAATTCTTATTCAGTAATAAATGATTAATCAATGGCTCAATATGTATTTGAAGCAAAGTTACAGAGGATAAATTGCATTGACACATGTAATGAATGATCCAAACTTGTTTTCTGGATGAAAATTGTTCATCCACACAAATTCCTGGAGGTATGAAGTGAAGAAAGCTCTTGAAGTTCTGAACTGTCTACGAAATTTACGTTTGACATGCATCCACAAGTTCTTGATGTTCTGAGTGTGGATCTCATCATTGTCGGGATGCACAAAATTTTCCTTGTGGATGATGACCTTGTGTGTATAAATTCCACCTCTGATCTCTGGTATGTGGGCATATGCAGCCCAGCCATCCGAAACAATGTGACCACGGAAGAATATGTTCTGCTATGTTATTCTCAAGAGTCATTCATCTTCTAACGGCCACTGCTACAAGAAAGCATTTGCCACTACCTCTCTCCACTCCTCCACATACCCATTAGCCGTCATGATATTGTCCTCTATGGTATTTTTGATGAAAAAACTTGCTTTCATCGATCTTGATGATTATTGGAGTTCCATCGTCAGAAATACCACCAATTTGGGCAACATTGTCATTATTATCAAGCCACTGTGCACGTATGTCACAGCTAACATTTGACAAGTTGATGATTGTGATGATGTTATTGGCCAGTCCAATTTCATGTTTCATGTTTTAAGGCATATTTTGCAACCAACAGTAACAATTAATAACAAATGTTGTAAGTCCATATGGCTTCACTGTAAAAATGAACCAAATCATATGCTTTTATGTTATTTGCAACCTTTGCAGTACCATCGGAAACCATCGGCACCTTGGTTATACTCATTCAAGCTATAATTTTGTTGACAAGGCACACACTGTAAACTGTTCTGATCAGATAACGTTTGGCCATCCATTCTAGAATGTCTCTGTTATGAATGTCAGCACCTTCGAAAAATTGTTGCGTTTTCCTCGTGAATGGCTTGATTGTCCAATATTTCAGCACTATCGACTATAAATATACATGCACATGGACGTTTGGCTATATTTAGTTTCAAATTATTGCACATTTTAGAAAATAATTTACGCTGCTAAAGATTTGTTTCAAATTTATAGGATTACCCTGTAATGTTTGCCAATGAAATATTGTTCTTTTCAAAGTATGTTTTTAGCGTAGCAAAAATTGATTCTCCTTTTGTATCAGTTATAAAGTTTTCTGCAAACAACATATCTTCTTGCAATATATTATCCTCATCAAAATATCATACATAAGCCATCAGTGAAGCAGTGTTGTCCATGATTGTGGATTCGTCCAATTGCAAAGAAAATTTTTCTTCTTTGCAGTAGCGTTGTAAGCTGTTTCTCAACATTATTGGCCATTTCATCAATGTGCTGCTGTACTGATGCATTACTGTGGAGATAACTTCTCGCAACAACGGAATTATTAGCATTTCGCCTACATTGTGAGGTTAAATCAAAATAGAAATGAAAGAATTGATATAATAATGCAAGTGAAGTTTTCAAAATATTTATGGCAGAAGAAAGATGGACAAGACACACTTATAAATAGAGTTCAATTATTTAATCAAATACAATTTATTTATTAGCAACCGTAATGGAAGGCATTTTAGAAAGTTATGTAGAAGGATATCACCGTAGGGATATTAAATTGAATAAAAGTCAAAAAAGAATATGAAAACATGCCTACCAGACACTTTGAAAGGCCACTGTAGCAGAAACATTTTTTCATCCAGGTCACGACGTATATAATGCACTGAAACACCACAGTTTAAATTAAACTTAGTATTATTATATTATATGTTTTCAATCTGACTGAGCTTGTATTGTGCTTTTTCCCTGGCATTAATTACAAACCTCTGAAATTCTGTGATTTTTTCATCATATTCATCAGGCATTCTCTGGGAAATCCTTGTGCAGGTTCTCATTGATAATCCATTTTGCTCTGCCAAAGCTCTCTGGCCTCATCCATTATAGTTTTTATCGACAAAGAATGACCACAATTCCTTTCATTTACTATCCAGTTCATAATTTCTTTTTTCCAGAGCTGGCCATTTTTGCTTGGTTTGTTGGTGAGGTTTATGCTTATTTTTCTGTGCTGTCCTCAGTTTTTCTCATTTATGCCAAGCTCTGATCATTTTTTTGGTAAGGGGTGGGCCAAACTCCCTCTCTGCAGGTCTGTTACCATGTAGATTGGCATAATAAATTACCATTAATTTATAACTAATGATGTATGCATGTCTCCTTTTCCTAGCCATCGTACTATGAATCTGAAAATTCTAAAATTTACTATTCATATGGTATGTACTCCTGTACTCTTCATTTCTAATACAATTAAAAACAAATGGCACAGGATGATCTTACTCTGACAAGGGGACCAGTTTCAGAGGAAAAAAGTGCATCCAATAAGCCGCGAAATACAGTATTTCTTATTCTTTATTTCTAATAGGTCTTTTTAAAAATTAAAACAATATTGATAATCAGAAACAAAAGTTAACATTTTTTATTATTGCTAATACATTTCAATAAAAATATATAACAAATCAGTTTAATTGTGAAGTTGTCTAGGGGTCTACAGTTCATTTAACAGCACTTTGCAGGTTTTTCTGTTAGCAAATGTTTCAATTATATCATCAAAATTTAGGTCTCTTGCAAGTTTTGATTTAATTGACAATGTTTCCAAATCTGTGAGGTGTTCTTCAGACATAGTTGACCTAAGGCAGTTTTTATACAGGCCAAAGTACTGAATAACCTCTGCTTCAGCTACAGTCACTGGAAAGAGTGCAAAAGATATGCAGACTACACAACAATTTGGAAATAAGTTTAAATTGTAAGTTCATGAATCTTATTGAGGAAATTCAATGGTTCCAAAGTAATGTCACAAAAGTTCAAATTAATTGATTTCAAATATTTCACTTGATTATACCTGATGTTCTTTCTTTTGGCTGCTTCATGTTGGTATTATGCTTGGCTTGGGCCATGCCACAGATAGTCAGATTGTCTAAGTAAGCGAATGTTCCATTGAATTACCCTTCCTTGATGAAAGAGTCCATAATACTCCAGAAACAAGCCACACTGTTTGTGACACCGAATTGGACTCGTGTGAACTGGTGGAGAATTCCTCTGGATTTGGGATTTGGAGACTGTATGTGGCTCATCTTCGTTCCTTATTGGCAGCTGATGGTAGGCACTGGGCACATCAATGTTGCTGAAGATGCAATACTGAGTGATCCTATTCACTATGTTGGCAAAATGAGGAAGCAGGTACCCATCAAGTAGCATAAATCAGTGAGCTATTTCTTACGGTTTTCATCCTTGGTGACCACGACCTGAGTGTGCCACAGGAACCTACTCAGTTCAACGATTCCTTCTCCTAACAGCCGCTGGGTTTCTTTCTCGATAAATTTTCGGTCATAGAGGCTATACCAATGTAATTTGGTGGCAGCCGGCAGTCAGGTTAGCAAACGGTTCTGGGGAGGGTGTCCGAGCGCAGTACTGTTAATCTGCATAAAGTGGGAGAAGGCAGGTTCCCACCGTATCTCAATGTGACACTGTTGTACTGTTGCTGGAAATCTCGCCTAAGGATGGCTTCTGCACAGAGTTCGGGAACCATGGACAATCGCACGTCTCAGTAGTCCCATCCCTTCAAGGTTAGACTGACCATGCAGAATCCAAGTGTCTTCCTTGAAAGTGATGCTGAGGCCATAGAAACAGCACTGCCCGACTGGTAAAGCTTCACTGAATGTCGTCTGACGAGCTGTGGATGAATAAATCTTTCTGTGTTTCCACTGTCGATGAAACCATTGGCACCATCCCCATCAATGACAACCTTACAGTTTGATCTGGATAGCGCCAGTTGGAGGGGGGCAGCTGCGAATGCCACAGAAGCAAGGGTCGGGTAGCTTGCTGAGGTTGAGCTAGTGCCACAAGTGGCAGAAGTTGATGACGAATGGCAAACTTTTGCAAAGTGTCACATGTTTTCTTGCATACAGGACATCTTGAACAGTGATGTTTCTAGTAACTGCAGAAGAAGCATTTGCTGTTGGTGGCAGCAGATACACCTCTAGGGTCACGCAAGTTTCAAACAGCCTGTTTAGGCTCAGCAGCAGTGGCACTGAATGATGACCCCAGCGGAGCACTGAATCTAGGGCTTGGGCCTGATCAAACATAGTCTCCAAATCTAATTTCCCATCTCCCAGAAGGCTTTGGTGGATCATCAATGATAGTAACCCACTCATGAATGTGTCTCTGATAAGTCCTTTGTGTTGAGCTTTGCAGTTCAGCCTTTACTTAACATCTTTAAAGCCTGTAGAATGTAGATATTCGTCCAAGGATTCGACAACTTCTTGGCGACAGGTAGCCAGCAGGTGGTGGGTGAAAATCTTCAGCTTTATGTACAGGGCCTTCAGTGTCTCAATGGCGTTGTCGTAACCTGGAGACTGCCTGTTCATGAAACAGTGAAGAATTGAACCAATACAGGCAGTCCCTGGGTTACGAACAAGTTCTGTTCTTACAACAGTCTCTACGTTGAATTTATATGTAAGTCGTAACCCATACGAATGGTTTATATTTAATGTCTGTTTGTCTAATAGTATATATAAACTTATAAACTATGTATGTATAAGATATATTAAAAACACACTTCAAAATATACTTAAATACTTTAAACACATTCCCCTTACAATTTTATGTTATACAAGTTTGCCCTCACTTTGAAATGGTTAAACCAACCATGACTAGGAACAAATTCCTCTTCACTTTCACGAGATGTACTAGCGCTTGCAGCTTTCAAATCATTGGAAAGGCTTCTAGCCTTTTCTTGCATTAACGCAACCCTAATCGGTATATTTCGCTGATTTTGGTCCTCCAGCCATATCACTAAAAGCCTTTCCATTTCAGTAATCAACCCACTGCATTGCTTCATGATTATTGTTATCTTCATCAAGGCATAACCATTAAAATGTTTCATTATCTGCACTTTGTCTTTCAAAATGGTCCCGATCATTGACCAACTAACCCTTGCCAATGTCTGTCAGCATTTCACCCCTTTCAGAACGTTTTATAATGTCAACTTTCTCCTCCATCATTATTGTTTTCTCTTCTTTGATGCATCACCAGCACTTGCATCAGATTTCCATTTAGGAGCCATCTTAGGGGTTTGCATGTTATCAGAAATTGAATATGAATTCACACGAATGATGTCTTAACGAGTACAAGATCCGAAATAATACACTTTACAATGGTCTGTTTGTATGTATGGAACGTCATTAGTCAGACGTTCGTAACCCAGGGACTGCCTGTACAAACAAGGGTTTTCTGAAAAAAATATAAAATAAAATTAATATAAAATCAAAATTATTTCTCTGTATTATAAATTATAACAAATACAAATAAATTCAACAAAAAACAGCACTATCAAATTTTAGACATTAGTTATATCAAAGTTACTCTGTAATGTATTTTTTTGCAGTCTGGGTCCCGGGAATTTTTTCCCCCTTTCCACTCCTCTCATCAGGCCTGCCCACAACAATTGGAGTAATGCCACAAGCTTGTCTGCAGTGAATAACAAGTGATCTCTTTGTGTAGAATATTTCAAAACCTGATCAGTGGTGCCTTGCTCCACCTGTGTAGAATGCCTATTTCTGTGGTGTTCTTTTTACAGACTCTGTCGGTAGGACACTAGAATTGTTGTTTACTATCCAAGTAGGTGACTTACATCTGCTTGTAGCCTCACAAAAAGGCCGCAAATCCGAGTTTATCTACCTAGCCTTCTGACTCCAATAAAGGCTCTTCATGGTTACACATATCTTGTATGGCCGTGGCATCAGCATACACTCGGTGAGTTAAGGTTCCCACTGTTACCTCCAGTTCAGTCTCAATATGGGTCTGATTTCCCCTGTGGGTTCAAAACCACAAACTCAGGATGGATGCACTGCACCCGGTACACCTCCAACCAGGCCAGAGCTCACTGCAGCTCCATACCAACATAGTTTCTCTCTCATCTCAGCAGTTACAAGCTGGCTTCTGCCTCAATTACACCTAGGCTAACCAAGCGTATTCCAAACTCAAACGGTATTAACCAGCTCTTTCACTTCCAAAGAAGTTATAGTAATCATGATGGACTCTGACTACCAGCACTTTGTCTGGAAAGCGCGTCCAAACCAGAGGCCACGTTATTTCCAAACAGTGCCCTGATGTGACCACAGGGCCCGAAACGAGGGTGTAATTCCACACCCAGCACTTACAATAACAGATTTTGCTCACTGATCTGACTTTAATTGCAACAGAAAACTTACTCGAGAAGATTCGTTTAAGAACACCATCAAGATCCGAACTTGTCCAATCATGCACAGTGATACTCCGCTTTGATCTTTTTCGGGGTGGGTTGTTTGCCATGTGTTGTATAGTGTAAATTTTGTGCGTGTACATCTCCAAAGAGAAGGGCTTTTGAGAGGTTGAAAACCTCTAGTGGAGCAAGCTCCTGGTGGGGGCAAAATAGAGCAAAAAACTCTGTTAAAAACGATCGCTTCCCCAGCCGAAAAACCTCTTGGGAAAAACGCCTCGGCATCTCAGGTCCGAAAATCGGTCCGGAGGTGCCAAACTTTCCAGCCAGAGGATTTGAAGGCCTAAGGCAAAAAAGATCCCTCGCTCCCCCTCTCAAGCAGGGGACTTTCAGTTGTGTGCTGCCACGACAAATGTACTCGATCCCCGCCCATCCAGGCCCAGGGCACAATTCATTCTCCACCATGGCGGCCCGCATGCCACGACAGGAAAATGTTGCCCCAGGTTGGATGGAAAGAACGAAAATGCCCTGGGCGCTCACTTTAATCTTTTTTTCCCCACTTCCTAAAAACTTTATTTACCTATGATATGAATAATTGTGTGCAAAATGCTTATGTTTTAAGGTGTAACTGAATTGGTTCCATGTTCGGCCATTACAGCTGTTTTAATTTGAGGTTTATCCTATGCCTATTCTTGTTCATATAGGCTAAGAGAATAGCGGGCCATCCAACTCCTCTAATTGGCAAGAGAGGTGTGATTTTTCCAGGATAAATTCTCAAAACAGAGTTTTACTCTCTGCATGTCCTTATGAGCTAAATGAGAAAAAACATTTTAGTTGACAAAGAAAATGCCTTCTTTGTCCTCTGTCATCAGTCACCAAATGACCTTTGACCTACTAGTCATATATACATTTAATGAATGAATGCTATTCTGCTTATTGATATTATTAAATATATGTGCCTGCTTCTTTCTTCTTCCTCTTCTAAGTTGAAAGGAAGGTTTTGACCAAAGTCATCAGCCTGAATTGGTTAAATAGTTAAAATACATATATAAACGTACATAATTAAATGTTGGCTACTTAAGCAACCTAATGCCTGGTTTATGAGCCAGGAATTCGAAAATTTCTCTCTGTCATGAGCACTGGATTACTCGGCCATATTTTTTTACATAGCAGTGGTGCAAAGTGTTGTTGGTGTGGATTTGTCATTCTCTAAAGCCTTTCGACTACACCAAGCTATCTGCCTAGCAGAGAAGATCAAGAAGTTCGAAAGACAGTCCTTTTTTACTTCTTATGGGAAAGTAAAGGTGCGCCAGTACGGATTAAATCTGCACTGGTGTCCTTTTAATATTTTGACCAAAACTTGGACTGGGTGCCAAGGCTTTTATTCTGCAAAGAGGTAAAGGACACAGTGACAACCGTTTCAACCTCCCTCGGACATACGAGAACATTTGGAGGAACCTATCAGTTTCCATCTAATATTTATTTTCCCTTGTAGAAAGTACCTGGTGTAGTATTTTTGAATGTATGTCGATGTGATGCCATCTAATAGACAGCCTTTGGATCGTTCCCAAATATGTTTCCAAGGAAAGGGGCCTGATCCTAGGTTTCCCAACAGCCCTTTATAGCCCGGTTCCGTTACCATTCGTGAATGTAAGGAAGATATATAGGTCACATGAAGATAGTTTATTAGGTTTTTAAAATCTCCTAATTTAAACTGTATCCCCTATGAGGGCTATCTCACTTCTACTCCATCTATCTAAACTAGCTTCATGGAAAACTATTTAACGTTTTGTTAATTAATGTGGGGGGTTTTTATATTATTGCATATTATTTCTAATCCGTCATCTTTTTTAAAAGCCTTAGCTATTCAGTCTATGAAAACAATTTGCCCAGATTGATTTTCTATCTACGTCCCTTATGATATCTAAAATATTTTTAAGTTATTGAGTGAATATTTTACTCTCTAATGTTTAAACCTCTTTGATTCCTGGGAAGTTGAATCACTTGTTTATTTTACCAGATGTTTTCACCCTTGCCACAAAGAACCTCCACCCAGTTCAGGATCAAAGCGGGGCACTCGCTCAAGCTGAATCCCTAATATTTTACTCTTATACCATATAGAGGCTGTTACCAAAATATTTATAAAACCATTTCCTTACCTATGAAACTAAGGTTGTGGGCTTGCCAGCCCTTAATTGTAATTAAATTCTTAATTAGTTTGCCAGTAAGTGGGGAACCCCACCTACTGGCAGCTCTGCCCACTAAGTCCAACTCCCTGTGTTGATGCCAAAAAAAGGGTGTGCTATGGGTCAGAACCCCAAATGGTACCCTCGGGACACCACTACCCTGGAACTCCACTTTGATTTTAGCCAGAGAAGGCCGAGAAGCAATCAGGTTTAGGTAGGTAATTAGGATATATCAGTATCTCTCTACTGTATTTGCTACTGTTTGTATTCAAACTAGAGATTCTTAATATATCATGAGCCATATTTAGAACCTATTTGTTTTTTGTTTTGTCAAAAATCAGTGAGACTTAAATTTGATCTCTTTGACATTGAGAGAAATTAATGCACTAAATGCTTTACTTAAAATTATAATTTCAGATAAAAATCATTAGTTCAAAGTTGTTATTTAGATATAGAAACAAAAGATAGTGATAGTTTAGCTAAGCTAAGTGTATAGTTTGAAGTTACTCATTGCTAAGAGGTCCATAATCTTAAATATATTTTCACAGCTTGTGAGGCAAGTAATATTTGGTATCTTATGTTATCAGATGGTTGGAGCTTTGTTTTCTTTAGTTGTTCAACAACTTCAAAGCAGGCTTATTCTTTGGTTGCAATTTTTATTTTAAAATTTATGTGACTCCCTAATCATAATTTAAATGGTTAGGACACCAATTGCCATTCACTTCTTTTCAAAATCTCTTAACTTATCCACTCATCAGCTAATGTAATGTACTGTTTGCCATTCCTCATTCAACATATTATTCCAACATCTACACAATAGAACAGCTTGCAACTTTTTCATTTCTTCAGTATTGGGTCAAGGGAAATCTTCTGCAGGCTCCAAAAAATTGTCCAAGGCAAGGGGTATCAGGCATGAATCTTAGATGCGATCTTCAAACACTATTTTTAGTGTAGCAGCATGTTTGTTTTGATCCCTGTGTATTTTGCTATCTACTTTTTTCTTACATTTTAGTGAAAGCCATTTTTTCTCATAGCTGCTTGGGAACCTGTTCAGGTGCCTGAAGTAGTCTGGCCTGTTACTTAACACAAGTACTCTTAAGCCATAGAGATCATATACAAATTTTAAAATATTTTATCATTTTAATATACTCTCTTGTAGCAAAAACACTTGTCTTTCTTTACACCATAGGTAAAGCAATCATTTTAAAAAATTAAAATAAAATTCCTATCAATGTTTACAAAATAAAAAAAAAAAAAAACAAATCCATGTGCACAATGTATTTAACAAGTTATATGCAGTCTTTTGGCTGGAGGAGGGGATTGTTAGATTCATAATGCTAACATGATGCTTTACTGTCCTTTATACTTTGGTCCATCTTCAAAGCCCAGTGTTTACAGAAAGGATAGGAATTATGCAGTGACCAAACTTGAATTCCTTGGGTAATTCATTTATTTACTGGAAAAATAAACTTTCAAATTGTCATTTCACTGAATATGTTTTATTTAGCAATTTAAAAGGAACAGCCTTCTCAGGATCCTTCTTTTAAAGTCATTTTTAAAAATTGACTAAAAATTCACCCATTCATCACTGTCAGAAAAATGAGAATTTTTTAAAATGTGTTATATTATCAAACACATTAATAGGTTTTCTTTGAACTCAGCAAAAAAATTATCTCAAATGCCCTGTTTTGCTTTTTTTTTTATTTTTCAGTATTTGCTGACATTTTCAGAGCAAAAGCCAACCATGTATTTGTAATCACATGGAATCTCATAGAAAAACAATTATATAACAATTTTTATAGGGAAGTCCTATTAATGAACTACTAGGCTATGGTCTATTCATATTGCTTCTACCCATTCACACTGAAAAATTCATTTATTTGGTAGAAAACTTCTTTTTTTTTTGCACTTAACAGTTTATTAATACTAGAAAGTACTAACTGTGGCATAAAAAATGTTTTGTGTGTAATGTAGCTAGATCGGTTCCATGTTTGGCCGGCCATCATATCTGTTTATAAGTGAGGTTTATCTATGCCTGTGAAAGTTTGTGAATGAACCTAATTGAGGGTAGCCACTTACCCAAGTCCAAGTGCTTGCCGTTGTAGCAAAGTTTTTTCTCCAGGTATTGCTAAATCTGAAATATTAAAAATCGTAGGTCCTTTGTTCCTGGCTTGGCTGCCTCCAGTCCTCCACTCCTGTACTAAAGGAAGAACGAAAAGGGGAAAGGTTTCAGCTCTGGCATCTGCCTAAGCCAAATTTGTTTACCTTTCTGGAATTATTATTATTTGTATGCTAGGAAATGGTTGTTTCAAGTTATTTGAAGTTAAAAAAACTTAGCCATATGATGCACAGACAGGATTTTAAAATATGTATAGGTTAAACATATGTTGCTATCATTCTGGAAAACATAATCAGTTAATATATATGTATTTCAGATTGTTTTCTTTAAGGCTTTTAGCAAACCTTTTTTTAAAAATAGATAGGTACTGTCTTTGCAATGCATGGGTAGTGGTGGTACCTGGGTCTATCTTCTAATGACACTTTCTGCACTTATTGAACAGGAAGGAAACTTCTGACAAGGACAGCTTGGTCTGAAATTCTTTGTTATTCCTGGTGCCCTTAGACCCATTTATACATACTACCTCAACTTTCTCTCCATCCATTCCACCATGAAAATAATAACCTTTGTAGACAAACTACAGGATTAGCAAGAGCACACTGAGCTGGTTGGATTATTTTGAGATCAGCTTCCCCTTTCAGAATCTCAGTGTTTGCAGCTGTCTTTTCACTAAGTAAAGTGAGTTCTTGGTCTGGACACTGACTGCAAAGTAAAGTTATTCTAAAGTCTTAACATTCAAAAGCAGATCTTAAAAATTCATTCACAAGTTAATTCCAAAAAGTTACCATAGCTTGAGTATTGCAGTAAAACTCACTGAAATTCTCCTGATGTATGAGCAGTTATAATATGCTTTATTACTTGTTTGTTTTTTTTTTCATTGCAAATGTAATTTTTCAAATTTGGAAAGATTGATTATCCTAAAACTGGCTGTTCACATTATTCCTAAAATAATTAAGGGTCTTTTTTTTGCACTGTGAATAATTTTTAAATGCTGTTCATAAAAAGAAACAACTAGATACTTTTTTTCTAATTGCTGCCAGTTTATCTGCTGATGAAGAACATCAATTTTTTATACCAATTCTTTGAAGTCCAGAAGTACCAGTTTCATCAACCAATTGCAATGGTATAGAAAAAAGGTAATTCTAAATCCCCTTCATTAGCAGCTTTACCTGTGTTCACTGCTTCAGGCTCCTTTTTGAAGCATATGATATCTTTACACAATCTTACCTTGATGCTTTGGCTATGAAAAAGAATTGTTGAATGCTATGTTACCAGAGATTTCAGGAAGCATGCATTTCTTGTGAACTCTTAATTCCTCCTTAATTATCTTCACTGAATCTGTTGTATTAATGTTGCTATCTGCATCAGTTGCATTTTTATTCAACAGTAATAAAAGTATCTTTTTCACATCTAATTTATTATTTTTGCCAGTGATTTATGAAATGGATGGGATTTGTTATCATCACTAAAATTTTCCATACACCTAGTAATGAGCATTGGTTGTCTTTAGCATCTTTTCACTAGCACTTATCCATGATACTTTATGATTTGAGATTATATTTGACCACATCTTACTAATGGTTTTCTGAAAAATTTTTTCTGATCTTAACAAATTCAGTTTTCACAGTAAGTAAAGGAATTTGAAAAATAATTACACCAACACCTCATATACCAGAGATCCTTTCCAGAAACAATCATGGATAGCAAATTTTGCAAATAGCACCATGACTCTCACATAATACCCAAGAAACACTTTTTGGCTCTAAATATTGCACTAAAAACCATGAATAAACATTTACAAACACAGTGCAGGAAAATCTTAAAACAGTACTGAAACACTCTTTTTGCATACTGTAAATGCACTGACCTCTAATAATTCAGAGTTTGAAGTGAAGAAGTAGTATTAATGATGAATCATGTTGTTGATAATGATCTTGTTAATGCTGCTGCTGCTGCCACTGTTGTTGTTGTTATCTCCGAAGACGCCACAGGATAATCCTGAGGAGCGCCATCGATGACTTGGGAGGCAAATTAGCTCCTTCATACTGCATCCCAGGCCGATGCTTTGGTGCTCTGCTAGGAAGGCGGTACACCATAGCCAGAGTTGTTCAGATGACTCCTCGCACAGCCAGCATGTAGCAGTCTCCGACATGTTGATCAGGAACTGCCATCATCATAGGTGTGGATGGTGCCCACTGTGGAAGCAAACGAGGTCTGTCCGGTCAGCTTTGACAAGCAGCGTGTCTTCTAGTGCTTTGATTGGTGAGGAGTAGACTTCTTCCAGACGGACATGAGACATTGGTGGTGGGCGTCCACTCCGGTGGATGATGGCCGAGCGCGTAGCAGGATCTAAAGTGGTCTCCGTTTTGGGCTCAGCGGCACCCATTTTGGCTTCTACATCTGCCAATTCGTTGCCCGGCAGGTTGCAGTGTCCTGGGACCCATACAACCTCTAGTAAATGGTTGGCTGTTAGCATGCCGATTTCTCTCTGCAGTGCAGTGATAGTTAGGTCCGTAGAGCAATTGGCCAGGGCTGTGACAAGTGATTTGCAGTTGCAGACCAGTAGCACCGATTTCCACTCATCATTGTCATGGAGCCATTTTACCGCTTTCTCCATTGCTGTTCTCTCAGCTCTGAAGGAACTGCACATGACCTGCTGCTGCATGCCACCGGTAGATGATGTCCTCATTTCGTTTGACCACCAGCCCTACTCCCCCATTGTTGGTTCCTTTGGCGGTTGAGCCGTCAGTATAGATTTCCATGTCTGTTGGACCTAGAACGGCGAGCCCCTCTTGCACTCTCCATAGTTGCTGCACCGCAGTGAGAGTTACCATTACCGACGTTGGTTGCTGCCAGGGAGATGGGACTGGGGGTACCTGTACGGTTGGTGTTAGCAGTCCTAGATCATCCAAGGCGGGTAGAACCAACATTCACCGGTCCGATCTGCATAGCCGCTGCCGTACCGCGTTGTGTAGTAGTTGTTGACAGGGGTCTCCATTCTCCAGCCTGTGCCATCGGTCAGCTAACTGCAATGCGTGGACCTGGTAGCGGCATCATAGGGGAGGGAGATCAGCCTCCCACAGGACTGCTTCAATTGGCATTGTCCAGAGCTGGTGCATTATCACTCGGGCTGTGTAGTTGCGACTTCTCCAATCTCTGGAGATTGGAGTTGGAGATCCAGGGTGTCCAGGCTGGGGCAGCGTACTCGGCTAGGCACCGCTGCATTGCAATATACACCGTTTGTAGATCTTGCAGGTTCCAGGCCCAGGTGGTACCTCCTAGATGATGGAGAAGGTTGTTTCGACGAGTCATCCATTGACAGATGTCCTGGACATGGTTACCAAAGGTTAGCCGACGATCGAAGTGGATCTCCAGGAAGGACGGTGAGTCTGTGTGTTGGAGGAGCACGCCATTGAGGGCGACACTCGGTTTGAAGTCTGTCTCAGTATTGTCAAGGGTGAAAAGTGTCACTTCACTCTTTTGGATATTGAGCTGTAGGCGATTAGCCAATGCCCAACGTTTCACCTCTGCCTCCCCTTCAAGCTGCATAGCAACGTTCTCCTTTCTACGCCCACGGCAGGCCAGAGCGAGGTCATCAGCATAGGCGCTGACCATCGTGGTGGTTTTGAAGTGCCCCAAGAGGTCATTCATGAAGATGACAAATAAGAGCAGCGACAGGACCGACCCTTGTGGGAGTCCTTCCTTGAAAGTGCGACTGCAGCCCATGACACCATTGAGTTGAACTCTGGCAATACAGTTTACGAACCACGACGAAGTCCACTCCACGAAGCAAAGTGGCACGCCTAGGGCCAGCATCTTTCAAAGGAGACCAGTTCTCCAGACCATGTCATACTCCGTACTGATGTCGAAGAATGCTGCGACTGTGCGTTCTCGAGCTGACGATTGGAAGCCATCGCTTACAAACTGTGACAACCTAAGGCATTGGTCCATAGCATTGCGCCCTTTGCATAAACTGGCTTGCCATGGACTCAAGAGCTTCCTTTCCTCTAGCCACCAGGAGAGTCTGTTCATGATGAGCCATTCCAGGAGCTTACCAATGACTGAAATTAGAGCAATTGAACGGTAGCTGCCTATCACTTGTGTGTCTTTCCTTTTTTCAGGAATGGGACAATTAGCGCCGTCCTCCATGATTGTGGGCACCATCCTGTCATTCAGCTGGCATTGAAGATTGTCAGTAGCAGCTTGAGACCCCTAGTTGGCAGATGTTTCAGGAGGTCCGGTGGGATGCCGTCCGGTCCACCCGCTTTGCCTGCCTTCAAGGATCTAATGGCATTCTCCAGCTCTTGTAGGGTGAACTCCTCAAGCAGCTGTCTAGGAGTGCATTGCATTCTTTGAGTTGTTTTACGCAGCTCTCATGCAGCTCGGTGACTAGTATGGTCACTCTTATGCCCGCTGATGGCGGCATATTCCTGAATGAATGCCGCAGCATTTTCACGATCGCTCACGTATTCGAAGCCTTTGTACACCAGCGTTTGTCCAGCCTGTTGGGGTGCTTTACCTGTAAGACTCTTCACCACCAACCCGGCCTTCTTGGCGTCCTTCGTTGCTGCTACTTCTTCCAGGTGGGTTCGCCAAGATTGGCATTTAGCCTCCACTGTCTTTTCGGACACAAGTTTCGCCACTTTTACCCACTCTGTACGATTTTCTCTCATATTTTTTCTGAGCTGCTTCTGCTGCCGAATCAAGCTCTTTAGTTCATCATTCATCCATGGGATGTGGGCTTTTCTGCAGACTCTGAGAGGGACCATGGCCTTCATTGCTGCTGCTGCTGCCCTACATGATCCCCAACCACAGGTAGGTCATCAGGATCATCTGAAGATGTGAGTTGAGGATGGTAACATAAAAGATGTTGATGATGAAGAGGATAATGGGCTTTAGTTTCATGAACTGAAGGATTGCATTTTGTTAAGAACATTGTTATAAGTAGTTGTGATGCTTTCTTCATCTCTTTATAAATGACAGCATACAGAGCCATAGCACTTTCCACTTCTCTTTTGCATTTGATACTTCATTCCATTGATAGATTGTATTTAGAAATAAGATCTATAAAATATTTTAAAGCTCTTCTGCCATTTTCTCTAGCATCCACACAGAAATCTCAGCTTCTTCATTTTCAACTTCTGGATCACTTCTTACGAATTCTTTTATGTCTTCTGCAGTTTATTCTTCTCCTTTATTCTGACGCAGTTCAATCATCTCTTTTCCATACTGGAAAATCTCTCTCCACCAACATCACATCCAAGTTTCATGATTTTTCTGACTTCAATGAAAGATTGGAATCCCATAAAGTCATTCATCACCTCTGGCCATAACTCCTGCCAACATGCAACAACTGTAGACTCCTTTATCTCATCTTGTGATTCTTTGATGTTGGTTATGCAATCAGCAGTGTTGTAATCCTTTCAACATTTCCTCATGTCCACTTAGAATCAACATCCATTGCCCTGTGGATACACTCAAAGGTACAGCAGATGTAGATGATTCCCTGATCCAAGGGTTAGATGAAAGATATAGTGTGCAGAGGCAAGAATACCACCCCTATCTTCTTGTGTTCAAATTCAAGAGTCTTGGGGTGGATCAGTATAACTTTAAACTCTAGTTTCTTTTCCTGCAGATATTTTTCAACCTCCCATATGAAACTCTTACAGAATCAATCTAAGAAAACAGCAAACGCCAGTCACCCTTGCTTTATTTGATTGTTAGAATATTGGCAGAAGATTCTTGCTTTTCCTTTTCAATGCCTGAGGGTTCTCTGACCAATAAAGCAACATTGGTTCCACCACGTGGCCAGCTGCATTGCTACATAAGGAATGGGTAATGCATTC
This sequence comes from Nautilus pompilius, assembly GCA_018389105.1. NCBI lineage: Eukaryota > Metazoa > Mollusca > Cephalopoda > Nautilida > Nautilidae > Nautilus > Nautilus pompilius. Next base: position 964,666 of record JACATO010001402.1, on the reverse strand, counting down.
CTTTGCATATTTGAACTCTAATGCCCTCTTCTCTCCATTGGAGATGTATGTTTGTGTTGGTATATGCTTCTCCATAACATATTTCGTTGGCATTAAACACTTGTTTGGGTTTGTAACCCTTTTCTTAGATAAGCTTCCATAATTCTTTGGGGTAGATGTATGCCACCTCACAGTCAGCTGATGCTGTCTCTTCTCTGAGTCAGTTCCGTATTGTGAAGTGAAAAACAATGCTTGAAGTTATCAAACAAAGGCTTAAGGCCCTCTCCATTTTTATGATAGCTTTCTCCCTCACAACTTGAGATACTTTTGTACTTTTAGACTCACTGATAGAACCACTATGGTGAATTTATTTTGCTTTACTCCTAATAAAGCATACTGTTGACTCATTGATGCGAAAGCGCCTACTCACAGATGATCACTGACACAGACCTGAATCTAGTTTATCCAGCACTTCCACTTTTTGTGTTAAAGTCATTATTTTTTTTGTACATCTTAGCCACTTGGCACTGTCATTTTCAATCACTGGCTTGTACTTACCCATTTTGGGTTAGTTTTTGAGAAAAACTGGCTGTGAAGGACTGCAACAAACTGGGACAAGACAAGGTGATGTGGATACTTACTAGGTCACAAGGTGGAGGAAAGATGCTGAGTGTACATACTACTTCACATAGGGGCATGAAAAGTTCAGAGATGCTTCTAGAACATTTGAAGGTAAAATGTCAAACATATTTTGACTTTGGTTATGGCTGTATCATTATTATTCATACATGAGAATGTACCAACTCAGGTTTTGATTTTGTCCTTTTTTGCATTTTCCCCATTTAGGACCATCTTTTAGATCTATGTAAATCTGAGGAGAGAAATTTCCATCAGGTAATTGCAAGCTTTATAAGTTTCATTTCCAAAGCCTATGTGGAAATAAAAACTTCTGCAGAAATTTGTTTTCTTTTTCACCTGTTTATAGTTTCAAATATAGCTAGCAAAAATTTACTTTCTATTTTATGTTCAGTTTATTTTTCTTCTGTGCTTATGGAAAACTTGTAAGTAGAAACTTGTAAATTACTTGCTGATGAAGCTGATAAATAACTAAAGTTTTTTTAAAAACCAGATAATTTTCCACTTAGAAAGATGGACAAGGCAGTCAGGAGTTATTCTTTATCTTTTGCTTGGAAAAGATGCAAATATCCTGATAAAAAGAGTGAATTGGACTTTTTTTTAGGTCAATCAGTTAGACAAGATTATGCATGTGTGATTTCAGACAAATTTGAAATATGGAAATCATTTTTATAATTCTAGGTGATTTATGAGGGATTATTTGTTAATGTCTTTCATTAATTAATATTCATTGAATGTATCGAAGGAATACACTGTTTAGATTATTTTGTTATAGACATGTGCATTTACCAAGAAGGATAATTATTGTTTTTTCTGCAAGTTTTAAATTATTTGTTGCAACGTATTGAGGGAATATTTAAATGTGAAATTTGTTTCTATTTTGGTGGATAAAACTTTATTGTAATTTATGTCATCTTGAAGTTTCATATTTTATTTTCTTGTAGACACTCTTTAGCTATTAGATATGGATTTTTGTTGAGATAAATATATTAAAAGTTGTATATTTTAATGTTAGTTTGAAACATTTTTCTCAAAGGCCCTAGAATGCACTAAATTAAGATTAGAAAATAAAATCAGACCTTTTTCCATTCAAATATAGTTTGGTCTTAGTCTCCTTTTTTCACATTTTAGTGTTATTGTGCCTGTTTATTATTTTTATAAGTAAACTGTCCACTTAAAAGACACCAACTTAAAACCAGATTAAACACAAGACAACCATGTTTGACATCAGCACACCTTTCCCTCACTTTGTGCAGTGGATATTTTTCTGAAAAAATGCTTAAACAAAGAATTCATACAGAACAGACTCGATAGTATAAGGAAAAAATAAGGATGCATTTCCAACACCTCCCAAACTTGCTTTTTTCACTCTAGTCATGATGAAAATGTGTGCTCACCAATTTTCCATAGACATTTTACAAATGAAGATGAGGTTGTTTGTGTTTGTTGGGGATGGAGTATCAGTTGGAGCATCTCCACTTGTCACTGGCAGCATTTTATGGCACAATCTCATTAAATGGAGGTATCTTTGCAGGGCTAACAGATATCATAGGCTAGTAGGTATTTCTGGGTAGGTCAGTGTACTAGCTATTATGGAAATTAGTTCATGTTATTCATTCATCTGAGGCAGCAGACAAACCACTCTCAAGATGTGAGATAATTTTTAAATTTCATTTTTTTTTCAGCATCTTTGGTTCTTCATGGGGGCTGCCATGATACAAGAATATAATCAGAAAATGTGTAAAAATACAATACTGTATTTTTCATATTATGAACAGCACCTTTATTTATTCTCTGGGAGTTTGACTTGCAACTTTATATATATAAAAATTCTGAAAAATAAACCTCAGCAAAAGTAACCCTTATTGTTTTATATTGCAAAATTCAGCTGTTGCCAGCTCAAGTTTAGCAGCCAACAAACTACTAAGTGTTTCTCAGTTGCTTTGAAGTATTGATGCTATTGCCTAAACACATTTGTACAGAGCTGACATACAAACACTATTTTTATAATTGTTTTAATTATATCTTTGATATAATTCCTAACGATCAATGAATGAGCTGACAGAACTGAATGTAAAGATAAACAAGAATGACATTTTAGTACACCACCCTCAATAAACTTATGTTTAAAAAATGAATCACAATGAATTTCAATAAGCTCCATTTGTAGGTCTTCAGCTTTTTTGACATAAAAATTAAATGGTGGAGTGAACATGGCAAATTTTAATTTGCAAGATTTAAAATCTCAAAACCTAACTTCAAATTCACTTCTTAGCAATCCAATATTTTATACATAGTCATTTAACTCTAGATTTGACTCACTCAGATTTAATGATTTTCAAATTTCAAAATGCAGCAAATTACAATTCTTTAATTGAATTTCCCACCAGAGCTGAAGTTTTGTTTGAAAGGCTTTTATGGTATCATACATCGATATATCTGGTTTCTTTAAAGTTGTATTTCAACTCAGTTAGGTGCTTTGTGATATCAACTAAAAATGCTAGCTAGATCTTGAACCTATTTAATACTTTTTATTTCCAGGAATATGATTTTATTTTCAAATCATAAAAATTTCTCAGAACCTTTTGTCGTGACAACCTGTATAATATGGCAAACTTTATACTCTCCTTCTACATCAAGAAGAAAGGAAGCAAACTGCCAATGATTTAATTGTCATGCATGTAATAAGTTGACAATTGATACTACTCATTTTAAAATATGATTTACCTTAATTATTTTACCATACAATACTTCTTGATGAATTATGCACCGAAAATTACAAATTTTTTTCCATGATTTTCATTAAGTTTTTCCACAACACTATTTTTGGAATCAATCACTGTAGGAGCACCGTAGTTCATATTTTTCCAGTATTTTCTCTGAATGTCAGAAAATGTATGAAGCAGTAGTAGTATGCATTGGAATTAGTTCCAAAAGTTCTTCCATAACAACAAAATTTGAGTTACAACCACATATAAACACTGCAAACTAAGTGTATCTTTGACATTTGAACTTTCATTAATAGCTATCAAGTAGGTTTGAAACTCTTTACTAATAGTACTTAATTGATCTCTCATTTACATGTTAAACCAGTGTGTTCTGAGTGAGACATATTTTAAAAATCTTTCATTTTATTGAGGCATATAATCTTGGCAGTTTCAATTAAGCACTGCTGAATAAACTGGCCATCTGTAAAAGGTTTTGAGTGTGATGCAATTAAATGGAACAATACAATGCTCAATTTCATTGCTGATTCACTTATTTTATTAAATGTGTGTAAAACACTAGCAAAGATTTTAACTTGCTCATTTTATCTGCCATACACTTCCCTGAAAATTTGTCATACCCTGTGAGTTTCATAATGGTATCTAATGTTGTACTCTTTACAAGCACTGATTGTTTGTAATCAAAAGAGACCATGATATTGCTGTTACTTTGAGTGGCAAAGTATTGATCCTCTCAATTTTCTTGAAACACATGAGTCTCTTGTACTTTGTGCTTTCTACTTGAAGATTGCTTTGAGAAAGACATTTTAGGGGTTAGAAAATACCTGAACAAGTTAATGAACACACAGTCATGTTGCATTAAAGCTAACTTCTGTGAGAGACCTATTAGTTTAATTTAAATTATAGTTTAGTCATCTGTTTGTGCTATTTTTATACAACACAACTTGGTTCATGTAAAGGGATAAAAAATTAAATCCATTAACATATGCACTCCTGACAGACATGACTGACTTTTTATAGTAGACAAGATCCCGACCACCAAAAAAACATTGAGTGTGACAACAATTTGAAGTATCTGGGTTAGAGGATCATAAAGGATTAAATGCAAGGGTGGTCAACTCAGGCCAGAGAAGGGGCCAGAATTAGCAATGTATATTAGCCAAGAGACACAGAAATATGAACTGATAATTTATTATAATAAGGTTAATGTTAGTCATTTATAATATATACAATCAAATTCTAAGGATATTCTAAGAATCAGTAAAAGAATAATAATAATAATAATAATACCCTATAGTGAGATCTGGCAATCCTTGCAAAAGTTCTCTTAAAGTCTAGTTTGTGTTCAGTTGTGTTTACACACAGTAGTTTTCTTAAGTTGTTAGTCTAAGTGGATTGATGCTTGGAATTTCACCTGTTAGATTTGCAAAGATAGGTTGAGGCAAACAAAAATTAAGTTTAGAGTGGCATTTCTGATGAAGTTTTTTTCCTTTGGTACAAATTTCCAGAAGATAAGGATTCCCTCTGTCTTATGAACCAATTTCAGTCTGTCATCTTCCAAAAGTTCTGTTATTTCTATTTGAGATTTTGCTTCATCAGTGACCAAAGGGGAGATTAAAATTTCTGCTTCAGAAAAAAAACTAAATTTAAGGTCTTTTCTACTGCAAATCTTGGAATATTTCTTTAAAACTGTCCTGAAGATCTTTAATCACACCTGCATATTTAGCTGTGCATTATAGTATGCATACTTGTGTTTACTCTTTTGATTTGACTTGAAGTTGTGACATTGAAGGAAACTGTGTCAGTTCTCCTTTCAACATTTTTCTGTGAAACAACTGCAGTCTATTTATGCAAGCAGATATGCTTTGAACTAAATCAGACAATTTGAATTTCCCTTGTAATTCTACATTAAGTTTATCCAAATTGAGCTCCATGTCTGCTAGAAAGGTCAAATCTAACCCATCCTGGATCTGTAAGTTCAAAATGTGTTTTGTGCTTCTCTTCTGTAAACAAGTTCACTGGTTCCAGCAGCTTGAAAAAATACACTATAATTTTGCCTTTCAAAAGCCATCAAAGTGCACACCAAAATGGCAGTTCAATCAGTGAAGCATATTTGTTTATTTCTTTCATCAGTTTTTGGAAGTGTCTCTGATTCATTGCATTTGTGCAAATAAAATTGACATTGTTCAAGACAGGTTCTGTAATGTGATAAAATTTGAAATTTTTAGACACCAGTTTGTTCATGATGAATAATACAATGAAATGTCCAAAATTCAAGAAAGTACTTATTAGACTTATAAAGAAAGCCCTATTAATCCATTCATTGATCCAGATATCGACAGAACTCTCTGTTTGTTGCTATGGCAGTGAGCTTCTGTAAAGGAAAGTCATGTTTCACAACTGCCAGCATAAATGCCTCTTTAATATCTTATTCACAATTTCTTTCCTTTAGTGACACAATATTGAGGAGTTCTCTTACAATGAAGTAATCCAACACAGCGCATATTAATACTAATAATTGAGATTCATCCTACACATCATACAATTTGTCCAAAGTAATGCTTAAATATTAATATTGCTGAAGTTATGAATGCAGTTGTGATTCAATGTCACTTTAAGTCAAAGATTCTGTGCTTGATTGTGTGGTGTGATAGCTGCAGGTCAGAAATATATTTCTGTAGATTGTTCTCTCATGACAGGATTGCAATAATCTTAGTGAAACGTGCCTTTATAAACTCACCATTAGGGCTTTTTTGCACAGGTTGTTCCAGCCACATGATAGGAGGCTAACTTTGCTATTTGTGATGAATCAGCAAAACTGGCGAAAACCTGGCTTGTAAATCCATTTGATTTTTCAAACATTTTACTTTCAAGGTGCAAAGTTCTGAACCTTGTGAGAATTCTTACTGCATGGCTCAAAAGTGAAATAACATTGCAAGTTTGAACCTTTGAACTGAGATAATCATGTCTTGAAAAGAAGACATTTTGGCTTTGCCATTACATTCAGTTAAAAAGTACTTATTTTCCCACTTGATTTGGAAACCTTGATTTCCTTCTGTGTATTTTCTCTTTTGTTTAAATTTGCCTTCCATTTTTAGATTTGGTAAGTAAAAGATGTATTTAGAATTTCCATAGCAGCACAATGTTTGCAACTCAATACCTGGGTGTCTAGGTCTAAAGTGAGTCTCCCAGACAGGCCATCACAGTGACAATAGTGTGACTAGATAGGAACAAGACATGAATCCAGAACCAACTTGTTAAAGATCATATAAATGCTCCCATTTGGAAAATTTTATTGTTATCACTAAAATGTCTTTCTGTTGTACATGTCAGTATATCAACTAAAATATATGATATATCATTAAGAAGTTATCTGAAATGTCCATATATTTTTTTAGGTAAACAATTCAAAGAGCAACATTAGCTTTTGAAGAGTTGTTTGGCCTCCCCTGGGTTAATGTAAAAAAATTAGCCTATTTTTGTATTAATAATTTTTTGACATTTTTGTGTTTTTTATTTGTTGTTCAAATGCACTCAATATCTGCAGAGGTCATCTTCATAAAACCCACATAATCTTCATTTTTTTTGTCTGCATAACAGCTAATTTTGGTAGAGTGGATCTGTTAGTGTTCATATCTGTCATGTTATCATCATCACCAACTGGTTCAAAAGCAGTTTCCATGATTTCTGCATTACAAAATCTCATTGGAGATGTATGATGGAGAAACATTTTCCCAGGACTTCAAGATCCAATAAAGAAGATCAGTAATGTTGACTCTTCTCATTCATCTAGTTTTGAGAAAATTTTGTTCGCCATTACTCATCAGTCCATTTGGTTATTCCTTCAGGGATAATGGCCGGAAGGGTGTTAACCTTTGAAGATGTACTTCATTTCCTCTGTGATTTGTGATCACATCAAATCCATAACCAGCATTGTTGATTTCTGAATGTGGAAAAAAGCTATCTTGTATTTGTTTGTAACAGTGGTGTATCAGGGTCCTCATTACTTCACCATCTTGTTTATCCATCCCTTTGAACTGATTGGCATCATTCAGGAAGTTTTCTTTAGGGATGTATTTTTTTTTTTGTTTTTTAAGATCATAAGTGATAGTTTTTTTTTTTTGCTAGATGCTGTGGCTCTACACATATTAAGTGAGCCTTGTTTTCCAGTGGTCAGATTGGTTTTAGTGCTGATACCTTCGCTCTGTATATTCCTGTCAATAGGCATGTCAAAACAAAATGTTATACATCATCCATACTGAAGACTTGTTCCTCTGTAATCCTATGTTTTCTTATCTTTGTTTGAGTGAACTCCTTGAAATTCAACAGCTTCTATTCTAAATCCACTGGTGACTTCTGTGATACTATTGTGTAGCTACAAATAGTCACCTTCTTCCATCATAAATCAAAAATATTAGCAAGCTATTTTTGAATTCTATGAATTCTTCTCCTTTGTGATGGTTTGTGCTTTCAGGAAACTCTGAATGATGCTGACATCACAGCAGGCCAACCTCTATTCCAGTATCCACTGCTGGATCACAAAATCTTCCAGGTGAGCATGGTGACCTCAGGTGACCTTATTTTTTCAGCTGCCATAGGGAATTGTCTTGCTTTCACCAGTCTCAAATCTGTTTTTCATTGATTGAATATTGGCATCATGCAACCCTGTTACCATTTTCCTTGACGTATATATAGGTGAAGACCTTCAGCAAGCAACAGTATAGTTTTCCTAGCAGGCATATTGATGAGCTATAGGTTTGTTGGTTGTTTCAACTCAAATGAATACATTTTTAACTACATGTACAATGTTTATGTTTACAAGAATGCAAACAGGGCCAGCATTTAAAACGTTTTATTAAAAATTAACACCACAGCACTATGCCTCTCTTTAACAATAGAATTCTACAAGCTATTGACACATCATGCCTATGCAGTACTCTTTTCAAATATTGGCTAGAACTTAATGTCACATATTTTTAAAGGCTTATAAAAAGTATAAAAAGATAAAAGGGTAGCTATTGATAAGAATTCAACTTGTATAAAAGAAATAAGTGTACACCTTACAGTAAGTATTGACATACAGTACATAGATTCTTTTGAAAAGTTATCTATGGGAGCTCCATAAGAGATATGCGCAACATAATTGGCAAGCACACTAGGCAACATTTTGTCCATTAAAATTAAAATTTATAATTTTTCTAACATTGTTAAGTTAAAAACTTTTAAAAGTATGCAAATATCTACATAAAAAGGGGAATCCTAAATGATCAAAAGAATTTATACCATCCTTGTTTTGTTAAAGCAGGATATCATGTTATGATCTAAAAGTGTGTTTTATACACCAGTGTGACATATGTTGACAAATTCTGGTGCAAATTACAAGTGTGGTGTAGGGTTGTTGTGGGTCATTAAGTTGCAGTTCAGGACAATGTGCTCCATCTTTTCTGGCCTGCTATTGTCTTGCTTGTTCACTCACCTTCATATTTCTTGAAACTGGTATTAAAAAATAAAACATGCATGATTGAAACTGCATTTTGGGGCCATACAAAGTGAAGAAATTGTGTATTATATTTATTGAATTAGTAAACTCAAGATACATTGTAGCCTCCAGTACATGTAATCATATTCAAAGCCAGATTTATGGGTTTTGGAGTCCTGGTGCAATCTTCACCATCTTTTCCAAATTATTTTTTTACATTGTGATTTATTCTTAATTATATAATTTATAAACTAATTCTATGTAGATTCATAGTAAAAAAAATATATACTTCATCTTCAAAAATATGTTAAACTACTTATTTAATATAACACTAAAAAAAAGATAAAAATGTTTTGTATTATTACATTGGTTTCTTTTGAGCCTTTACAAATGTGAAATCAGTGATGATATTTAAACTGATTTCTCATACTTCTCAATCATTATTAAGCAAAGTGCACTGACAAAAATTTTGCAGTGACACTTGAAGTTGTTAATTGGCAGAAAAGTTATGAATACTATGTCCCCAGTATAGAAAACAAATTTGGCCTTGTTTAGTTAAATTACACTGGTCAAAAAATTAAATGCATTATACTCACTATGAATGCAAACCAACTTTTTTAGACTAATTTTTCATGCTGATTTCAAAATTTCACTCCATTTGTATGCAGCATGTATCAGTTTTTCAGTAGATACATGCAAATATTTACATATTTGTATATATGAAATCATTAACGTAATAAATAAGGACATATTATTTTTAGAAAGTAAATGAGTTTATTGAGTTAAAAATCATTACTACCATTCTACAAAGAGTGAATACACAAAAAAATGGGTCAGACAAAACAGACAAAGTTAGAACAACAGAGTTAGAAACATTGTGATTTGGATTTCCTGCGGTATTCCTGATCTGGTTGATCACGGTAAAGTTTCCAGCAGTAGTCAGCCAGCATACTGTCATTCCGGAAGCCTTGGTACCGTTTCTCCATAGCACTAATGTCCTGGTGAAATCTTTCACCATGTTCATCAGACACTGCTCCAAGGTTATCTGTGAAGAAATCCATATGGGAGTCCAAGAAGTGAACTTTCAGTGACATGCTACAACCCATTGCTGAGTAACATTTCAGAAGATTCTTGATGCCATCCTTGTAGTCCATTGCCTTGTTCTTGCCCAAGAAATTCTCACAGATCCAATTGAAAGCATTCCAGGCAGACAGTTCCAGTTCATCCAGTGTTGTCTTGAAGTTGACATCTTTGAGTACTTCTCTAATTTGGGGTCCGACAAAGATACCCTCTTTCAACTTCGCCTGTGTGATTTTGGGAAACTTTTCTACAATATACTCAAACCCTCTGGCATTTCGCTTCACTAGTGTCTTTACAAACTGTTTCATCAGTCCAAGCTTTATGTGCAAAGAAGGCAATAAGACATTATATGGATCTACAAGAGGTGTTTTCTTGATGCTAGACAGTCCTGGCTGGTATGATGTTCTTGTCTGCATGGCAAAAGGCATGGACTTCTAGCTCTTATTGAACCAGTCACGTAAGCCATTTGAGCAAGCTGAGCAGATAAAATGTGGTGCCCATAACTTTTTCTGATCTCCAAGAGGACAGTCAAAGTATAGCTCATAAATCTTCTTGATCTCTGGTGTTATTGTACGTTTTTGAGCTTTCACAATAAATTGTCCACAGACATAACAAAACACATCAGGAGGATTTCTACACAGTCTTGACATTGTTGACACTGTAAAACCAGTAAGGAAATAGATACAAACGGTTATACTTATATTGAATTTGAGATCATGAAATATTGCATCTGAACTATGCAGCAATGAATAATGTAGTTTATTTTAAAGGTATGTTTCCATGATGTAAATGAAATACATGCATGCACATCATTAATTGGAATTTATATATAATGCATGAGCTAAAACCAAAAAACTTTCTCATCTTGAAAACTATACATGATGTCAAAAACTAATTGTATATTTGAAATCAGTATTAAAAACTACACTAAGTACACCTTGACATATACTTGATGAAAAATACTTGTTGACCAATGTTACTTGCAGACAATCTTGTACTGAAGTGGTCACATAGTTTTTATGAATTTTGAGAGCTGCACCATTATTCCACAAAAGAATCATCAAATAGTCATATATTTTCTTTGCTGTAGCTAAAATGTAAAAAATGGCTTTAAAAAATGAACTTTATTTCTGTTGATTTCTACAGTGCAAGACAATCATTAAAATATGCAAATGGATTGTCACTGATTGGTCTGAAATTCTTAACTAAAATTTTTTTCAATTCTGTCATCTGCTAGTTTATGCTTTTGTTTTCTTGAGCTCTTGCTTTTAAACTTATTTATGGTATTTTACAGTTGACAGGTTCTTCAAGATTCTTAAATTTCTCAAAAAGAGTGCTGACAAAATCTGTTAAAGATTTGAGAAGCTTTATTCCAACTGACAAATTTCCACCTTTTTTCTTGAAGGTGCAGATGTAATGAATCGTTTGATGACCTGCCAAAGCACAGCTATAAATGCAATATTGAGTGATTCAGTTTTCTTCAGGAGGATCTTTTCCTCATCTTCTTTACCTCATTTCTCTTCACTGTTTGAAACATCTGCCTAAGCTTAAGATAGATGTCATTAATTTTACATTGCACTTTTGTTGAAACTGCTCTTGCAGAGCAGCACAATCTACTAAGAATCTTAAGTATAACTTCCCTTTTTTTGTTTTTTCTTTTTGCTGCCATTTTTCGTCCCTGAACAAACCTTACATCATTGAATAGAAGAAATGCAAAATTTATATAAAAGCTATAGAAAGTTAAAGCTGTTTGGAGCTCAGTTTCAGTTTTATTTTTGGCATGAATCTGTTGCTAAAGGGATGTGGTCCATATACTTTTTATTTTTCATATACATCAGCAGGCTGTTGTATTTTCTAGAAGTATTGATGCATGACTGACCATGTGCATTCTGCTTATTTATACCAAAACTCAATTTTCCAAAAGTACATCAACCATTAACTTTCCCATGTTTATTTGATGATTCATAACCAATGAAGAACTCTTCAACTATGGCTTCTTCACTTATATAACACATTATCATGGCTATTGATCACATTATGAATCATTCAATCTACAATTAAAGATAAATACTCTGCTTGTTGGAAATGGTTTTGAGAACTTCTCCCATGAAAGATATGATCTCTTCCTATGTTATGGAACCATGACCTAGATTTATTTTTAACTCCACTTAGCCAAAATTTGATTGAATTTTTCCAAAATTTCTAGTGATCCAAGAAAGTTTCCATTCTTAAAGTCACCAGTGTCCTCCCTATCTTCTTTCAACATCAAACATCTTTTGCATAGAAATTTCAGTCACTTAATTACTCTACATAATACTTCTCTCCAATAATGTCTCTCATTTTCCATTTGAGTTTTTTGAGTGCATCTATTTTTCTGACCAGTCTATTTTCCTACCAAATGCTGCATCGAATTTAGATGTCCTTGCTTTTTTCATGTTTCAGAATAACCCTGGAGTTACTAAACTTTGTAAAGAAAGCAGAAATTGCAGAATATCTTTTCTGTAGATGAGAATAGATTAAATATTATCTTTTCATTGTTTCACAACTATTTATTTTTAATTTGAAAGAAAAAGTAATTCAAGAAGCAGAAACTATCCATATCTTTGGAATGACATCATTTGCCTAATGGTTTGAAATCATTAGTAGCTATGTTCTGATATAGAATTATCTGTATAGAAATCCATTAATCTTTTATTGTTTTATTATCAGCTGGCTATAAGGCTGGATCTAAGGTGACTTCATGAAATTTGTTTGATGGTCTCGAATTGCAAAACCAACAAATATTTCCTGCTCTGATGATTTGAGAATTTATTTATTAATTCAAAAGTTTGTCTATAGTATAGTGACAAGGTCCAAAGCCCAAGTGGATCCCCTTCATCATGGATCCTTGGCAGTGGTGCAGCCAGAATATATTTTCATGTGGTCCCAACCAACCAACAGAGATGTTTATTAAAAATCCAGACTAGGACCAAAGAAGTATGTACCTAGATTTCTAGATTTTTAAGAAATAAACTAGAGTACACAAAGTAAACTAGAGTATGCAACAAAACAAAATTCAGTCTGCATTTTTTCATAGACAACTCATCGATAACAAGTTCTGTATCAATTGTAATGTCACGGTTGATTGTCAAATGAGCCAATCCAATCAAACGGTCTTGTTCCACAGTACTCCATAGATAGGTGAGTGGCCACCGAAGTGTTGAAAAAGAACGTTCACTTGTTGCTGTAGTTGACTGGCAATGTTGCAAATAAGCACAGTGGTGTGTGGATGTTCAGAAAAGAGAAGGAATCACAGTGTTTCCATGACATTTTCTGACAGTTCAGTCTTCAAAACACTGGTCCACTTTGATGTCTATCTCTTGTACTTCTTTCAAGACTGGTATAGAGGTGTCAATGTCACAGCTGTAAAGGTCAAATACCTCTTGGAGAGCAGTGAAGTTGCCCGAACTAAGGAAAGCAGGGATCAGATGTTGCATATTAAAAATGTCGTTCCATAGGATCAAATCACACCTCCATCTGGTAAATCCTATGGAAGGTAGATGGTTCTCCTGTAGAATTCCTCTAGGCTAGATGCTTCATGATTTCTCAATGAACTTGGCACACAGTGCATCTTGGAAGTTTGATATCGACATCCATTTGATCAGCTGTGGTTATAATTGAATCAGTAAAAATAGAATGGAATTCTGCTTTTGCATTTTTCTTCTGCTTCTCAAAGCATTCAAAACTTTGTCTACCATTGACATGCACTTTAAAAGATCAATATCTAGAGTTTGCAGAGCCTTAGACAATGGCAAAAACAAGGTTACCATTTTGTTCATGACAAGAATGGCAATGCTAAATTCTGTGTTGCATATTGCTCACAGCAATGAAGTAGAATTTCTACCCAATCACCACCCTGCTGAGAAATATCCTCCAAAGCTTAAACAACAGGCTCCAGAAATTCTGTGAAACATACAATTAATGCATGACCTTTGACCCAATGGGTTGGGCAAACCTTTAGATTCATTTCCTGGAAGGGAGATGCACTTGCAATACTGTTGTTTGTTTTGCTGAAATATGAAAGAAAGTGGCTATCTCCTTCACTTAATCATGACGGTTGTGAATTGATGCAATTGGACAAGGTTAAAAACATGACTGTTGCAATGCACATAAGGCAGTGATTTTCAACCTTTTTCATCTCACGGCACAGTGAGCCAGTCACTAAAATTGTCAAGGCACACCATCAGTATTTAAAGATATATTTGATCATTTAAAAGAAAATGAATGATAATAATGTGTTCATAAGTTAAACAAATTAATACTTTATTAATTTTATTGCAAAAGTATATTGTTGATCATTGTTTTAAAAGATTTTGGAGTTTTGTGCATATTTGTTATTACTACACATTTAAACAAGATGTCATTGAAAAAGATGCCTTTCATTAAAAAATAATATGAAATTTTCAGATATAGCTTGTATTCGAATACAAACATGAGTAAAAATAAAAAGCCTTTGCTTCAATAAACATATTAGTGGGGAAACCTGTGCTTGGTGTTGTCTCATGATGTTCCTTGCCTGAGGTCGAATGGTTGACAGGCATAACCTCAAAGTCCTCCTCCAATGTTTGAAGCCGTGACCTGTTCTTGCTTTTCAGTGTGTTCATAGCAGAAAAGCCAGTCTCTCACAGATACAATGTTGAGAAAGGAGGAAGTGCTTCAATTGCTTTCTTTGTAGTGTTAAGGTATTTCCCTCGAAGGGACAACCAGAATGAAGTCATATCTGTTGATAGGTGCTTCAGTTTCAGTCCTCTGTCATTTCTGATTTCCGTCAGCTCATCCTCTTCAGCAGCAGTTAATTCTGCTGACTCGCAAACACTTACCACAAACGGATCTCTCACCAGTCCAAGGACGATACATCAAGTGATGGGAAATGCTTTTCAATGTTTTTACTCAGTAGCGACAAACTCTGTAGAATTAAACTGACAAGATTTTTGTCCAGTCTGCAACCTTTTGTCAGTTCAAACATTTCAATTTTGTTCTCTTTTTTTTTATTCTGGCTCCCAATAATGTTAGTTTTTCCTTAAAAGAGTTAACTTTGTCAGTACAAGTCAGAATATTTTCATTCCTCCCTGCATGCTACTCTTATTAAGAGTGTTCAAGGCTTGGAATATATCAGCCAGGAATGCAACTTCATTGCACCAGGTTTCATTACTAAGTAGGTCAGCCAGCTCAGACTCTTCTGATGTCAAAAATATAAGGAGCTCCTCCTTTAGTTCATAAAACCTTGAAAGCGCCCACCTTTGAGATAACCACCTCACTTCTGTGTGCAGTAGAACTTGTGTGAGCAGATTCCATGACAGAATGCAGTGTTGAAAACAATCTCGATTTTAATGGCCTACTTTTGATACAGTTAACTATTTTGATCGTCTCATCTAATACTTTCTGGAGCTCGGGTACTACTGATTTTGAAATGAGGGCCTCTCTGTGCAGGAAACTGTGTGAAAACAATGCCAGAGTTCTTCTGTTTAGCCAGTGTGATGAATCCTTTTAGGCTCCCTGACATAGAGGGAGCACCATCCATACAGATGCTTATGTATGATTTCCATGACAAATCGTAAGAACTGAAATAGCTATCAACAACCCCAAAAAAGTCTTGTCCGTTTGCTGTTTCTGGAAGTGGTCTACAAAATAAAAATTGTTCAGTTATGTCTTCATTACAAACAAACCTGATGAATGTTAAGAGTTGAACTTTTCCAGTGATGTCAGTTGACTCATCCAATTGGATGGCAAAACTTTTGGCTTCTTTAATGCTAGCTATCACTTGTGACTCAAAGTCTTGAGACATATCAGATATACAACGACTAATGGTGTTATCTGACATGGGGATTTTCAAAATCTCTTTTTCATATTTTTCACCAAAGACAATATTTACAATTTTACAGCATGCTGGTAATATTACTGACTCTGCAATTGTATGTGATTTCATTTTTCTTGCAATGATTTCTGCAACAGCATAACTTGCTTCTTGTGCTTTGTCAGGAAACAGTTGTGATTTTGATCAATTGTTGAGACTGGCGTGTTTGATCAGCTATAAGCCTTTTAAAATATTCAATTGGTTTCTCGCATAAATGTGAGTGCTTTGTGTAAAGGTGTCTTTTCAGCTTACTTGGAACCATAGCTTGGTTTGCCAGCTTCTCCCCACAAGCAACACACTTAGGACATGGTTCTTCTTCTCCAGATGAAATGAATCCAAAGGACAAGTAGTCTTCTTTATACTGGCACACAACTGATTTAGAAGTAACACTGCTGGTCCTGTGTGTCTTACTACCAGAACTAGTGCCAGCCACACTTGGTTCATTGTCATCATTTTCTAACTTGTGTTTCTGAATAATAAATCTATCCATGTCTAATAAGCTCTGGAAAAAAGAAATGACTATGAATGTTTGTTAAGAAATAACTAAAACAAAATTAATTTAAAAAATGCATTAACATGAGAAAAAAATATTATGAATAAACCAAAAATAAATATACACTACATGGAAAACATTACAAGTACTGGAAATCAACTGGCAACAGATCAAACACCTATGTGTGTCTAATGGAGGTTTGGGCTGCTACAACTCACCAGATCCAAACAGCTGATTGAAAGTGACACTTTGCAGCTTCACAACACGGATAATGTCAACTGAGAGAAGAGGCTCTTACACCCCCATGCAGTATTCCCAGTAGGAAAAACGTAGCAACATAATTAAAATGTATCCTAAATTTATTCATCTTTTTCCCTTCATAAAAACACTGCATGTTACATGGGCACTGTGGTTATAATGATAATAATAATAATATAAAAAAGGCTATGCAGTCGTGTGATAATTCTCATATTCTCAAGCTTTTTATGGCTGGCAGTGGAGATTGGCAGTTCTACACTACAGAATTCAGGAGAGAATTTAAAACTGCCATTTGGGCCTTTAATGAACAACACATTTATTCATTTGTTGCATCATTGAAAAAAAAAGGAGTTTAATGTTCTCCACAAAAGTACCAGTAATGTGGAAACATATTAAATGTTATTTTTGTATCCATACTGGGAACACTGTCCCAGGGACCTTGTTTGAGGGAGGATTGACCCTGCTCAAAACTCCCGCAGCACATTGGTTGAAAATCACTGACATAAGGTGCTGCAGGAGTTACCTTCTTCACCTCTGCCTGTACACCTTTCTATTGGCCACTCATCGTGCTTGCACCATCATACTCCTGACCACAGATAAGACAGATATCCAGATCAACTTGCCTCAACATATTCAAAGCTGTGGTGTTGATACCCTTGGCATTCAAGTCTCCACTAACATCAAAAAATCATAGAAATCTTTCACAGTCTTTGTACTCCTTGATATATCTCTCAGTGATAGAACACTGCTCCCTTGTTGCCCTATTTGTTGTGTCATCCAAAAGCAGACTGAAGAAATTTGCAGCTCTTATTTCTTCAGCAAGTGGTTGCACAATCACAGTACTACAGACATTTTTGATTCCCTCTGTCTGCCAACTGAGATAGGTTGCATTCATGTTTGCAGTGTCAAGGTGACGTTGAAGTGCGGCATCACCAGCATCAATCCTGAATCAAAGTATTGATTTGAAAATCCCATCATTGTGCTGAGGTGTCTCCATTTTGAGTGGTCCATGATCTCTCTGCCCCCTTAATGCAAGTTCCTGTTGTCCCCAAAATATGACTGTTTTTATTACTGGTCAAATCTTGCTCCTGTTTTCTTCAACTTGAAGCTGACATGACGCATCCAACATTCTGATAATATCTTTCTCTTTCTCCGTATACCTCACCAAGAACTCATCACCTTTTTACAACTTGCAATGTGATAGTCCTGTCCCGCATTCTTCTCAAAGTCTTTTCGGGCATCTTTGTATTGTATCGACTGGTTCTGTTACAAATTTTCGTAGGTTTTGTTTTTTAACATTCTACAGACCAAATAATGCACAATATTTGCAGTAGACACCATGCTGATTTGGGCTATACACAAGAAAATCCCAGGTGTTTAACCAGTGGCATTGAGAGGATCTGTTATGCCCACACTGCACAACACTTGGAAATTTGTAGTCTGCAGAAGGTCTCCATGGACTTTTTAGTAACTTATATCATTTTTCATCACAGTTGAACCTATATACGCTCCTATATCATTTGGCAAAAATGGAAGAGGATTGGTTGGTAGAAGTGGTTCAGGCACATCAGGAAGTTCACGTAGTACTCCTTCTGATCCACCAGATGTTGCCTTCACTGTAGCTTCATCACCCTTCGGCTCTTTACAGAATATGACTTAATGCAGAATTGAAAAGAACTTGGTGGTTTGTCTCATTTGTTAGACATTGCTGACAACAAAACAATCTGCTTGAAACAACAAATTGATTGGTAAAATGACGTAGCTAGGTCAAACAAACTTGCACAGCACACCAGTGTAGAGAACTATGTATCATAAGACACCACTGACACAGACACTGATGACTGCTTTGAAATCAATACACCATGAGGTGTGACCTAAGGCCTATTCACACTGCCATGTTCAACATGGCAATGTAAACTGTACCAAAAGTCAGAAGCCTTTTTTCAGGGGGGGGGGGAGGCCCACATGGGATCCCTGCTGGCTGCATCACTGTGCCTAGGTCCAACAACTCTGTCTAAGGTATTCCAGTAAATTGGGTCCAAAGGTCATGATTGGTTAATACACTAAGCATAGTAAGGGATACCAGAATCTGCTGCTAATTGGTTATTGTTCAATATGATCATTTCATGGGAACAGGAAAGACCAATTTTAAGCAGAATTGCAACTTTAGCTTTATTTTAATATAATTCATTATTGACACCAGTGCAGAAATCTACACTCAGTCTTGCTGTTCATTTTTTGTTAAAAATAATACAGACTCACTCTTAAAAATAGATCACATATACATCACTACTGAAATCTACACATTTTGTGTTCATATCTCAGTTAGCATATGTTACAAAACAATTACTTTGATTTTCTGTTTTGTGCTACTGGATAAAAGTTTAGTTTCTGTTAATAGGAACTTGATACTTTGTGCTTTATTGACCAGCCAATAATTCATGCCAAATGATAAGATCTCTAAACCTGTTGAATCCATTTCAATACTTGTTTGTGGTGATTAGAAGGAAACCATACTTTTATTGCTAGGAATAGAAGAAATTGACTCATAACTTTCTTGCTATCAGTTCTTAGTGTACAGATAGAACTATAGACTGTTTATAGTTTTGTACTTGAAGGGGGAGGATTAATGAACTCAGTGAAATAGTTTACCTAAAATATTAGTTATGTTTAATAATTACAAGAAGGCAGGAAGCTATTAAGACTTATACATGGGGTTTCCAGTGTTTTCTGTTAGATGGCACCATTTTGGGGGGGGGTGCTGAGCAGAATAAATAAATAGCAACATGGTTTTTTCTGTTTTATTGTTTTAATTTCATAATTTTTTTCTCCCAAACAGTTGGAAATTTTACATTTCTAAAATTTGTACAATACAATTTTAAAATCTATTTTAAATTTGTAGTTGTATTTAACAGCAGTTCATTGACTGACTGAAAGCCTAGCTAGCCAGTTTGATGTCAGAAATGTTGAATGTTATTTTGTTCTTGAGGAAATTGTGTCCTGCAGTTTGACAATACTTTTTCTCATTACAATAGTAGTACTTAAATAAAAGTTTGTTAGGAAGGGGTTGGGGTAGAATTAGAAGGCTAGAGAGAGTTACCATTGGAGAGGGGGTTATGTTGACGATCAGAGTTACTTTAAAATTTCATTATATAAAGGAAATTGATTCAAGATATAAAGTTTGTTTTTTTTTAATGAAGACTAACAAACTGGTAATTGTGTTAGTATGTTTAAAATAGCTTGATTTTTAAAGTAGGTTTGGGTGACTTCTCAATAGATTTATGCAAAGTCAACTAGGGTTCCATAATTTTTTTTCCAAAAAAAAAAGGAAAAAAATAATTTTAAACTGTAGATTGCAGGGTATGAAATATGTAAAGTTTTACTATTTAATAAATTTAAATAAAGGAAATTAGCAAAGAGTAAAAGTGATGACTAGTTATATATTGAGAGGGAGATGGTAGATGCATTAAGATTTAAATCAGCCATTGGAAAGGTTTGGTAGTAAACAGTCCAGAATCTCAGACTGGTGCAAAAGAATAAAAAAAAAAGATACTAAGCTAGAAAGATAGTCCATTCCTTAAAGCTATATTAAAAAAAGTCTTTTTCTATCTTCTTTTTACTTCCCATAATTTTTCAAGTTAGGATATATGTAAAGGATAGGATTATGTGGGGGAAGGCAGATCATTGAGACTGGATATGGAAAAGAACTGGAAAGCAAGCAAAAGTATTCCAAGGAAGGCAAAAGAGAAATAGAATAACACCTTAAATAGAAAAATAAAAATGTGAAAGTAATATTTTTTTAAAAACCAGAACATTTACCAAAAAAATTCAGAATTGGTATTTTTAAGTATGCCTGAAAAGAAGAAAAGTAGTATTTGGAATGTAACAATCTTAACTCTGTTATTATGTTTTGGAGCTATTGCATCTGATTGGTTTCCATCAAGCTTTAAAATTGTAAGAATTTTTTATCCTATTTTTTGTAACTTCCTAGTTTAGTGTCATGATCTTATAATTGCAAGTAAACAACTGATATATTTTGTTTTTCTAGAACTGATCTTGTATACAAACATCATGTCTCAAGTAAATATGATGTACTATTTACTCATAAAATTCACTTAATCATTTATGTTTTCATTATTATCACTTTTATGTCAAAAAAATTGTTGCTGTACCTGTCAACAGATATGTTTATAAATTGTTTTCAAAAGTCAGAAATCAGTACATGGTTATTTTCTATTCACTTTCATACAACTACTTGTAATTGCAGTTAAAGATGTAAAACTGCATGTATGGCCAATTTGGGAGTCAAGCATGTACTTGGTTAAAAGTGGAAAGAATCCTAGCATGTTAATTTGCAAGCATACATTGAATTGGAGTGTACAGATCGAAAAGAAAAGCAACTTCCATTTTGTGGAATGCAGAAACTGGAGGACCTATATTTCCAGTCAATGTTACTGGAGATATTTTACATTGCTCAAGTGATTCATTTTGGTAAATATTGTGATATCAGGGCTGACAGACTTGGGTATACATACTGCTTTATAATACAGGATCAAATATTACATTTGATAAATGACATGTCCCTTTTAAAGGATGCTGATTTTTCAGTTAGTGTATGCTTAATAAGTCTTATGTTTTAAAACTATAGTTGACTCGTGATGCTCAGCAGCTGTGAATGGAAAATATATGTGTGTTTACTTGGAAATTTTCTGGAGAATTACCTGAAAGAAATCAAAGGATGAGTCATGGGATAGTAATGCCATTTGTGACACCTTACATATTATTGATGTGCAAAGAAAAACAAACCTGAACTTCCAAGTGAGATTTTAAAAACAGCATCCAAATAAATGTGCAGTTCAAATTTTTTTTTTTTAACTTTTAGCACACCAGTTATTTAATGTGTTCCAATAAAGGGAAAAAATGCTATTATGGTGTCTTGGAAAGTGGGTATCAGAGATAATTTAAAAAAAGCAAATATTATATGGGACTATGACTGCCCACTCACTGGTTGCTGGTCAGTTTCTACAATATATCAATGTTTCATTATACACTCTTTTTTGTTGTTTAGTTGTATTAACCCAACCAGAAGTGCTAACAAACTGTATTCAAGCAAAAAAATTTTGGAGCTTAGAAAGAATACCTAGAGTACCTTATACAGTTTTTATCCATTACACCTTATCAGCAACAAACTGTGTATCTATGTCTGTAGCAACTAATTTATGTAAAAAAATAAATTTTAAGTGAAAAACATAGCTATTATCTTTCAAGTAATGACAATCAGAACATTAATTGCATGAAATGCAGAAATTATCTTTGCAAACATTCATGTCTAAATTCTGTTCTACAAGTGCTTAGTAACTTGGAAATATACATTGTTATTTTGAGGAACATTCATATTGCAAGTGCCTGTCTATAAGGGTCACTCATTGGAATCATTGTGGTCATATTTGCCAGATTTCATTTGAACATTTCTGTTATAAGACAATGTAGAGTTCATATAATTTTCCAATAATAAAACAGTCAATAAAAATTATGCAATATAAAATCATCTTGAGTTTAAGGCTTGTTTTTTTTGTATAGATATAACAAAATTCTCAACATGGTAGGTGAAGTAAAGGAAGAAAATGACAAAAGGAAATGGAAGAACAATAATAAATTTAGAAAATATGAAGTGTTTGATAAAAAAAATTGGTAATTTAAAAAGTAAATATCCCGGGAAAAATGAAATTGAATTTTTATTATTAAATTAAGAAAATTGGCAGAATATGTTAATACAGATGCAGGTATTGGTGGTCAGATGGAGTTAAAATCCTTGTTTTTAAAACTGCTGACATTGGCATTTTGTGCCACTTGATCAAGGCACCCTAATTGTCATTGAGGAGATGGGAAGAAAGGCATGACAAACTCCTTTTACTCTTCTTGTGATTGGATACTCACACTAGGAAGGTGTTTTCCATGTGCAGTTTCAAAGTGTTGGATCCAAAAGATGTTCTGGTCCACTAATAAGATTAAGGAGAGCTTAGTGGCTTAATGCATTAGCAATAAAGATCAGTGTTAATATTAGACTTAAAAGTTATGGTTATGGCTACATCATAATGTAGGAAGCTGAAGAGAAAGACATTTAAAAAGTGGGTGATGTTGACTGATTTGGATGTAATCAGTAGATGTCAGAAGATCCAAGAGATACCACAGAAATTATTAATATGTTTAAAAATTTTAGAAATAGAACTTTAAAAATCATATAGATATAATGGTTAAAATATGAATAATTTTGTTCTGATGTTTGGTCATGAGCAAATGATCAACTCATCATCAGGTTTTCAACACTTTCTTTTCTGGCCTCCTCTGGAATATTGCAGCTACATTGCTAATAAGGTCAAAGAATCACATTGTGCCAAGACACAAAGCTATATAAAGAATACTAGCTTTATTTGGTTTGGTTTTGATCTAGAGCTGTGGATAGGGTTAGACACTTGAATGAAAGGAGAAAATGAAGGGTTTAGAGGAATTTACCTAATTTATTTTTTAAAAAATAGGTCTAGGTACTTAAGAATGCATGGAAGGCAGTTTTTTTGGAAAAGGATTGAGAAAGTTTTAGAACAGAGATAAGCTATTCTAATAATTTCTGAAGAGAAAGAACTAATTAGAAAACTGGTTCAAAAGGCAAGAAAAGAAATGAAGTTTTTTGTTATTTATAGGTGTTTTTGAAAGATTTTTCAAAAATTCTTAGAAAATTAGTTCCTGTGGTTAGTTTTATGTAGTTTAAGAAAACATTGGTAGAATTCAAGAACTATAGAGAAAAGGATGTAAACAATACTCAACATATTTTAGGAAGAAGTAGGAACATGCAAAAGGGCAATCACTATGCATATGATTAATAGAAATCATATGACTTAGACTAAGTTATCCCAAAATAAAACTGATATCGTTGAATAAAAGATGGAAATAACTTTGGGACAATTTCATCATACTGAAAACTGTAGTACAAAATATTACTAAGTAGGCAAAATCATTTTGTATGATGCATTTTTTTGTCATTTTGAATTAAAATAAAATTCAGTAACTCAAAAGTGGAAGGTGATGAAACCACAGAGTTATACCCATTGTGAAAATATTTGAGAAACTACATGCCTGAGCTTGAATCAGAAGGTAAATTCTTGCTTGCAAATATATACAAAAATGTTAAAACACAAAAAAAACTGTTACGGCTTAAACAGGACAAAAAGCAGAATTGGCTATAATGTAATAAGGAGGGATACAAAAGCTTATGGAACTAGATAATTGTTATGAGTTAAATTAACCTTTGATGAACAAACATTCAAGGATCTGTTGAGTCAACAGTGAGGAGCAGGGAGTGAAAATGAACCACCTGAGCAAAAGAATTTTCCGAAATGAAATTGCCTTTATAGAAATTATCTTCAGACAAAGTAAAGAAATGTAAAGATTAAAGTAGTAAGGGAAATTATTGTTAGCTAAAGTGTTGAATAAAAGTTAAAAAGACAGTTATTACATGAATGGAGAAGAGAGGGGAAAAAAAGAAAAGTACTGGTTTTAAAATAAATTGGCATGGAAAAGCATTGTGACTAAACTCGTGAATATTATAAATTGGATATTACTAATAGCTTTACTTTGTTAAAAAGTAAAAACAATGAAAGAACATAGAAGTAAATTAATAGAAAAGAATAATGCATAGGTATTATTAAGGTTAGGATTGCATGAATGAAATTTCATTCTAAGAGAACAAAGATTAATAGCAGCTAGGGCAACAATTCAATCCCTGGTTTGGAGAAAAAGAATTAGCCTACTTGACTAGCAAATGTGGGATACATTCATCATCAAAATGATCTAGAAGAACAGCACACAGAAAAACAATGTGCAAAATTTGGTTGAGTAAGGATTAGAATTTATGTATGAGTTTTGAGTAGATGTTTTAATAGGTTTAAAGAATCAGAATTCCTTCATTGTATATTCTAATAATCTTGCATATCTTTTATTGGAATGGTTGGATACACAGCTGATATCAAAGACAGATCTTTCCAGAAGCAAGCTAAAACAGAATTTTTAGTAATAGAACACCTGTTGTCCAATTCAGAAGCTAAGGTGAAGTCATCAGTAGTGTACTTTTTCACTGGAGTTTCCATTAGTATAAATACTTAATAGCAATAAGGTTCATCAAAATAATGGTATGCTGATCAGCCACTATTTATAAAAAATTGAATAAATTGTTTTAGTTAAAGTAAATGATTTTACTGAATATTAGGAGATCATCCTCCAACTGAGAACTAACTTAGCTTAATATCCCCCCCAAGCTTTTAAAAAAAGTTTAAATTATTTTAGGAAAGGTTTATTGTGCATTGGGAAATTATACTACCAAAGATTACAGAGCACAATTCTACCCTGACTAGAGAGAAATTATTAATTTAACAAATAATTCTAAAGAGAAATAACTGACTTAACTATAACCATTTTTAACATTGGAGCTCTCACATTAAAGAGATTAGTAATAATAATAATAAAACTAAGTCTCAAGAAAACCTTGCCCATTGTATTATAGCTAATACGAAGGGAGTCACCCTAAAGGTGTAACCTGCATATTGCCAATTTAAGTCACATGGTTTGAGTTATTGCTTAGTAATAAGGTAACAGTTACAGTTAAAGTTCATAATGTCAGAAAAATGGTATGAAGTACAAAAATTTTAGGAGAAAGAGTGAATTAAGATCCACTGCCCAATAAAATATAGAAAGTGAGGTTGTATTTCTGTTGTTTTGGTCAAGTTATGCTTTCTCAAAATATTTCAGAAATTTTTGTTCTCATCAGTTTTCTTCCTAGGAAATGTCAAATACATGAGATGATAGGAAATGATTTAAGGGCATGGTAGGAAAATGGTGGCTGAGGTTAACAATGGAATTTAGAAAAACCATTTTCTTTTCTAGTGTCTTCTAATTGTCATCCACTTGCTTTGCTTGCTCTTTTGTTATTTTATATGAGACTATAGAATATTATGGCTGAATAAAATGTCCAGAAAGGAACTTCAGTTTGAAGCTATATCTTCTCTAGTCTGATCACCTCATTTGTTTGAAATATCCAACTCCAGCACTTGTCTCCTTTGCTATATGAAAATGGTTTATTAAAGTAGAAAGGTGGACCAGTCTTTTGAAGTGGTAGAGGACTTGAAAGTTGTGCATATGAATAATTTGCAGTAAATAACAAAAATGTTTTATTTTTTGTGAAAGAGTTAATATAGTGTTGTAATGGAATGATCCTGTTGTTTCCAGTGATAAGTTGCTAAAGTTATCTTTGCAGTCTGCAAAGTTCCCTTACAATAAAACTTCCCCTTGGCAGTCCAAATTCCATTAGTTTCCAAAACAAGACAAATTAAACTATTTGTCTGAGGTTAGTATTTTTTATATAAGCCGCTATCAAAGAGGAAGTTAAAAATAATAGGTTTGTTTTTTTTTTTCCTCATTTACCTGAGCTGATGAAGGGAGTTGTATGTTACTATCAGCAAGACCTACTATTTAATATAGTGTAGTGTAGATTTTCTGTAACCTCAATGGGCCAAAGCACTAAATGTTTTGACACATTCTATTAAAGTTCAAGTTAAAATCTAGCCTTTTGAGACTTAAATATTTTCTAAAAGAGCTGTGGAGGATGAAATGCATTAAGGATTGCTCATCCATTTCTTTAAGGTAAATTAGTGTATAGATTATTGGTAGCAGCAAAGACTAAATCTTTAAGGTTGTCATGTTTAAGAATTATATTTGTGTGTTATTGATACTGAGTGAGTATGGTTGATGTTTGCATGGATCATTTAATGACTAGAAAACTTAGTGCTATGGGTCCAAATGCCAAAAATATCATCAAGTATTGGACAGACGAATGAAATTAATGTTTTAAAAGGTTATTTGAAAATGCTTGTTTATTCTCCCTTCTCTATAAAACATTTGCATAGGTTAATTCAGTGGTTCCCAACCTTTTTGGATTTGTGGACCTTTTTCTAATGTTCAAAAGACCTGTGACCCCCTACTACACTTCCATAATTGAAAAAAAAAGTTAAAGAATAAAATAGCAAAAAAATCACTTAAATAGGAGTTTTATTTGAATATATTGACAGTTTTGAGAGAAATTCCCCAGGAAATAACATTTTACACTCATCCTTCAGCAGATCTTTCTTTCTCAAAATTTAGTGACTTAATGGGATGCTTGTTGTTGCGTCTGGGCAGTCAGTTTGGAAATTCGTGGCCTTGTATTTACCAAAGCCAACCTCATGTCATCCTCAACATTCAGTCTGTTCCTTGCCTTTGTTTGATGTGAACAAGAGTTGGAAATCCAGTCTCGCAGAGTTAGGTGGAGGCAAATGGAAGCAGAACTCAGAAGGCAAGCATGGTGACATTGGTTGTGTTGGTGCCAAAGTTAGCCTAAAATCGAGCTGGCTAGTGTGTGTCTGGCCGAAGTCACAGTCCAGTCCTTGTAGTGTGCTCTGCCCCAGGAATCGTGGTTCGAGTCTTTTATCTGCAGGCCCCAATGGTGTTAGCCAATAGGAGCACAGCTCAATTGTGTCAGTCCTGTGGTAACAGTTCAAATTCCACTTTTGTTGCCAGCGTGTATTGTCTGTGTTTCTATGAGGGTGGCAGAGCGACAGGAAGCCAGGGTGGAGGGAGGCGGTGATGCAAGTGTGTTACCACAGAGGCCTGTGATGCAGCTGTGAATGCCTGCTGAGAGAGAGAAGCCTTACACCTTTGGAGTTTGGCCTCCCATTGAGTGATACTGGCTTATTGGACACAAGGTAATCTTTGTATACTTTTTCTGGGAAAAAGTGCGTCTTATAAGCTAGCAAATACAGTACATATAAACAAAATAAATACATATTCATGAACAGTTTCTTGACTCAGTCATACAACAAAAATTGAAACTTTCAGGGTTCCGCAACCCCTACCCACTGGTTGGGAACCACTGAATTAAGGGAAAATGGTTTTATACATTGTGGTGATCTTGATTTGTAGGTAGTGCTCTAATTCAATAATTAAATCATTGTAATTTAGGTTTCTCTATAATAAGGAAATAAAGAAACTATGTACAGAGAGGTTTTGTTTATAAGTAATTTCACCCACTTCCTTCATGTTTGTTTTGCTGTCACTATTGATATACAGTTCTTTTACATCACTGTTAAAAGTAAATTTTTTCTGGATACATGTAAATTTTGTAATCTTTTTAGGAAATCAATCGAGTTTTCAAGTAAGATGAGTTTTTCAGGACTATTTGATTTACTAATTAATTATTTGATGGAGTTGTATGATTCAGAATTTACTTCAGACAACTGCTCTTCATGACCTCAGATATCATCAACAGTTGGCTGGGTTTGTGAATTTTTGGTAATGAGTAGAAGCTTTGTTGTTGGTATAAAGTTGCTTAACAGCTCACTCTAGCTTGATTTATAAATGTTAATCTGGGCAAAATTATTTTCTTTTTTTAATAATACATTGATTGCTAGGCTAAACAACAAAATTGCACAGATGGTTCATAATTTTGAATACCTATTTGACTAATTAAGAAAATAATTGGTTAAAATTTTTAAGAACACAACAAAAGATTAATATTATGCAATTTTAATTTTTTTAATGTAAATCTATTTACAAATAATTAATAAATTTCTTCAAACATGGAAAGTTGTGGTATCTTATCAATCTGACAGGATTTGTATTATGTGGATTTATCAGTAAATTTCTTTTCTGATTCCAGTTTGGTTTATAATATCCAAAAATTTGTTTGATTTCTTACTCTTTTTTTTGTGATATAAGCTTAAAAATAACAATATACAAATGAAAATGATTCTGATGGAATCCTTGTGGCTGTCGTTTTTAACTAAGGTTTGGGTGCTGAATGATGACAAAAAGACAGCAGGGATTTCATTTGGGCCACAGTAGAGAAGACTTAATCGATGTGGTCTGTCCTGGTGGGGATAAATTTATCTTCAATAAAGTGATCGAATTTTGCTGAAGCCTGGTGACATCTGATTTACTTTTTGTCCCTCATATGTCAGCATTTGGTGAGCTGTAACGAAAGTCGATATCACTTGCATCTCATGCATCTTTGCACACATCTGTTGCTCTTCTCCCAATAGCTTTTGCACTCCAAACTTCATGCCATTGTTACACAATAGTCTGTTCTACATCTGCAAGGCCAAGAGCTATTTGGATAATAGCCACCTCAACCTTTATTTCTCTCACCAATTTGCAGGCTGCTGGAAAATTGCTTTTCTCTACTTACGTTTTCTTTCTAAAGCACACCAGAAATTTAATGTTAAGTTGGCTTTAATTAAAATCCATTACAGATCAAATTAATTCTGTTCTATCAGTTACTTTATTGTTGTGCAGTTGTTTCTTGAGTCACACCAAATTCCAAGAATAACAGCAACAACAAAAACAACAGTGTGGAAAAACAAACGTGAAATAATCTATTAGGAAATAATCAGACACTAGCTGGCATCATCTCATATTCTGGGAAACATTTCATGAAATTAAACATTTACATAAAAATAATATAAGATATTGCTAAACTTGATAAAACTGAAATAACAACATATTTGTAAGAATACACCAAACTTGGTGTATTTAATTTAATTAATAGATATAAAAAGATAGGAAGATATCATGGCTTAGAGGAAAAGTGGTCATCGATACAATTCTTAAATAAATTAATACTACCACTAAACTAAATTTTTTGGTAATTTTATTCTACTCATTTGCATTTTTATTAATTGTAGAAACACAGCCTACACATACAAAATATTAAACTAAGAAAGTTTGAATTTTTACACCTTATAGAACTTCAAAAAATTATGGATTTTGAGGTGTGATCAGATGAACTTCTCTTTTTTTTGGGGGGGGGGGGTATTTGCAGTTACTTGATACTGGAGTCCATAATTAGGAATTACCCATACTCTGAATACTTAATTCCTGGAAAATTTTTAGCAAACCTGTATTAAAGTCTCTCTTATAAATCAAAACTCTTTCTTAAATAAGGATTCCACATCTGCACAGCATACTCAAAATGTAGATTAATCAAAAATAAAAAGTTTTTACTCTTTTGTTTAATACTCCTAATCTTAACAGTCTATCTCTTGTTTGCAGCTGAAATGTATGACTTTACATTTGAAATTTTGGTCAACAATTATCACTACATTCAAAATCAAGCTTCATATACTAGTTTAGATTCTTAAAATAATTGCAATTTTCTTTATTGCTAATTTGTATAATTTTTTAAACATTATGCTATTAAAGCCATATTGTTAATAGTTTATATATATACAAAATATTTAATGACTTAAAAAGGGAAGTTTAGTGTTTTAATCCTGAAAGATTTTATATATTTGTAATATTCTTTTTCCAATCTGATTACACTTTTGGTTCAAATTCATATTCATCAACCAGTGAGTGATGTTTCATCAAACTAATATCTCTGGGATATGACTAATGCCTAAGCACTCTTCTATAGATAACTATCTGTATGAAACCTATCTGAAATTTATTTATGGCAGTCTTCAGCACATGGAATGGTTTTCCAGACATTGAAATAATTCTTTAGTAACCATTACTGTACCTCTTGAAAGTGACTTCTGCTTTGTTTGTTTTGGACTGGCCACCTTTCTGGTTGTAAATTCAGGCCTAGTACATGAGTAGAAAGAGAGAAGAGGCATGAAAAAAAAAAAAAACATTGGAAAACAGAGATAATTAGTTTAACAAAAAACATTATTTTTTATGTCAGCAAAGGCAAAAAAAATACTTCCCTAACAAATGTGTGTGTGCAATAAGTTATGAAAAATGGGATCAGATCCATTTCCCCTGGTGTTTTATCCCTCAGACTTTTGCTCTCTCCCTCCATGGCCTTTTGCTCCTGTTTTCATAACTTATCTGGGAGTACATTGAATCTGTTCGTAGAGGAAATAAGCTAGTTCTCAGTGGATATATTTATACTGTGCAGAAGATCCTTGTAAATGGTGTGATATGATATGAATGTGAACAGTGAAAGCGAGGAATGTGCAAGGCTAAAGTGAAAGTTCATGATGGTCAAGCTGTTTGCAGACTTTCATGAGCATACTCATGCTCCAGACACATCAAGATCAGAAACGTTGCTTGTTCGTGTTGCTATAAAACGCATAGCGAAAGATGGTGAGGAGACAGCACAGCAGATCATTTCACAATTTGTATCATCTATATCTGAAGCTGCCTCTGTACAACTTCCAGCTATTCATTCAATCCACTGTACCATTTGTAAGGAAAGATAAGCTTCTGGGAACATTCATCCCATTCAAACCCACCTTGCTGAAATAATCATACCTGAACAGTACAAGGTAACAATTCTCTTTTACTATTTTAATGATACCATAACATTAATTATGCATACACAAACTTATGATAGTATTTAAGTAAATATATTAGTTGTTGCCTGTACAGGTAGACCCCAACTTACGAACAGATTAGGTTCCTGTACCCCATCTGTAAGTCAGAAAGTATTAATTCCACAGGTTAGTTTACAACACAACCCTGCCCATACAAAACAACAATAATGCCCCATACATAATCAATAATGTCAATTCCTTTAAATGTTGTACATAAAGTGATGTTAAACAATATATAGTAAAGTAATGGAAAAAATAAAATTTTATTTACCTTGACTCTTGAAGATGGCTCTCTCACAGGAAGGGATAATATTAGGAAGGCTGGTTGATGACTTAATAATTGGAAGAGTCTGGTGTTTCTTCGGAAGTGGAAAGAGAGGGAGATGTTGCTTCCTCCTGAGCAGTGGAAGCGGTTGGCCGAGGTAAATGAAGAATTTGAATTTCTCAAGGGTAGCCTCAACAAATTTCTTTTTCTCATCATAAATTTCTTGATAGCAAATGAACTCATCATACATAATTTTTGATACTTTGGCGAACCTTGTAGTGTTTGGGTCCATTGCTTCAAAGAGATTTAAGGTTTGTTCTAAATGCCTGAATGCCTCAGCCAAACCTTTGATGGTGAATCTCTTGAGAAGTTATAGGTACCTCCTAATCAGGCTCTACTAACTCTTCTGCAGTCTTCTGAGCCTCCAAATCAATTCTTCATTTGCTAGTTTATTGGAATGGGACTCAAACAACTCAGTAACATCATCAGCTTTTATCTCTAACTCAAGCTGATTTCTCATAGCAACAAACCTTCCAGTTACACTCTCCACTGCATCCTAAAAACTTCTAAGGTTGTTTTTTAATTGAGGGAAAAGATGTATCCAAACACCATTTAAATTGATCTGTTTGATTTCATTCCAAGATGCAGCAATATTCTTCACAGCATGGTAAATGTTATACTTTTTCCAAAATTCCTTGAGTGTGATAACATCTTCACCATCAGTCCCACTTATTGCCTGAGCAATTGTTTTCCTCAGATAATATGTTTTGAAAGAGGCTATAACACCCTGGTCCAAAACAATTATTATTAATCAAAACAAGTTTCTGCCACATATGTTTGGAAGCTGGAATTTATGTCCTTGTTTTCTATTCAACAGTTTATTGGATAGTGCTAAGAGACCAGATCAATGTACTTTATGAATTTATCGAAAAAGTTCTCAGATGTGGCTTGGATCTCCACCAGAATTTGACCAGATATGAGTTTATTAAGTCCTCTTGAGTTCCATGCATGTTGTGCACCATCCTAGTCTTTAGAATATTACACTGCCTCCAGCTTCCAAACACATGCAGCAGAAATTTCTGTTGTTTAATAATAATCATTGTTTGTTTAATAATAATTATTTTCTTTCAGATTTTCTTTGAAATATAAATATATTCCTTTGAGTTTTCTTTATTTCTTTTGTTTTTTTATTAATTTCATTTTCCAACGTCACCAGCAGCATCAGGGAATGTGAGTATAATGAAAGTTTATATATGTTCTGTAACATAAATAATAATGTAAAGAATCCAATATTGTTGGCGGTTTATAGAACACCTGTACCTCTGCTAAGAAAAGGAAGCAGGTGGGAAACTGCTTCATAAGTTCAAAAGTCTCTCAACTATCATGCTTGAGGAAATATTTTAAAAAATTTTGCAAACACCCCCCCCCCTCTAAGATGCTTACACAACCCACAGTTTGAGAGTCACTGCCTTACTCAGCAACAAGCAAGAAGCCACATACACCATGGTTCTGCAAAAAAGTGCTCAACATCAAACCACAACTCAATTCCAGTCAATAATGACTGAATCTGCTGCTGTCAATGATACATATACCTAGAATCAAGAAAGGATGTTTCAATCACCTCTCCCAGAGTTTGTAATGCAAAATCCAGGAAGGTGGTCTACAACAGTTATTCACAGAAGATGATGACTTTTTGATATCAGTTCGTATGCTGCCAGCACTTGCCTTTGTTGCAGAGGAAGAGGTCATTGATGTTTTTTAAGATGTTGCAGGAAGAGCTACCAGAAGAGGCCATGGTAATTTGTGACTGCCTTTAGGACATATTCATAGGCTATGAACGTGGTTGTGGTTTTCATTGCCATCAACAACAGCCAAGGTTTCCATTCTCTCTTTGGAGCATACATGACAAACCTAAAAAAGATTTGCCATGCACTAACAACCATTTTGAGGGCTGGCATTGGAGATTCCAAATAAACATTGCTGCTCACTATTTAAATGTGGAGATTCTTTGATGTGTTAAGAGGAGAACAGGCCCTATCCAATGTTTTAGTTAACCAGATGATTGCTGGTCACCCACCTGCACCACAATACAAGCAACACCAGATAAATAGGCAGTTCATCAGAGCAATTATTGGAATGCATGAGGACAGACATATAATGAATTATCTGCATGATATTTCCCACAATCCCTCATTCTAAAGATATGTGACTACAATAAAATTAATTGAAAATCAGTAATTAATATGCTGACAGTTATATGTTGTTTTTTTTTATTGTAGACATATTACCTCTACAATTTTATTTCCTTAATTGACAAATATATTACTATGTATATTCTATGGATAATAAAAGAAAAAATAAATAACAAGTTGTTGCTTTAATTCAAAATTTATGAAGGAGAGGTCCAGCGGTTAACAGGTATAGACTCTAGAAATATTACTGTATAAATTGAAACATCAATTTAAAGACATTTTGTTCAATTGTGACAGATATATTTAAATTAGGCAGCAATTTTTTTGTTTGTTTGTAAACTGTGATTTGCATGTAAATCAAATGGATAAACATATTTAGGATTTTTGTGTTGCAAAATGAGAATCTTGAAACAAGTTTATTCATTCAAAGGCAATACATAATGATAATAAAAACAAAACTAAATTGCATTACTATTTTAGGCAATTGCACTTGCATTATTATATCCAAGTTCCCTAGTAGCATATCTTTTTTAAAGAAATATTATCTTAATTTTTTAAAAGATGACAGCATACAATATTGAGTTAATGACATGACCAACAGCTTTTACTCTCAGAATGCTGAGCTAGCTAGTCTTACATAAAAAAACATATTATAAAATACACAAAACACTGTTGAAATGCAGATTGGCAAAATTAATGTGACAATGTCTTTACATAACTCAAAAGCTGTCTAAGAAACTAATCAATCTAAATAACAGCCATTTAAAGTAATTATAAAGATGGGAGTGGAGGTCATTTATACAGTTCCAGAACCTAAACTGTCCATTGAGAAAAGGGAAAATTGCTCTTATCAACCATAATCAGACCTAAAGAAGTGAAACCAACATGATCAGCAGTTTCTGATTTGGCAATGAAGTCATATACAATGTTGTCTTCCCAAAATGCATAATGCCTACCAAATATTTTCATCTTATCAAAGATTTCATTAAAAGATACATTACCAAAACAAAAACTTTTTTTTTTAACAAGTTCATATAAAATCAGTTTTGGATATCAAAAGCTGAAAGGCAATGTTTTGGATTTAAAATTTTTGGTATTGAAAATAACAGTAATGCCAATTATGAAAACATTGTGATTACAACAAGGATAATAAAGTTGTCTGTCTACTATTAGTAATATGGTTGGTTCTTATTTTTATGGCCTGTAGATCTGACAATAATAGCAGTGGTTGACATAGATTAAAAGTTTTCTTTTAGTTAAATAAAGCCAGGGTTTGTTGGTTATTAAGCTCTCTCTCTCTCTCTCTCTCTCCCTCGCTCTCTCTCTCTCTCTCTCCCTCTCTCTTCAGTGTTTAAGAAAAAGGATTGTTGTCAGCCAAAGATGTGTATATGATAAAATGCTGATGAATTTCTTATGTTAAATTCGAAGTAGCTGCTTATCAAATTTCTAAAGCTGATCATCTAGAATTTTATGACATAAGGGAAAGTTTGTTGAAAGGATTTCCAGGTATCAAGTCATTTTCAAACAATGCTTACTCTGCGGGTCCTTCTTCAATTACAAGAAACTGAAAAATGCCATATTATGAAAAAGCAGAAACTTCAAATTGCTGCATGGAAAATAATTTAAATTTTACACAGAAGAATGAAATTAAGTTTTTAGAATACATTACCCAAAGGAACATCTGAAATAGATGCACCATTTAATAACTTTTCTAATTCTTTAGAAAACTTTATACAAATGAACTGTCTACAAACTCTAAGTTACTCACCACATCAAGAATGGGTAAACTTTGTAATTCTTGCATTAAATTATATTCAAAATTTTAATTTTATGAAAAAAATCTGTGAATATATTTTTAGAAGTGGTTTATATCAGATATTTACATGCTAATTAGGCATCCATAGGATTTTTTCCATAAGTGGTGGGTCCAAAATGAAAAAGTATTGGCAGGATAAATACAGAGAGAGGAAAAATTGACAAAATAATATCAAGTGCAAGGAATGTGCCAAAGATACTAATTTCTTCTTCTTTTTTTTATTATCAGAGATATTTTTAATCAGTAATTATTTTTTTTTGCTTCTGTGATTCTTTTAGAATTTTATAAAATTTAATTTTTATCCATGTTAGTTTGCTTCCATTCCTATTGTGTTACCTATGTCAGAGTTCACAATAATGAAATAAAAAGAAAAAAAAATATTTTTATTCAATACAAATTGTAAACATCCTTGCTATTGTCCATATTAATCTATTTCTTTTTTGAATAAGTTTGTGCTTGTTAACTGTAACTTTTGCTCTGCGAACAACTATTATATAAAGACAAGACAAACAATCACCTGCCATTGTTGACTTCAGCCATGTTTTCACCTCATTATGCTAAACAACATTTCTGCTGTGCAGGCTTTTATTAGTAATGTTAGAGAAATATGAATTGCTTGATGAATGGAAGGGAATAAATCAATGAACTCTAACAACTCAATGGGTGCTTTTTAGTTTGCTAACCACATTGTACCCCATTTTTTACCATATCTGAAGCCAGTGATAGCTTCAACTTCCAAGTTTAATTTCATACACTTCATTTATTTTTTACAAGTTAGTTTTTCAATCCTTCACATCCAGTGTGCTCCATTTGTACAGGATGAAGGCAGAAATTTTGTTTATTTTCTGCAGCAAACCATCTCTCTAGTGATGAAATGA
Source organism: Nautilus pompilius (assembly GCA_018389105.1). Lineage (NCBI taxonomy): Eukaryota > Metazoa > Mollusca > Cephalopoda > Nautilida > Nautilidae > Nautilus > Nautilus pompilius. The sequence goes on along the minus strand of JACATO010001402.1, from coordinate 928,572 downwards.
ACAAATCCAAATATGCTATAAATAATGTTTGACAAAAATATTCCTCTACTATTGAACCATCTACATTAGATCAAATTGTCTTGGAACAGATACTTCAATATTCAACATCTTCCACAACTGTTTAACTTTAGCAAAAAATTTGTTGAATTGTTCTGCTTTTCTGTCAGTGTTCATGAAACACATTTATCAGCTGCTAAACTTAATCCCTTTTATGATATCTAGTTCAACAGCTTGGAGAGGTTGTGTTACAGATGCAGCATTGCTGAACAGTTAGAAATTAGTTACACAAAAAGAATTATATTATTTTGCTTGAAACAGATTCTAATTGTCAAACATCTTGTCATCTTTTATCTGAAACTGTAGTAGCCAGTATGATTAACTGTTCAAAGTTGTTGGAAAAATTCTAATATTTTTGTGTTTTTGCAGTCCGATGTGATTCAGATAGTTGTGCCATATTTGGAAAAAGTTATTTTATTTGGACTATCAAGGAAAAATTTTATGATAGCTTTGACTGTACCAAATTTATTGCATTTCTCAGGTATACAATTCAAGTAATTCACAACTAGATTGAGCTTATTGGCAGCACAATGGACAAGCACAGCTTTTGGACATTTACATTTATTGTAGCTTGCACTTCCCTTTCTTTTCCTACCAACATAGACCACGTGTCGTATCGACCTCAGAAATGTAGATTTTCTCTAGAGTCAAACCCAAATTTGTACCTGGCAATGGAAGTAGCATCCAGCTCATGTAGCCTTGTGAATCCAAGAAATTATTCTTGAACAATATCTTCAATGGGCATGTTGAGGAAACTTAAACCAAGTGAAAATCGATCTTTTCCAGATATGTCAACACTTTTATCAACAGTTTTGAAAATTTGGGGGAATTTTATGCTAAAGAAACCAGTACTTCCTTAATTGTTTCTCTACAGAGTTTGATTAATTAAGTTTCTATATGGACAAATTTATAACAAGCATTAGCTGCAGTATTTTCAAATAGTTTCTTAGCATCTCATCTCCTGATTCAAAATGGAAATTAAACAGACTTTGAATATTTCCAGTTTTGCTTCGTTTGCCATTAAAGCAATGTCATGTGTATGGCCAAGGTCAAGAATATTGGATGTAATACTTTCTGGTTCTGTTCACTATTCTTCCTCAACTCACTTTCCAGTCGACAGTGTTCATTTCTGTTTTTTTCCTAATGGATAAAAAGTTAGTTGCATCCACCTAAAGATTTCTGTGCCAAGCAGTAAGAATATGACTTGCACTATCATGGAAGTCTTTAAAACTTGTAAAAGCTGCTTTGGTGAAGGCTCCCTGTATTCCATGATGACTGACTATAAGAAAATTGTACAATATTTACAAATTGCTCCTTTTAGGTGTGAGTAATAACTAAGCTATGGTGAATATTGATTTAGCCACACATACATAAACTCCTTGCTCCTTTTACATCCTTTTTTGAAATAATTCTCAAGAGATTAGTTACTTTAACAAGAAGATTCTATTTAAGACTGTTCATTAGTTTTATAGACAAATTAACAAGCAATAAAATCAGGATTATCATCAGATTTGATTCATCACATTTAACTACTTTCTGTTGAATTTGGATGAGATAGTACACTTTTGCTTGTAGTTCTTGTCTTCTTCTCTGCTTCCTCTGTGGTTTCCAAATTTCTAAAAATTTCTGGTATCCATTTTCAAAAAATGAGGATTAACAAAATATCTAAAATAAATACAAATGGAAACCTATTCTTGACTTGATTTCACTGGGTCATTCAGCTATTGGATGGGAATTTCTTTGCTAAGGTTTATAGCCTAATGGGATCTGAAAGTGGCTCCTTGAGTGTAGTTTGATTAACCAATTAGAAGTATAGCTAAGTTCACTAACTTATCAGAACAAAGTTATACTAACCATTTGGCAATCTCTTTATTGCATAATTAACCTATCAGCTTTTTTCTTAAAAATTAGACAGAGAGATGGTTTAGCTATTTACTTTGATGTATACACTCTGCCAGTACCTTTTATTGTATTTTCCTATATTATTACTTTCTTCCCAATCTTTGGCCAGGTACATGCAGACTTGCTATTTTTTGCTCGATTCACTTTGCATAAGCATGATGAATCAGGCAAGAAATAAAACCATTATTACACTATCAGTATTGACTTTACAGTGAGGAAAGGCAGTTGTCCCCTCTTGCCCTTCCCCCTTGCAGACACTCATGTCTGCACTGTGTGAAAATCAGTGGTTAAGGGTTAGAATCAGGATTTTTAATTAACAAAACCTTAATAATGAACACAAAATTTGTGTCTGGTTTAAAAATAGCATAACTAATTACATGTAAAAGACAGCTAAATCTAAGTAAAAGAAATTAATCATTAAAAAATTATAAGACTTTAGGAAACAATTTACTAAATTTTCAACAAATAAAAATACACAAACAAATATACAAATTATCAAACATGTGTACACAAATATACAAATAAACAAACGTGCACTTACAAGTATACAAACAAATATATCACTCATACAAATATACAAACAAAATTTTGCGCCTACATACATACATAGATGCAATCATATAGTTGCAAACATATTCAAATGTACAAACAAACAAATTCGTGTACATACCAATATACAAAAACACAAGCAAGCAAACACTCATGCACACACATATACAAAGACAAACTACCAAACGCAAACAAGTGCACACACATGTACAAACATAAAAACACAGACAAACAAACAAGTGTTCACGACCTCATATAAGTATTATGTTTTCGTTAATGTTAAGAAATCTTGAGATGTAGACCAGTATCGAATGGATGCTGCTTAACCCTAAAGACACCCACAGGTTCTGGTTATTACTGTTGGATTTATCAATATAGCTTTTTATTATAAAATATTTTCTCTTGATTTCTATGTAGTAAATTATATTCATGCTTTTATTAACAAATAACATGCATATATTTTTTTCTAGGTTAATCTCATAAGTTCATCAGACCATCCACCACCATAAAACAACTTGACCATATTTTTTATCTTCTGCATTAAAGACATAAAATGACTTTTGGAGACATTTTTAATGTGCATCTTATATGTGGAAAAATAAAGTTTTTAAAATTATAATTCACATTTAACTCATTGATAGCATTTAATTCTTTGTTCTATAAACTAATTTTAGCTCTTTGCTCAAAAGTTACCTTTTAATAACTTATTTAAAAAGAAAAATCATCTCTCAAAACTTTCCAATTTGTAGATGCACACAATTTGATTTTTGTTTTGTTTTAACAAGATTTAACTCACTTCTGAAAGGGCACAAATATATTTATATTACAGCAACAAAACAAAAAAAAGGAAAGGAGCAAGCTATTATGTGCCAGAATTACATTCCAATTTACCATTTCATTTTAATCACTTAAAATGTTACATTGGTATAAATGATGAATTCTAGGGTACTAAGTGCATGTAATTCCTATCAAATGAAAACAAAGAATGAAGGTTCAGTTGAAGCATCAAAGCTTTTATTCTTTTTTTAACCACAACAATTGACAGATCATTAAATCATGCATTTTTATATCATGATTAAAAAGTAGTAAGAAAAGAAATTTTCAATCAAAACATTTCACTGTTACACTGATTTTAACAAAGATTTCAAATAACCTTACTGATTTTTAAAAGCCAGGGATCTTTTAGTTAACTCAAAAGCAAACTGGCCATTAGTAGGGACAATCATGATATTCCAGTGCATCATTAACCTGAAATATGTATTAAGAATTAAAGAAATGAACAAAAGCATAATACAATTACATTCATATGCAAATCATCAGAACACCTTTATTTTTTTACTTATTTAAAATGTTATTATCATGTATGGAACAGTTTTGAAGTCACTGCATTTAGATTTTGATAGATGAAAACTCCATGCATACATCAAAAGCTGTTTGCAGAAAAACAAATTGTATAAAGTATAAAGATGAGACAGCCAGAAATACCACCATCAGTGTGTGCTTTAATACAACAGTGCCAGTCAGCCTCTGCTTCAGTGGAGAGAAATTTCTAAATGCAAAAAAAAAACTTTTGTGAAGAACTTTGTGCTTTTGTCAAAAATGTGTGAAGTACATCATACAACACTAAAATTCTGTTTGTTGATTTCAACCTCTATTGAAATAAATAGAACAATGCATTTTAAATAATCGTGGTGAAAAAAAGGATAAAATTATAGTAAATTACTTTTCCACTGTTCATTTTTATTCAATTCCAGAAGTTACACAGATCTTAGCATAGTACTATGCTGGTGTTATTGATGAAAGAAAGAATATTATTTGACATAACTGTTTTTTTTTTATCCTGTCTCTACCACATCAATAGTCTTGAATTGGTAAAACTAGTGTATTTTAAAGTAGAAATGTTTTCATTTTAGCAGTTTCATTTGTCAATTTAGCTCTGATAGCATAAGCTTATGAGGCATATTTTTCAAATATGCAACTACTAAGTGTGATCTGTAATATTAGAAGCTATTTCTTGAAGTTATGTCTCATCTTTAGATTAATAATTAATCAATGAGACAACTAATGTTAAAATAAATTTATCAATATTTGTTGTTCATCAAAAATATTTTTTCAGTATTATCTATTTAATGTTTGAATTAGCTTTCTTTATTGGATTAAATATAAGATAAGAAAAAATCAATTTATTATTATCCTTCTTAATTAGAAGGCTTTCATGAAAATTTGCCATTGCAGTAAAATTACCTGTGCAGGAAAAATCAGTTGCATAGTTACCTTTGGTAAAAATAGCAAACTAATATTAATCTATTGGTACTTTTCATGTTAATATTAAGATGTGTGTAATTAGCTACAATCAGTATAATATTTATACAAGCAAATTAAATTTTATAATTACAAATTTTCATTTTATTGAAATTTTTAAAGTAAATTAGTTCTCTTTTAAAAAATCTTGGAATTCATTTAGTGTGTACCACATTTTCTCTATAAAAGTTGCTGATTCTTTTCACTGATGTTTCAGTCCATGAATTTTTAAAATTGTATACCAGAAGATTTCTGACAATTTGTTTCTCTGTTGAAACTGGTGGTGTCTCACCTCTTTGTAAGCACATTTTATTATTGTTAATATAGTTTTTCTAAAATTAATTAACTCCTAACCCCTTTTAAAGTTTTATTGTGTAATTTTCTACAGTTATATTCCTGTAATTATTTTTAATAAAAATTTGTTTTGTACTTTATATAACTAAGAAAGTATTTTATTTTAAAATATAAAAAGAACATGTGCAAAAGCTCTAGTATATAAATAACTTTGACCATCTATTTATCAAATTTTGTGAAAAAATTTCTATACATAAATTGTGTTTGTGTTTGTTTTGTTGATTTTTTTGTTTCTTTTGGTCCAAAAAAACAAAAAAAAAACAGGAATGGATAGTGATTATAACCAACCCAGCTCGCAAGGCCAGTAATTTATGGCCAAAAGTTGCCAACAACACCAGCAAGCATCTTCCTAGTATATCACGTAAACTGTAGAGTGCTCTTCAATATGAAACATGCCTTGATCTTTTTTTTTTTTTTTTGGTGTTGTGCGGTGTTTAGGGGAGTGTTTGTGAGGTTGCATATGTATGTGATGTAGCTGGGGGTCGGTTCCACATCCAGCCGCCACAGCTGTTTATAAGTGAGGTCTTATTTTGGCCTATGTTTTTGTTTAGATTGTACCTCATCCTAGCGAGAGCAGCGGGCTACCCAAACTCCTTCATATTGCACGCAGGAGGGGTAGGTTTGTCCTGGCTGGACTCTCTAGAACAGAGTTTTCTCTCTGTATGCCCTTGTTCTGAGGAGGGAAAGTTTGGGCCACAATTTATTTTTGTAAAATCCAATCTGGATTCGGGAAAGGGTGTAGGACTCTATTTTATTGTTTGTAAAATGGATGGAGACATGTTCTCCCTCTGTTTCCTGTTGTTTTTCATCCATTCCTCCCACGTTGGGGAGCCTGTTAAGGTTCCCAGGATGATGTTTCGTGATGAGCTAAAATAAATTAGCTCATCTCCCATGTAGGGGGACTGGAGGTTCCCTTGTGCTGGTATATGTTGGGAAGTAGCACGGTCAGGTGCCCAATTCCACATCACGCAAAAATATATTGATGTTATTTGTCCTGTGAGTGTTGTTGGGACTGGGGTGTATTTAGGTAATGAAGACAGAATCATGGTTAGTCCATTTACATGGGGTAGTATATTGGGTTGGAGACTTTATAAATAAATAGAGGCTTACGCTTGAAAAAGAAGGGGAGGGGGCTGGAGCTATTTTTGAAATAGTAAAACGAAGTAAGGGTTGAAGGTAGTCTTCGAGAATATATATATATATATGTGTAGAGATAGGTATTTATCTTCGCCGTAGGTTGGCAGTTCACCTGATGAAGGTCATAATAACAAGAAAGTTATAATATTATCTTCGCCATTGGTGGCTGTTCACCTAGTATATGAGAAGAAAGAAAAGTAAGCACTTAAGAATAAAACACGAGTCAAAAAGTTAATTAAGATAGATGGAAGAGAGGAGGATTGACTCATGGAGGCTGATCTAAAGTAGGTGTGGATAGATTAGAAGTGTTTGAGAATGTATTTAGTTTGTTGTATGTGTCGATGTGGCCTAGAGCACCATTAATCAACCAGATGGATGAAAAATATGCTGTCATTTTTACTGGATTGCATGACTGCATATTTTTTATGTAACCAAAAAGTTACGTATTTTTTGAAGAGTAATTTAGTTGAGGTGAGGTGACTGCTCTCAAAAGCCTTTCGGCTACCCCAAACAATTTGCTGGGCGGTAAAGACCAAAAAGTTAGATAAGCAGTCCTTTTTAGTTCTATTGTTGAATCCAAAGATGCGCCAGAAAGAAGTAAGTTCTTTCTGGGGACTTTTAATTTGAAAGCTCAAATCTCGGACTAGGCACCACAGTTCTATGTTCACCAGACATGAAAATATACAGTGTAGCGCCGTTTCGTCCGTCTCTGGACAATTGAGACATTTTGGTGACTTTATTAATTTCCATTTGTGTTTGTTCTCTCTCGTTGGGAGAACGTTCCTGAGTAATTTCCAGTGTATGTCAGAGGAATATTCATCCACAAGTTGATTAATAGAACTTTTCCAAATTCTATCCCATGGAAGCGTTCCTGAATCTAAAGAACTTTACCACCTCCCTCTGTAATCCGGTTCCTCGTCAGGTCATGAAGACAGGAAGAGATGTATATCCCGTTGGGTTAATTTGTCCAGATCAACTTGATTTGCACCTAAGCTTACCTGATTGTTTGTTCCTATGCTAATGTTGCTTTTTATCCAATTACTTATTAGTGTTGTGTGGTAGTCGGTTAGTATTTTTCCTTGTGATCTATATAGTTTTAATTTTTTAGTGAGGACATGCATGCCATCAGGGATGTTGTATGCCTCTGCTAATCTGTTGAGATGTTGAGAAATAGTTTTTGCCATCTTGGTTGGCTATCTACATTCCTTATGATATCTATTACATTTAGAATTGGTTGAGCACCTATTTTGCTCTCTAAATTTATGAGGTTTAACCCTCCTTGGTTTCGGGGGAGTCTAATTACTTTTTTATTTGCCAGGTGTTTGCTCCATTGCCAAAGAAACCGATCAAGTTCGGCATCAATGACGGTACGCACCCACGCTGGCATCCCTAAGATTTTAGATTTGTAACATAATTTAGAAGCTAGGTAAGTGTTAACTAATTGGGTTTTTGTAAAGTAAGAAAGGTTGAGGGAGGTCCATGCAGTTAGTAAAGCTTTTATTTTATTAATCGCTGGATTCCAGTTATCTTTTTGCATGTTAGTACTGCTGTTAGTTGGGAAATAGATGCCTAGGAGTTTTATTTGATTCTCTACCCATTCTATGTTGAAGTGTTGCAGGGGTTGTTGTTTTCCCCCCAGCCATGCTGCTTTTGTTTTTTTTTGCGGTTTACTTTGGCTCCCGAGGCCTTTTCATAGGTCTCGAGAGCTTTAAAGGCCTCTTCTAGGCTGGCCGCATTCATCAACAGTAGGGTGGTGTCATCCGTGTACTGTTGGATTTTGATGTTATGTATTCTTTTGATTGCTTATGTTTTTTCGTATTAATGCGGCCAGCGGTTCTGCTGTTAGAACATACAGCATGGCGCTTAGGGGGCACCCCTGCCTAATACCTCTTGTCGGGTAGAAGGAGGCTGAGAAGTAGCCATTCTGATATATTTTGGATCTTATGTCTGATTGGAATAATCTGATAAACTTAATAAAGTACTCCCCGAAACCGAGGGCTTTAAGAGTCCTATTTATGATATCAAATTATTTTTTCTGGTCTAATGCTAGCATGATACCTATGGAATTTTCTGTGTCTAGCTTAGATGTGATTTCTCTGAACAGTTGAAGAGTATTAGTTATACTTCTTCCTGGAACTGAACAGGTCTGATCAGCACTTATAATTTTATGCATAACTTTTGCTAGCCTGTTTACTAAAGCCTTAGCTATGATTTTGTAGTTGCTATTTAGGAGACTTATGGGTCTTCAGTTGTCCAGATACTCCAAGTCACCCCCCTTTCGGCAGCAGGACGACAGTGGCAGTACGTTGGCTTTCTGAGAGAACCCCTTTACTATATGCAATGTTCGTGATCATTGTCAGGTCTCCTGCTATGAGATATTCAAATCTCTTATAGAATTCGGGCGTAAGGCCATCGCCCCATGGAGATTTTTCTTTATTTAAAGCCCTAATGGCTTCTTTTATTTCTGAAAGGGTTAGGGATCCATCACACAACTCGGCATCTAGGGGGTCTAGTTTATCCTCTAGACACGCCAGGATGCTGTCCTGAGCTTTAGGACAGGTGTCTTCTCTAGTGTAGAGTTCGCTATAGTACTGAGTCTCTTCCTGAATGATATTATCAATGTCAGTTAAGACACGGCCATCTTTAGCTTTAAGTCTATTTATGGCTTTTCTTTCTGCCTTAGATTTCTCTAAACCACAGAAAGACATTCTATTACCTTCGCCATTCATGGCCGGTACTCTGGCCCTAATTCTAGCGCCTTCTGTTTTGTTTAATTGTGTTTTTGCTATCTTGTTTTGGATGGCTTTGATTCTACTGTTATTGTCTATTCCTAAGGTGGCCTTTTTTATTTCTAATTTTAATTCTAATTTAAATTGGTTTTCTAGATATTCCTGATAAGTCTTTTTTCCCTGACAATATCTAAGACTTAATTCCTTAATCTTAAACTTGCCTATGTCCCACCACTCCAGGGAGTCCTCAAACTCATCTCTGCGGGACTGCCAGTCCTCCCAGAAACTCTGAACCCTCTCAACATACTCTGACTCTGTCAGAATAGTGTTGTTGAGTTTCCAGACTCCGGGGCCCCTGGCATCTTCGTGGATGAGGAAGCTGGCCTTAACCCGTGAATGGTCGCTTCACACGACAACATCGTGTGAAACGTCTTGGAGCTGCCTAACTATATGTTTAGAAATATACACTCTATCTATTCTAGTACCTACTTTGTATTTACTGCTATAGTGAGTGTATGATTTGACGTCGGGGTGTTTATATCTAAACGCATCGATCAAGCCAAATTGCGAACACATGGTTTGCAGCTGCAACTCTCCGATCAGATGCGTCCTACTTTTTATGTCCGGGCCCTGCCTATCTAGGTCATGGAATGGGACGCAGTTGAAATCTAAGATGAGTACGTCATCTGCAGGGTGTGACCTAAGTTCCTATTCTAGCGTATCATTGAAGTTCTGAAAGAAGGCTGTACGTTCCTTCGCAGCGGTAGGAGCGTAAACCGAAACAATCACCACTTTTCTTTGGAGTTCGTTTTGATATGTAGCTAATATAATACATCCGTTATTATTACTATAAGAGTGTTCTATTTGTATATTTAAGCTATGGTGGAATAGGGCTACTCCTTTCTTACGGCCTAACGGATCTAAGCTAGTAAGAATTTTTCCTGACCAATTGTTAAAATATCTATCTACCTCTCTGCAGTTTTGTAAGTGTAATTCTTGCATGCAAATGATAGTATTTTGTGTGGAGTGTTCTAGGTGATCTATAAAATCACTCCAATGTTTTTTTGAATTTTATCCCTCTTAAATTCAGGGATAAGAATTCCATGCATCGTACCATAATTGCTTAATCAAGCTCTTTGTCCAAGGGACTTAACTGTGGTTGAAACCGAAAAATCCGTCAAAATGGAAGTACTCGATTTAGGTGGGCACTTCCATGGTTGTAGCCCCCTGAGTCTGAAGTTGGGGAGCGGTGTTGCCGGTTTCAAGGAGTTTTTTGTAAGGTTCCTCCAGAGAACTGTCTCTAGGCACCTCAGCAGTCTTTCTCTCTTTTGGTTTTGGAGGAGAGGAAGGAGTAGATTCCGTTTTGATCCTTTCTTTCTCTTGTTCCTCAGTCTTGGTAATATGTATGGTAGATCCTCAGGATTTTTTTGGTCTACCTTTTCTGGTTCCTGGTTTGGAGGTTGGGAGTTTTCCTCAGAATCTTCCTCATCAATATTGATGATTTTAATAGGAGATTCCGGTGTTGGTACATTTTCTTTTTTCTCCTCTGTAATTGGAGGAGTTTCTTCTGCACAGGTGTTCTTTGGGCAGCTGTTGGGCGTGTGCCCGGTTGCTTTACATAAAAAGCAAAATGGCGGCTGCGCCAGCTGGTCTCTCTAGACGACCATGAACGACACTGTTTTTCCGTCTATAGTTTTGCGAATTCTTCGGGGGATCGGTTCCTGAAGAATCATTTTGCCACTCCTTTGTTCGGAGGGTGTCATACTTAAATGGCACGATGATCCTGCCATATTTTGATAAGATTTCCAGAATTGCGCAGACTGTCGCCAAAGGAAGTCCACAGACTTTAACCCAGGCGACCGGGCTGGCTCCTCTGAAGGGGTATTTGATTCCCTTTATTTGTAGCGAGTTCAAACTTCATATTTTAGGGGTATGCAGGGTTGAACTCCAGCTCCTGCATAAATTCCCCAAAAGACTGAATTCCCATGTTGTCCTCAAAGTCTTTTGGGTTTGGAGAATCTACTCTAGGTGTTGCCATATTGGCATAGCTAGTAGACTCAGCTGATGTTGATGGCTGAGGTTCCATCATATAAGTAAATACAAATTTAAGATATTGGAAAACTAGAAGAACACTACAAGTTTATGAAATTGGTAAGTTTACAATTTATAAGGAAATGAAATTAGTGAAAAAGATGTTTAAACTAAAATTTATTGAAGAATTAGATATTTTGCGAAGAAAAACTAAAAAACTAAGTATTTTCAAAGAAACAAAGAAATTTCAGAGTTATTGTAACTTTAATTAAATCTGTCAGAAGAAAAATCTAAGTCTTAATCCTCAAAATTTCTAAGTCCTAAAGAAAATTTTAGAGTTTTTAAGAAATAAAAACAAAGTTCTAAAGAAAAATTCTAAAAAGTCCCAGAAAGAATTCTGGGTTAAGGAAAATAGACTAAGTCCTTAAAAAATTATTTATACAAAATAAACTAAGTTTTTATGAAAAATAAAATCCTATGTAAAAAATTCTATGTCCAGAAAAACTAAATTTTTCCGGAAAATAACCTAAGTTCTAAACAGAAAATTAGTCTATCTAACGGAAAAAAATAAATTAACCTAACAAAAGGTGTTCCGAGGAAACTACAAACATGAAAAACTTAGTTTTTCACGCGAAAACCTAACTAAAATTAACTCATACTTATACTAAAATAACAAGAACAAAGCGTTCGCAAGGCTAATCTAACAAGGGAGTCTAGGTCTAAAAAATTCCAAAAATTGCAACAATACCCAAAATTGGCAATTACTTAATATTGCATAAATTATGTTAATTTATGCAATTAAACAAAAAGTGACTTACCTGTCGATGAAATAAGCTGGCTCTTTATGGTACTCCTGAAATCCAGTTTCCGATAAAGGTAATCCTTTTACGCATACGTAAGAGTAAATCCTAAATAATATTTGGAAGTTAGTTAATACTAATAGTTTTGTTTTTTTTTTAGTAATTATAAAACCCCTTATGAGCCCTTTAGTCTTTTTCCATAAATATAAAATGACAATGTTAGTAGCATATTTACTTTTTCAGTTTTTTTCTTTTATCTTTAAATAAATTATTTTCTGTTTTCCTGAGAAAAAAAAAAAAAACAGTATTCCCAAAACCTCTTCCAATGGTAGTGTGACATATAGTTTACTGAAAACTTGTTACAGATCAAATGTCATCAACAAAACATGAATACTGCATCTAAAACTACCACAATTTACTCTTAGATTCTAGCCTATCTCCCAGTTTTGGAAACTACAACCTCAGGATGATTGAATATCCTTTAGAGCAAAGGTGCACAACACAGCTTGCAGGCCAGATTCGGCCCGCTATTGAATGTGCCAAAATGAAAACATTTAAGATAAATATAGCAGCCACATCTAATTCAATTAGATAAATTAAGTAAATGTGATACATTGCCACCTAGTGGTTGTTTTCCAATGTTTTAATCATCATTACATTTTCTGCAGCTCATTTTCGTCATCTTAAATGGTTATGTAACCTGCAGACCTCAACGAAGGTAGCTGTTTACCAGGTCATGGATCTAGCAGCACTGACACATGGCACTGAGTGCTGGACCCTGTACCGTCGACATTGGTGATGCCTCAAGGAGTTTCGCATTTGTTGCCAGCTTCACCTGGTGGGATCACATGCCCCACTAGGAAATCCTTTGATGGGCCAACACAACCAGAGTGAAGACCATAGTCACTAGGAAGAAACCTCACAGTTACAAACCTAACCACAGTTGAATACTGTATGGAACTGTACTTCCCATCCCCCAGCATCACTGACCCTTGCTTTTTGTCATTTACTCACTATCTGTTACGTACTATTGTCACAGCTATGACTTACATTTGCATCACAGGCCATTGACTGCCACTGCAGACAGGGGCTGGCAGTCGAACTGTGACCACCAGTGCAGCTGACACAATCAAGGTCGCGCTGCCATTGGATAACACCTCTTGGGAAAGGAACTGCCACATGCTGCACCTCGTTGGCAGGCGGTCAGCAAAAGGTACTTGCGGAGACACTGATCCATGTGCCAGATGTACACCAGATCGGCTCCACTCCCTGGATAAACTAAGTGCCAACAACCTGAATAGGCAAACGTTATTTGTCCATGGGCTAACATGTCTTTGTCAAAACCAAGTGTGAGTAAAACAAGAAAGGTTTATCATCAGCACAGGAAATTTAATCCAGAATACATAAGTGCTTTTTTTTCAAATCTAGTCCTGGCACTTTCACATGCCTAGTGTGTTTTGAATGTGTAGCAGTAGTAAAAGAATATAATTTATAAAGACATTATGAAACAAACACCAAAAATTTAGTGGTCTACAAGGTGAGAACAGAATGCAAAAGATAGAAGTCTTGAAAAAGCAACTACTGTGTCAACAAAGCATGTTTGAAAAGAGAAGAAAGGAGTTGGAGGTAGCTACCATTGTCAGCTACAGGATTGCTAAACTTATCGCAAAATCTGCTTGTCCCTTCACTGAATGAGTTTGTGAAAGACGTACAATGGAGATAGATTTGTGACATACTTTACCCAAAGGCCAAAGATGTTTTTAACGACACTAGTCTTTCAAGTACAAGCATTTAGCAATGCATTTTTGACATGGCCAGTAATTCATACAATCATTTAAAAAGCAAAATGAATCATATCACATTTTTCTGCTGCTTTGGATGAGAGCACAAACAAGATCCCATTACAGCAGAGCTCTCAATATTTATCCGTGTTGTCACTGAAGCATGTCAAATCTATCAAGAACTTGCATGGCAGAACAATTGGGTCTGAAATTTTCAGTGCCTTCAAAAAACAGTCAAGGGCCTAATCTTACCATGGAATAAGTTAGTAGCCGTGACAACCATGTGAGACGAATTGCTTTATTGGATGTCTGAAGAGGCACCTAGGACCAGATCTCACAGCGCAAGAAAAAGATTACCACTGCATAATTCACCAGTAGACATTCTGTGGAAAACATTTAAAATTCAAAAATATAATGGAGTTTGTTATATCTACTGTTAATTTTATCCATGCAAGATCACTAAAGCACAGAGAATTCTAGTCTTTTCTAAAGGATGTCATTGCAGCTTATTTGGACATTCTATATCACACAGAAGTGAGGTGGCTGAGCTGTGGTAATGTTTTAAAACGATTTTTGCTCTGCAAAATGAAATCAAGCTGTTTTTACAGCAGAGAGGAAATAACACTTCAGTCATAGAGGATGCTGACTGGACTGCTGATTTTGCCTTTTTGACAGACCTCACTGAACACTTAAATGATCTCAACTTGAAACTGCAGGGGTGAGAGAAACTGATTTGCAACTTGTTTGAGGTAGTCTGTGCATTTGAAATGAAACTGATACTTGCAACCCAGTTAAAGAAAGGGAATCTGACACACTTTCCAGCATGCCACAACACCTTTTCTCACAAGCAGGCCATCACAGCTGTGTGCTTGAAGACCTACAGCAGGCATTCACCATCAGATTTGGGTAATTCAGGTACAAACAGGCTGCGTTCAGACTACTTGCAGATCCATTCTCTGTCGATGCTGAAACTGTACCTGGTGACGTACAGCTGGAAATAATTGATCTCCAGTGATGAGGAGTAAGCACAGGAAGATGCCACTCCTATACTTCTATCAGGGCCTGGACCGGCATCTGTTTTCCAATATTACTGCAAATGCACAGAAATGGATCTCAATGTTTGGAGGCACTTACCTATGTGAACAAGTGTTTTCCTTAATGAAGATTACCAATTCTTCCCTGTGAACAAGACTAACAGATGATAACCTACAAGCAGTGCTCAGAGTTGCGACCACCTCATCGGAGCCCAACATTAATCAATTGGTATCACTGCAATGTTTCATTTTTTTTTGTAACTGACATCCGTTAAGTCGAGTAATTCTATATAAAAAATTGATCTGAGTAAATCTGTAAAAAAAATTTATGTTATAAGGTATAGAGATTGATGCGGAACTTCTGTGGCCCACTGATGGAGGTGTTATGTGAAAGTGACCCACATTGAAAAGAAGTTTTGCACCCCTGCTATAGAGCCATATCGACATCAATTGTTACATACACTTAGCTAAGGACATAGTGTCAATTTTATGTCCTGGACTTGACAACAGACTTAATACTGTTAGGACAAGGTTGGAACCAATGAAAAATAGCAGTGCATTGCTAGAATCACTTTTTGGTCTTTGCAAGAAAGAAGAAATCATTTTCAAATAGAAACTCAGTTGAAATTTGCAAATGCAACAAATGTCAGAGTCTCAACACAAAATGTACATAATCTACTTTGAGCTGTTGGTAGGCAGTCAAAAACAACCTATATTCACACCACTGATGATAAGCAACTACAAGTCATGGAAACATATGGAGAAGGTCAGAAAAAAGCTTCAATGTGCTAATGCTGCTTAATATGATTACAATAGCAGTTGCATATTGATAGTGTCAGGAGGTAGTAATATTTATCCACAGAGTTTCTGGCTCATTCTGCAGAACTTAATCAAATCAAACACTTTTGTAACATGCTTCAACTGTTATTACAAGACTTCCTTTGCTACAACAACATACTTTGCAAAAACTTGTTGAAGCTCTCATAGAGGAATAAGACATTCTATGTTAAGAGATTCATCAGAAGCATAAGACATTGTTGCCATGATGCCATTCATGCCACATAAAATACTGAATAAATTTTTAACAAGAATTTTCCAGTTTGGAGTAAAAATGTCAGATTGTGCACCTACTGTCTTAATAGCTAATTATTTTTTAGGAGTGATTCTTCTGATCCATTGTGATATCACTTTTTAATGTTATCCTTAACATAACATTAATGTCTTCTTAAATTATAGTTTACACATATCCTAACTTTTCCTCTCTTATGAATCCAACCATTATTGATACTGACATTCTATCCCTTTATATTTAGCAAGTCTTATATATAAATAAATATATTTCCTGCAAAATTGTTGTCTAATCTAAAATACATTTCTGCCCAAAACAACCTAATACAACAAAATACTACTGTTACAGATAGGGGATTAAATGTTGACATTTGTTTCTTTTCTGATATTATACAGCAAAACTGGCTATTGTAAAAGTGTTGTTGTAAAGTAGGAAATGTTAACTGTATCATTAGTTATTTTACACTAAAATATTAATTAGTTTCTTGAAAACTTGATCATAATATTACTGTGACTATTATGGGTAACTGCTTAACAAATGATCTCTTAACACCATCTGCTACTCACAAGACACTATATGCACATTTGTTGTATACTCTACTACCTTGTACAACCCCAGTGGCAGTTTAGAAATTATGAAAAAATGTTTCTTCTTTTCATTATGCTTGGTTCAATCCCAAAAAGGTACTATCAAGTTCAAATTCAGATAGCAGAAGGCCTACTAAGAGAGTCAGTTACATTTTTCTGAAGAGATTGCACTATTGCAGCCTCACAGTGAAGTCTGCTATTGTTGGCAATTAATACTGATCTAGTAGCAACTAGATAGGTATTCAACAGAATTATGGGAAACAACAGGCTCAAGAATCTTTTCATGGAACCAACCTATTTCCATTTGTAGTTCCAGGTACAGTAACAGGATTAAATTTGCACATCCCCTTATCATGACATATCTACTACCACAAGCAATAATCTAGCATTATGTCTCAGGTGACCACTGATGCAGTGTAAAGGAAACCAGCTTTCATCAGTGAGGTAGTCCTCCTCCATGTCTTCAAATTCAACCAGAAATGTTAACTGACTTAATTAAGCAAAGATTCTTTAAGTTGGCTTAACATTTAGATATTTATCAGAGTAACAGTTATACTAACCAAGTTTGTGTATTCTTCTAGGCATTATTTTGATGGATACCCTATTGTTTTTTCATCAGAGATTTCTAATTTCTCAAGTCAGTACTAGCACTAACTAAAGTTCATTGATATGTTCTCTACAGATAAAAATGAAAAGCACAGATACTAACAGTCTAATAGGTAACACTCTAAAAAAGAAAAGGTTTTGATGTTTTATAGTCTGAACTCACTGAAAGCAATGATTTTAGTAAAAATGAAATTAGTTTATCAAGTAAAACAACTGAAAAATCCAATAAAAATTGTTTCCTTACTTTTATCACCCACCAGTCTGTCAGAGGTCTTTAGAGTAACTGATAAACTAGGATGTACTTATAGTATTAAGCAGGAAAATTGCTGGATATGCATGTACATTTGAAATCATTGACTTTTAAAATAGAAACAATGAGAATACTTGTTTGACATGTTAATGATTTGTGTTAATCTGAGTTATAGTGTTACATTCATCTACACAAAATAGTGTTTGTGATGTAATGTTTGTAAATAAAAAGTGACATGTAAAATAAATCATAAATCATAAATCTAAAATGATGTGGCAGAGGGAAGAAAAAAATGAAAACTTACAGCTATGCAAATCTAGTGGACCAGTAATGTATAACCTAGAGAATGTTTTATATTGAGAAGTTTAATATAATAATTTACATAATGATAGTATTTGTTGTTGTTATTCTGTTTATAGCAGTAAAATACTTGTATATTATGATTGATCAAACTCTCGGTCTTCTGCCTCACATTGTTAATGATAAAAGAGTCAAGTTCACAGGAGTAAATATCAAAGACATGCCATAGTTAAGAAAGTTCCAATAATGCATAATGCCAACATATGCAAAAATATCTTGCAAAGGCTTATAAGCAGCTTAGCAAGGTTAGCTCTGTTACTTAGGTCATGGCAGATCAAAATATTGTTACACGCAGCATATTGTTTCAAATAATGATAAAAGGAATCAGTCTAGAAAAAACATGGCTGAGCAAGAAGAAACTAATGAAAATGCTGAGGAGATTGTGCCAAAAGGAGAAACATTCACTGGAAAAAAATGGCAGTTTAGCTATCTGGAGTGCAAGTCAAAGTAAAAATTATAGTTAATGTACAAACTTCTCAGTCTGTTGTGGAATGTAAACAAACAAGTTACCAACATGTTTTTGGGTGGAAAGAGATATGTAGCTGGAACATCAACTAAACATTACTCCTATGCTGGACTTACTGTTAATAGAAAGTGTAAAAGTGCTCATGGCCATTACTTGCTGGTTTTGGAAGATTTTAAGATGAATGCAGAAATCATGGCTGGTAATTATGAAGTATGCAACAAAAGCTAGCTACAAAATCTCCTGCAGTCATTTTGGAGGAGCTGAATAGAAAGGAACTAGACTACTCTACTAATCCCTTAATCAATGAGCTGTTGAATTATTGCTTTGGATTAAGAATTTACTTCTCCTTGCAAAAAGATGCCACATTTGCTCATGCATACGTTTTTAATGAAAGCAATAGCTTACATACAGTTTGCTTTGTTTCTGAAGACTGGACCTATTTTGACACTATTTTACAGAATGAAAACCTACCTAGGCATAGCAGTTGATCTACAACAGTACTAAGTTGTACAGGTTAGGAGTTGATATCCTTTTAACATTGTCTTTTTTTATCAACTCCTAATCTGTGCAAGTAATTTTGATCAACTGAATTTACAATGCACAAATTAAACTAAAATGCTTTCAAACATTTTAATAATTTGATTGTTTGTAACTACTGCACAATAATTTCTATTAACAAAGTTTAGTTTTGTTGTTTTTAAGTACTAAAAGTTTATGATTCTAGAAGTACCCAAACATATCATAAAAATATTGTCCAAGTCATTACAAAGTTTAAAATATTTTTATGTATACAGATGAAATATAATTTTGCATCTGTATAACATTACCAATTTTGTTTATTATTAAAAGTTTATAGTAATAAATGTGTAAAATCATAGCACTTCATCTAAAACACCATGTATATAAATACAAGCAAAATTATAATCACAAATGTTGTAGATTAGTAGTTATGTGAAATGCATGTACTCAAAGTCACTGATCGTGATAATGTTATAGATAAATAAATGGAGATAAATTGTAAAATAGTTTAATAAATCTATATTTTATAGAACTCATATTGTAAATTTAATAATAAGAATTTCATGCAAATTAATTTTGAAAACTTAGTATATAATTTATTCATAAAATACTCTTTTTTGAATTTTATTCTTGTATTTTTCCTACCAAATAGTGGGTAAATATAATATACCATAATATTTAGATATGAATATAAATATATAGTAATGTAACTGATTGATATTGTAAAAAAAAAATGAACAGGCATTTTTCAAAGATCATTTAGCAATTTAACATACGAATAAATGTTATTAGAAATAACAAGGATATGAAGTGCTGTATGATGGTTACAAGTAAACCAAGAAAGTGGCCAGTAAATCAACAATACAATGGAAATGCTCTCAAAGGTCAGTAAAGCAGTGAAAAGAACAGTTGACGAGTGACCTACAAATACACCACCTAGTAAAAACTACTCAGCACAAAAATAACCCAAATCATGATATGATTGGTCAGTTAAAAAAAGTACACTGCCATAAAAGATTCAGTCAAAACATGTATAGGCATCATGGCTAGCATCTTGTAAATCACAATGCAGAAGTTTCTGTTGAGGTTCAAGCAGACATAGGCACTCCAGATTTTATCAAGCATACAGTACATAGAGAAGTTTAAGCACCTGCTTCCATGCCAAACTTATCTTCTCTAAAATTTGTTTTTGATCACGAGTAACTTTCAACTGTATATGCCTTCTTTTCCAGCAAAGATCAGGATTCCTATATGGAAGTCATTACCACTATACTGAATATGTGCAGTAACCTCAGTTTTCTGCTTGATCTAAGCATAGTCATCACTTGCTATGAACAAGAAACTGCTGACATTATATCCACTCTCAGTTCACATTGGCGAAGTGCATTCTAACATATGGCATGTTGTTGAGGACATAAAAAAGACCACCAAAAGCATCACAATAGCTCTACTGCAGCATTTCTAGAGACAGCTACAGTTTGTCTATACTCTTAACTTTACCGCTGGATGGGATAAAAAAAAAAAAAAAAACGTGATTCAGAGAGATTGCAATGATTCATAAATCAAACTAATCTAGCACTATATTGGTAAGAAATTTTTTGTTTGCTTTGTTTTTGTTTTTCAAGATGTTGCATGCTTGCTTGCATGTAGATTACAACTATATAGATGAGAACGGGTTTAATATACTAAGATTAGTTTTAAACAACCAGCAGGTGATGACAACACAATTTATTTTAGGTATGTAGTCAGATTTGGTTCTCCATTTTTATTTCATTTGATAATGTGTCATATGGTAATTGCACAAGATCAGAAATTACCATCTCTAAATCAAGAAAAATTTCTAAATGTCGCAGGGTGATAGGGTACCATATCACAAATGCTGTTTGCAATATATGATGTATTTCAATAGTTATTTTCCCTTACTTACCAGGAAATTTGATGCATTCCTCTACTTTAGATAATGCTTCAATACATCAATGTTCAGATATTACATATCAGCCTTAACTACTAACGTTGCCACACTACATTCAATCTGGGAACTTTTTGATCTGATCACAATTTGTATGTAACTTTTAAAAAACATTTTTCACTATTCAGCCATTTCATATTTTTAATTGATATTATTAAATTATTATTATTATCACCAATCTAGGTTATAATAATTATTATTATTATTTAAATTCTTAAATGAATAATTTGGATAAGATTGTAATAAAGTAATGATTCATTTGAATTATTACGTTTTCTGTGTTATATCATTCACTTACTAATAACAGAAGAAAGTTTCCAATTATCAGCCAAATATATAGCTTAGTTCAATTTTTAAAAAAATCTTCTTTGAAAATAAAAATAAACCATCCAAAACTTTATTATGTCATTTATCTGGATTTTAAATTATCATTTAACAATTTCTGCATTATAAACATTTTATTTACCACCTTATGTAAGGGGCACATTAATTCACAGTAAGATATCCGAAAGTGGACATAATGGCAGACAGTACTTTATTTAATCTTGCATTCACAGCACTGAGATACTGTGTGTTGTTTTGCGATTAGAGAGATATAAGAAAACTTTTGGTAAAATCACATAAAAAAATTAATCACCACTCTGTTTTTCTTTAATATCTGTCAATAAATGTATAATACTGAAATGTGGTGGCTAAGCGGACCACAAACTAATACTGCACCACCATAACTATCAATTCAGATTTCATATGGTAAACAGATGTTAAAAACCCATTTTGGTGCATTATTGCAAAATTCTGCATTCTAATTTCAGGTTACTTTCCATGGACCTCTCACAAGACCCTTACTGAATCTGAATTTTGGTTAATGTATATTTATCCCTCACTGACATTTTGCATAGGTCTTTCACTCTAAGAAAAAGTTGAGATTTGTACTCTATTGCAAGCTATGGTAAAATATTTTAAAGGTTGTTTATATGAATTGTCAAACTGTTGCTTTTCTGAAGTCTGACATAAACCTAGGAGCATAGCAATGGCATGATCTTTAGGATGAGAGGAAACTCAGTTTGCTAGTATCTCTTCTAACAAGAATCTTGAATTTAATGTGGCTGGTACCATGACTGGATTCATCTTCAATAATCAGATATACAATCCCAGACCATTCAGACTTTTCACATAAAGAAATTGACTAAGAAATGTTGTTCAGATTGCAGATTTGCTTTTGTCTCCTGAAAATCCTCACTTTACCATTAAAATAATGAATCAAAACCACCCTTCATTTCACTTGTTGACCTTTCTGTGTCCTTATGTGCTATTTGTGCATATACTGATAACTATCTAGAAGACCTTGGTGTTTATGGCATTCACTCTTCATTGAAAGTCTTGCTGGTCGCCTTGAGCAATAATTTTATTCATGGAGCCAATTAATGATAGTTCTGCTTACTCTGATCTGGATTGCCTAG
This sequence comes from Nautilus pompilius, assembly GCA_018389105.1. NCBI lineage: Eukaryota > Metazoa > Mollusca > Cephalopoda > Nautilida > Nautilidae > Nautilus > Nautilus pompilius. The sequence continues at coordinate 906,611 of JACATO010001402.1, read as the reverse complement.
ATGAGTCAAATATTGATAATTATAGTAAATGCTAAAACATAAGGGAAAACTTAATATATCAGAGCTTTGTTATAGCCTTTTATGGTTTCTTTGAGTTTCCAACATGTTTTCTTGTATTTTTTACATAGACGACTTACTACTCCATTATTTAATTTACATTATATTGTGAAAAATCGGAATTTGCATGTATTTGGCATTTCCATCAGTTTTGTTAACCAATTCGCCAGCTCCACTCATGCATATACACACCCAAACTTCAAATAAACCTCACTTTATGCATTACTGTCTTGGTTAAACATAGAGTAGTTTATATACCTTTTTTCATAAAAAGTCATTCTTCTTGCTCTTGCATAATTCCAGCTTTAACTTATCTGTAAAAGCTACATTTTCCCAGTGTTCAATGCTTCATTTCTTGTGATTTTTTCCTCCATGTACATTTCTTGATTTTGTTTGTTAACATTTCATCCATTTATTTGCTATGCAAACTAAATCGTTTAGCACGTGCCAATTTTATTAATTACTATCTGTGTGATTCGTGAGTGATGAATATTTTGCTATGTGAAGATTTTTAGAGCAAGTTCTGCTATTTTTCCCATAAAAGCATGTTTTTTTTTGTCTTTTTTTACTTTTAAGGGTGTTGAACAAGTTAGCTTCATTTGAAATGTAAAAAATAAGCGCTATCCAATCTAATAATTTATAGTAATGCTAATAATAAAAATGGGCTTATTTAATGAATAAAATATATATTTTTCTTAATATGATAAGATTGCTTACCTAAAAATTCAATTAAATTTAAACAAGCGATACTTTTCAAACATGTATGAGAGACATGACTCTCTCCACAACAGAATTTGTGTACGTCAGAGTTATGCAAGATGCTGTAGTGTAGAGTAGTTTGGCGTAATGCTATTTTTCTTTCAAATGATTTTGTTGAACTTAAAAACAAATACTTTTGCTTTTTCTTTTTGGACTCTTTCCAGAGAGGTGGGAATTATAACAAAGCATATTTTTGAAAAATTGTTTGCAAGTAACGCTGTTTTTATATGTACAATTTGGAATATGTTGTTTTTTGTCCTTCTTTACTAAATATAATTCTACTGATTGTTTCCAGATTGCAAAACTCGTACATGAATTATTTATAGTGGCAAATGTGTCACACCAGCCTTATTCACTCTTTACCCTGAGCTATACTAGCAGGAGATTAGGGTCCAATTTTATGTAACGATAGCTTTGTTTCACTCTAATTTTGCTTTACCAATTAGCTTTTTATGCAATAAATATGCGAACAGATCATTCACATTCGATCTAATAAAACACTAAAAGATTTTTTAATAAAAATCAATAAATAAAAATTCTAACAATAACATAACTAAGCCCCAAATATGGAAAAAAAAAAAAAAAATATTTCAACTCTTGTTGTTGTTGTTGAGCGAGTTGGACTTCCGAACGAGGCTCTTTCAATGGCATTGCATCCATCCGGTAAAGACAAGTGGCCTGTTCTCTGTCGAATCCTCCTCGTGATTGAAAGACGTTCGTCGAGCCGACAAGCAGCCCGGTCCACCCGACACCGGGCCCCCCCCCCCCCCAAGGACCCGGGAGGTCTCTCTCACGTAGGGCTGTTTATGTTGTTGCTGTCAGTTCTTTTGACGGAATGCCTCAAATTTTTATTTGTTTTACTTATTTCTTGTAATGCAACTTATGAATTCTCAGAAATTGAATAAATAACATCCTGCTTAAAAGTAGAAACTTTTAAAAGAAAATTAATCGTTGCGCATGCTTCATTTATTTAAGTTCAATTACTTAAAACATTCGATACAATCTCACAAGCAGTGTTGCGCTAGGTAACTTTTACCGAGTACCGAGTTTGCAAAAATTTTTTACTTTTACTTTACTGGGTACCGGTAACGAGTTTAAGATTCGAATTTACCGGTAATTTATTTGTAGAAGGTACCTATTAAGTGCGCATTTCGCAGTAAATCCAGATATTAAGCACACTTGAAGTTTCACAGAGCGTTGTGTTATAGCCAGTCCCCTGCCGCCGTTCTGCAGGCTTGTCTCCCACAGCAGGCACTCCTAGTTGCACTATAGGCCTCGGCGGTAACTCGCACTTACATCACCGGCTTCCTGTCGCTCCGCCGCCCTCATGAAAGCACGGACAATACACACTGGCGCGAGACTGTCCATTTCATGATCAAAGTTAACTTCTACAGAATCATCCTTGCGTTATTCGTTTTTGTTGATGACTAGAAAATCTACATAAATCAGTAAAATACGAAATTAATAATATATGTGAAAAAAACGAGCATTTTTTGACATTTTAAACCCGTAAAAAGCAAACTTTTGAAAATCTTAAATTTTACTGAGTTTTACCGGGTTTTACTGGTAATTGACGGTAACTTTACCGAGTCTTTTCAGTTTACTTTTACTGGGTTTTACTGGTAATTGACGGTAACTTTACCGAGTCTTTTCAGTTTACTTTTACTGGGTTTTACTGGTAATTGACGGTAACTTTACCGAGTCTTTTCAGTTTACTTTTACTGGGTTTTACTGGTAATTGACGGTAACTTTACCGAGTCTTTTCAGTTTACTTTTACTGGGTTTTACTGGTAATTGACGGTAACTTTACCGAGTCTTTTCAGTTTACTTTTACTGGGTTTTACTGGTAATTGACGGTAACTTTACCGAGTCTTTTCAGTTTACTTTTACTGGGTTTTACTTTACCAAGTTTTATTTTTTTACCGATGCAACACTGGTCACAACGTTACTTTCAGTATTACTTTAATAATAATAATAATAATAATAATAATAATAATAATAATAATAATAATAATAATGATGATGATGATGATGATGATGATGATGATATATTTTACATATAAACGAGGTTATAATCGACGTAATATATTTTGTATAGACAAGCCTATAGTTGACATAATATTTTTAAGAATACATGAGGTCATAAAGAACATTGTCTTATTATACACGAGACTATATTACACGACATATATTAACGTATAAATAAGCCTACAATAGACTTCATTTGAGTTTATATGAACAAATAAAGCTATAATTGGCGTTATGTGTTTACGTATAGACAAAGCTATTATCGACCTAAACGTATAGATATGGTCACAAACGATTTCATGTGCCTACATGCTGATCGTGTTATAATTAACGTCGTGTTTTTTTTTTAATTCCATGCAAACTTATAACCAGGGGCGTAGCTAATGGGGGGGGCGGCACGTTTTTGGGGGGGCGGCATTTTTTGGTTGTCAAATTTAGTTCAGGACAGTATGTTACATATATAATGTATTTTTTCGTTCTATTTTTCCAGATATTATTTTTTTCCTGAATTTTTCGTTCAATTTTTAATGGTAGTTTTTTGAAAGGAAGAAAGTTGTTCTAAAATTTGCTCACTTGAAGTGAGTCACTTCTAATTAATTTTGAATTGAATATCAATATTTTCTCATTATATATTTGATAATTTTTATTTTCTAATAGTACTTTTTTTTCAATAAATAAATAAAATAAAAAATGAATTTTTTGGAGGTTTTGAAATTCTACGTTATTTAGAGGGCGGCAAATTCTACGTTATTTAGAGGGCGGCAAATTCTACTACCGCCCCGGGCGGCACAAACGATAGCTACGCCCCTGGTTATAACTAAGGTTTTTATGCATAGATAAGACTATAATTTGCGTCGTTACAATCGACATCACATGTTTATGTATACACGGGGGTATATATGAGACCTATACATAGGTATGAGGATATAAATGACGTGGTATATTTACGTTTGGATGATAGTATAATCAATGTCATATGCTCATGCATTGATTAGATAATATCTTACCTGTTTATGTCTACATGAAGCTGCATTACACTTCATATTTTTAAGTTTATATATATGAAGGCATAAATGACGACATATGGCGGCATAAAGTCTAGCGGCATAACATCCATCAAACGTCTGGCCGCATAACAGTCACACACGGAGTTTTCGACTGAATATTTTGGAAATTATTGTATTTTTTAAAAAATTTAAAAACATAGGCTACTGATGTTAAATAAATAGAAAATCTATGATTCGTAGCCTAAATTCAAAAAATGGTTCGTCCATAATTCTTAAAATAATATAAATGTCTGCTTTAATTTCGGAAAATCACTAAATTATTTCATAACTCTTTTATAAAACTGTTTGTAGACTAATGCTAAAGATCGATTTTCTGTACTTTCGCTTTAAAAATAACAAATGATAATAGACAGCACTCCTCATTCTCGAATTTGCTTCATTACACTTAGAACTCATTAGAAACTGTGTCTGTTTTATTTTTTTAAATTGCATGAATATCTGTACTGAAAAGCAGACCCGGCGGGAGAAAGAAATTCCTGGACAGCCATTAAATTTTCTCGGGGAGGGCACAATGATTTTTTAACGTAACATAAGAAAAATCATAATAGAAAAACAATGACCAGAACTCGAACTGTTACCTCAGTAGGTCTGATGCAATCGAGCCGCGCTCCCAATGGGGCCGGTGGCTGAAAGACTCGGACCACGACGCCTGTGGTCAGAGCATGCCACAAGGACTGGACAGGGATTTCGGCCGGACGCACACTAGCCAGCTCGGCTTTAGGCCAACTTGGGCACCAACAAATTGGTGCAGGGAGCTATAGGCCCAATGAGAGATTTACGAAGAGGGGCCGGGCCGGGCTGGGCCGCTTTGCGTAAAACGAGGGGGTTGTTACATTGAGGACCGGCCCAGATGACTCATTGGGTGGGCCCGGACCCACAATGCTCGCCCATGCCTCCGGGACTGCTGAAAAGTAACGCAGCAAACGGCTATGTGTTATGAACCTTTAAGTTCCATTCTTATCTAGGAGTGTAGGTTCTTTAAAAGCTAATAAGCTCTTTGAAAATCTTTCAGTCGAACTGTTTTACGTTCTAAGATTAAGAACAAGTAAACATAATAATTATTTACCTTATTTGCATTAAAGTAAAATGAATAAATTAAATAAGCATTGCACTAAAATGCACTACATTTTTTGATTTGTTACTTATTTTCGAAGGTAAAAATGGAGTGTAGGCCAGTTGCATCCCAAGTACGTTTCCCATTGGCCTTTTGCCCCCACCCCCACCCAGGTCCCACTGTCCCCTCTTGGGGCTGTTGCCCTCAATAAATTTTGAATTAAAGCAATTCTTTTATTATCCATAAATATCCATAGTTAATATATTTCTCAATTAAGATGATAAAATTGTTGAGGTATTATGCCTACAATAATAAAAAAAAAAAAACATATAACTGCCAGCATATTAGTTACTGGTTTTCAATTAATTTTCTAGTAGTCACATAGCTTTAGAATGAGGGATTTGGGAAATATCACGCAGATAATCTATTATATGTCTGTTCTCATGCGTTCCAACAAATGTTCTGATGAATTTACTATTTATCAGGTATTGCTTTGGAATCTCTTATGCCAGCCCTCAACATGGTTGTTCGTGCGTGGAAAAACTTTTTAGTTCTGTCATGTATGCTCCAAAGAGAGAATGGAAACCTTTGCTGTTGTCGATGGCGATGAAGTCCACGACCACGTTCACGGCCTATGAATATGTCCTAAAGGCAGTCACAAATTACCATGTTCTCTTCTGGTAGCTCTACCTGCAATATCACAAAAGCATCAATGATCTCCTCTGGAACGAAGTCGAGTGTCGGTAGCAAGTGAACTGATAGCGAAAAGTCATCATCTTCTGTGTACAACCGTTGTAGACCAGATTCCTGGACTTTGCAGTACAAACTCTTGGAACGGTGATAGAAACATCCTTTCTTGATTGCAAATTGGAAGATAGTGTATGTAGCATTGATAGTAGCAGATTTAAATTCAGTCATTATTGAACTGGGATTGCGTTGTGGCTTGATGTTGAGCAGTTGTTACAGAACACTGCTGTATGTGGCCTCTTGCTTGTTTTGCAGTAAGGCGTAAATACACAGTATTATGTAGTGTTCCTTAAAACGCGTGGATGACGTATAACTAATAAAAAAAATAATTCCGGAACAACCTTAAAAGTGCCATCAGCAAACCAGTCAGAGTTTTTGGAGCAGAGTAAAGGAGGTATGAAATGCAACTAATAGAACACTGTGGTTTGTGTTGTTGTTGTCATGTTGAAGAAAGAAATCACCTTGTAGTAAACCCGAGAAAGTAAAAATGTATATTTCCTTGTCATTGTTATCATTATTGTTGTTTCCAACAACATATGATACATAGGAGACTAGCTAATCCAATAAGATAGCAGGGAAGAAAGCAACAATGAGATTAATCACGAAGACAACTTCTGACGTTAATATCTAGGTACTTTCTGATCTTGGTGAGTTAGATATACAGGTAAAAACTAATATATTTACTTAAATACTATCATAAGTTTGTGTTTGCATAATTAATGTTATGATATCATTAGAATAGTGAAAGAGAATCGTTACCATGTACTGATCAGGTATGATTAATTCATCAAGGTTGGTTAGAATAGGATGAATGTTCCCAGAAGATTATCTTTGCTTACAAATGGTACAGCGGATTGAATGGATAGCTGGAAGTTGTACAGAGGCAGCTTCAGATATAGATGATACAAATTGTGAAATGATCTGCTGTGCTGTCTCCTCACCATCTTTCGCTATGCGTTTTATAGCATCACGAACAAGCAATATTTCTGATCTTGATGTGTCTGGAGCATGAGTATGCTCATGAAAGTCTGCCAACAGCTTGACCATCATGAACTTTCACTTAAGCTATGCACCTTCCTCGCTTTCACTGTTCACATTCATATGGTATCACACCATTTACAAGGATCTTCTGTACAATATAAATGTATCCGTCGAGAACTAATTTATTTCCTTCGAGAACAAATTCAACGTACTCTATGATGTAGAGAGTTAAATTAAGAAAACAAGGGGGAATTACCGAGAAAATAACCCTGATCCCAAGGAAAATATTTAAGTTCCTCTTCTAACATATCTTTGAGACCCCAAAAGACAATATACGCTCTCTCGCAACGATGGCCGCGTATAGTGATGCCTATCATCGTTGATTCTCTCGTTTAATAATGATTCTGATTACACGTCCAGCATTATCACAATAAGAGTGTAAACTTCAACTTGGGGTGGAACGGTACTCCGCTTTTCCGTCTAGAGGATGCAAAGCTACAGAGATTTTTCCCTTTCTATCTGGCATCTTTAAAGTCTACTTAAATCTGATTATTGAGTAGTAGTTCCTGGAAGCACGATACATCTTGGTTTTTTTAGATCTAACTATGGTACCCAAATAGACATCAAAATGCGTTTTATATTTTGTTTCTCTGACATTGAGGGAAAGAAATTTTATCGTCCTATCCATGATCACAAATATGCAAAAAACGTGCCTTTCGTGGACGTTAAAACTAGTCACTAAATCAAAAACCGCCAAAATTAAGGGACTCGCCATAAGTACGCGGGCCTTCATTGTCGCCAGGCGACTTGGCTATCCTTTTTATTTCCGTGAGCTGAATGTAACGGAGCGTCCTCTGCTGCAGTATTGCCACGGGAGGTTGCTTCGGACTCTTCCTTCGCCGACACTCCAGTAGTATGAGATGAAGGGTTCTTGAGAAGTCTTTCCTTTACTTTATTTTTTAGTATGCCACAATTTGCTCCGCCGTTGCACTTGTCGACCGGGGTTTTCTCCCCTTATGCTTTGGTGAGACCTCGGTGAATGGACCTGAGCCAAGCTCTGTCCCACATCCCAACTCCGGTCCTGCTTGTACAGCTTCCTACTGGGATTTTGAAACTTCGCTTGCAGGTTGGGTTGGCACTTTCTCGGGTATACCCGTGCACGATTTGAGAGTATGCTCTTGCAACTTATACGCCGAGCAAAAATGGCGTTGGCCCGGTTTGTTTCAGTACAGGATAGTCACCATGCACGTTTAGCCGTTCGCGGTACCAGCTATTCTCCATGGTATAGGCTTTGTAATGAGCATTTTCTAACTTCGTTGCCCTATCAGGAAGGGTAATCCAGGCAGGGCGTCGAACTTGAATCCAGCCAAATTTTTACCATACTCATCCAGGAGCACTTCCTGAGTTTCGTTTGGAGTGGATAAAGGTAATTTCAGCCGCCCACGTTTACTCAAGCGATAGGGTTTGCTCCTCGCAGCTCGAGCCGCATGTCCCTACTACTAGTGGTAGAAATAAAGTGGGCATCATCAACGATTTTGCAGACGTTTTATACCGAAATAAATCTTTGATAGGACAGCACCTATCACTGAAGTTACTTCAGCCGCTACCAGCACTTTCTCTAAAGCGACCAGAGTAATTCCCTGAATCTACTCGTAATGGAGGAAAGACGATTTCTTCCTCCGGAGATACCTGATTCCATCAGTGTCATGTGCCCCTCGCCATAGTGTCCCTTCGTCTAACACTGCCGACTAGACACTGAAACGGTTGTCACTGTCTGAAGTGGCTGCTAGCCTGCGTCAGCCGCCTCGCCATCGGACTTTAACCATGAGCATGTACCTACAGTACTGGCATACGAACAATCAGTCAATGTCGCAGCCCACACCTCGGGTTCAATCCCACTGGGTGAGAGTATTTCATTCTACAACCTCCACCAAGTGTCCGACTTCCCATGTGGTTACTAGACTCGCAACCTTGAATGGGTGCAACGTGCGCGCTACACTTTTCTCGGGTCCGAGTTTGCCGCGTCAAATGACTCCATACTGACAGACTGACGTATTAAAAAATCTGTTTTAAAATCTCCTCTCAATAATTACTAGCTAATTCACCCTCTATTTGGGCTAACCAACCGGATTCCAAACTCGACCGGTATTAACCAGCTCTTTCACTTCCAAAGAAGTTATAGTAATCATGATGGACTCTGACTACCAGCACTTTGTCTGGAAAGCGCGTCCAAACCAGAGGCCACGTTATTTCCAAACAGTGCCCTGATGTGACCACAGGGCCCGAAACGAGGGTGTAATTCCACAGCACTTACAATAACAGATTTTGCTCACTGATCTGACTTTAATTGCAACAGAAAACTTACTTCGAGAAGATTCGTTTAAGCACCATCAAGATCCGAACTTGTCCAATCATGCACAGTGATACTCCGCTTTGATCTTTTTCGGGGTGGTGGTGTTTGCCATGTGTTGTATAGTGTAAATTTTGTGCGTGTACATCTCCAAAGAGAAGGGCTTTTGAGAGGTTGAAACCTCTAGTGGAGCAAGCTCCTGTGGGGGCAAAATAGAGCAAAAACTCTGTTAAAACGATCGCTTCCCCAGCCGAAAAACCTCTTGGGAAAAAAGCCTCGGCATCTCAGGTCCGAAAATCGGTCCGGAGGTGCCAAACTTTCCAGCCAGAGGATTTGAAGGCCTAAGGCAAAAAAGATCCCTCGCTCCCACCCTCTCAAGCAGGGGACTTTCAGTTGTGCTGCCACGACAAATGTACTCGATCCCCGCCCATCCAGGCCCAGGGCACAATTCTCCACCATGGCGGCCCGCATGCCACGACAGGAAAATGTTGCCCCAGGTTGGATGGAAAGAACGAAAATGCCCTGGGCGCTCACTTTAATCTTTTTTTCCCCTACTTCCTAAAAACTTTATTTACCTATGATATGAATAATTGTGTGCAAAATGCTTATGTTTAAGGTGTAACTGAATTGGTTCCATGTTCGGCCATTACAGCTGTTTTTAATTGAGGTTTATCCTATGCCTATTCTTGTTCATATAGAGCTAAGAGAATAGCGGGCCATCCAACTCCTCTAATTGGCAAGAGAGGTGTGATTTTTCCAGGATAAATTCTCAAAACAGAGTTTACTCTCTGCATGTCCTTATGAGCTAAATGAGAAAAACAATTTTAGTTGACAAAGAAAATGCCTTCTTTGTCTTCTGTCATCAGTCACCAAATGACCTTTGACCTACTAGTCATATATACATTTAATGAATGAATGCTATTCTGCTTATTGTGATATTATTAAATATATTTGCCTGCTTCTTTCTTCTTCCTCTTCTAAGTTGAAAAGGAAGGTTTTTGACCAAAGTCATCAGCCTGAATTGGTTAAATAGTTAAAATACATATATAAACGTACATAATTAAATGTTGGCTACTTAAGCAACCTAATGCCTGGTTTATGAGCCAGGAATTCGAAAATTTCTCTCTGTCATGAGCACTGGATTACTCGGCCATATATTTTTTACATAGCAGTGGTGCAAAGTGTTGTTGGTGTGGATTTGTCATTCTCTAAAGCCTTTCGACTACACCAAGCTATCTGCCTAGCAGAGAAGATCAAGAAGTTCGAAAGACAGTCCTTTTTTACTTCTTATGGGAAAAGTAAAGGTGCGCCAGTACGGATTAAATCTGCACTGGTGTCCTTTTAATATTTTGACCAAAACTTGGACTGGGTGCCACAGGCTTTTATTCTGCAAAGAGGTAAAGACACAGTGAGCAACCGTTTCAACCTCCCTCGGACATACGAGACATTTGGAGGAACCTATCAGTTTCCATCTAATATTTATTTTCCCTTGTAGAAAGTACCTGGTGTAGTATTTTTGAATGTATGTCTGATGTGATGCCATCTAATAGACAGCCTTTGGATCGTTCCCAAATATGTTTCCAAGGAAAGGGGCCTGATCCTAGGTAATTTCCAACATCCCTTTATAGCCCGGTTCCGTTACCATTCGTGATGTAAGGAAGATATATAGGTCACATGAAGATAGTTTATTAGGTTTTTGAAATCTCCTAATTTAACTGTATCCCCTATGAGGGCTATCTCACTTCTACTCCATCTATCTAAACTAGCTTCATGGAAACTATTTAACGTTTTGTTAATTATGTGGTGGGTTTTATATTTATTGCATATTATTTCTAATCCGTCATCTTTTTTAAAAACCTTAGCTATTCAGTCTATGAAAACAATTTGCCATATTGATTTTCTATCTACGTCCCTTATGATATCTAAAATATTTTTAAGTTATTGAGTGAATATTTTACTCTCTAATGTTTAAACCTCTTTGATTCCTGGGAAGTCGAATCACTTGTTTATTTACCAGATGTTTGCACCCTTGCCACAAGAACCTCCACCCAGTTCAGGATCAAAGGCGGCACTCGCTCAAGCTGGCATCCCTAATATTTTACTCTTATACCATATAGAGGCTGTTACCAAAATATTTATAACCATTTCCTTACCTATGAAACTAAGGTTGTGGGCTTGCCAGCCCTTTAATTGTAATTAAATTTCTTAATTAGTTTGCACCAATTGTCCTTATCTACATTAACATTTTTTACTAAGGGGAAACACGATACCCAAAATTTTAATTCTATCTATACTCCCTCTAATTCCAAAAGCCTCCGGGTTGTGTTGGATTTTCTGAAGACGACCCAACCATGCTCCTTGAGTTTTATTTTTATTTTTTTAGCACCTGATGCCCACTTATCTCGAACGAATATCGTGGTGTCATCAGCATATTGTATAATTTTAACTTCTATTTTATTATTCATACTAATACCTTTAATTTTATCCTCAGCACGGATCACAGAGGACAAGGTCTCCTCAGTGATTGCATACAGCAACGCACTGAGAGGGCAGCCCTGCCTAATACTGCTTGTGGGTTTAAAATATTTCGATGAAAAACTGTTCTGGCTAATTTTTGTCTGGATATCTATGTATACTAATTCTATCCCTCTAATAAAGGTCTTCCCAAAACCTAACGCATTTAGTGTCCTCAGCAGAAATCCCAGTCTACTCTATCAAATGCTTTCATCTGATGGGCGACTAGCATTATCGCTGCGGAATCTTCTGTCTACTTTATATACTATTTCTCTGATCAGTTGAAGAGTGTCTACAATAGATCTGCTCCTAACTGAACAGTTCTGATCCTCATTAACTACTTTATGCATAACTTTTGCTAACCTTTCCTTTAGCACCTTAGCTATGATTTTGTAATCATAATTTAGGAGACTAATGGGCCTCCAGTTCGTCAGGCAGTCTCTGTCACCATCCTTGAAAAGGAGAGTGACAGTAACGCTCTGTTGACTGGCTAAGATGACCCTCTGATCGAACGTACTATTATCTACAATAGTCAGATCCTTAACTAATAGGTGTTCAAACCTTTTATAGAATTCCAGTGTAAGACCGTCACTCCCTGGGGATCTATCATTATTTAAATCTCGAATAGTTTTTTTTTACCTCTAAGTCTTATATGGGTCCTTCACAGAGCTCAGCCTCTAAAGGATCTAATTTATTTTCTAATTTTGCCAAAGGTTCGTCCTGAGTTATCGGACTTGTCTGCTCTTTTGTATAAAGTAGTTTATAAAACTGAGTCTCTTCCCTAATTATATCCTCTGTTTTAGTCAAAATACGGCCTTCTTTATCTTTTATACTACTCATTAGTTTACTTTCTGCTTTAACTCTCTAAATTGCAGAAGGCTTTATTACATCCCTCTCCACTAATAGCCTGCACTCTGGCTCTAATTCTAGAACCTGCTTTGCTATTATTTAGTTCAGTTAACTCTCTCTTAATGGCTTCAATTTTACTTAAATTAGCTAAACCTACCACCGCACAGTTTAATTCTATTTTAAGCTCATTCCTAAGCTGTTGATCTAAATATATCCCATAAGCACCACATATTTGACAATATTTTATGCTGAATTCCTTCAGCTTTAACTTCACTACATCCCACCACTCAGTAATGATAGAGTACTTAATTATTTGCATTCTCCAGAGTTCCTGTACACCTCCTACTTTATCTGACTCGGTCTGAACAGAGGTATTAAGTTTCCAGTATCCAGGTCCCCTGGTAACTTCCCTAACTGCGAAACTAACCCTAACCTGAGAATGGTCGCTCCAGGAAATTACGTCATACATAATATCCTGAAGGTTCGCCGCTACATTAACACCAATGTACACTGTCTAATCTAGTCGCTACACTATACCTATTGCTAAAGTGAGTGTACAATGTAGAAAATGGGTATTTCTAAAAGCATCAACCATGCCAAACTGAGAGCACATGGCCTGCAGCTGCAGCATTCCGACTAAATGCGTCTTATATTTAGTGTCTGGTCCCTGCCTCTCTAAATCATGGTTTGGGACACAATTAAAGTCACCCATCACATACATTTCATCCGCAGGGTAGACCTTTTATTCCTTGTCTAACATATCATTGAGGTTCCGAAAGAAAGACGTACGTTCCCTAGCAACGTTGGAAGCTTAAACCGATACAATCATCACCTTTCTCTGTACCTCTGTGTTGTAATACTAACTGTTATTACACGTCCGTCTTTATCACTAGAAGTGTGATCTACTCTGATTTTGTATTTTTGGTGAAAAAGAATAGCTAGCCCTCGCTTTCGCCCAATAAACTCTAAACTATTAAGTTTTATTCCTTTCCACTTTGCAATTTATTTTCTAACTATCTGATTTTTTATATGTAGTTCCTGCAAACAGGTTACTTCTGTTTTTGAGCTATCTAAATAATCTAAAATACTAGCTCAATATTTATTAAATGTAATCCCTCTTTCATGGATAAAATTTTATTTTGCTATCCATATCTAAATCGCTAAATCAAAGGCGTTCATCCGTAGACATTATCTCAAGTCATATTCCAAAGGGCCAAAAGGATAAAATCCTGATTCATGTGCCCCTCCCCTGTAATCAGTGACTATGGTCGAGGTGGATTCATTGACGCTTAACGCATCATCCACCTGAGTACTTTTATGAGCCTTCCAAGTCACAGCGTTCTGTGTCCGACTGATCAACTGCTGCGTCCGTCGTCGATATCGGCAGAGGCTTTTTCTCACCACGTCAGCGATTCTCGACTACCAAGAAAGAGGACGTCCCTCTCTTGATCACGGCTTCTACATCTTCGCCGTCGTCTCGCAATTTCTGAGCTAGGCTCTTTGGCAGAGCACTCTGCGGGCTGAAGTTCCCATGACAGTTTCCTCCACTGGACCCGACACTTTCTCCGCTATCCCTCTGCAACTTTCGAAGGTATGACACCCCACTTCTGGCAGAACAATCAAAAAGATGCTTGATCGTGTTGGTCTCTGTACAAGATCGTAACTTTGTACGTACGACCGTTAACAATTCCGGATACCCTCCTGCTGATAGGCTTATGAATAAGCATTTTCCCACTACTCTTTCCAGACAATAAGGGCAAACCCTGCAAGGTGTCGTACTTAAAGTCCACCAAAATCTTACCATATTCCTTCAGGAGCAGCACTGGGGCATCTTATTTGGCGGCTAAAGGTAACCCATGTACCATTATCCAGCAATGGGATTAGCTCCCTGGAGCTCGTATCCCAACACTCCTATTATCAGAGATTTTCTGGTAATAAAATCAGCATCGTTGTTTGTCTTGCAGACAATCTCCACCACACCGTTGGGTTTGTGTAAATTGGCCTCGACACATTCAGTCAGGCGGCCAACATCACCTCCTTCACGACCTCGATCGGATTCATTCACCCATAATGGAGGAAAAACGACCTTTTCCTCCCAGCTCCACATTTCCCAACAAAGGCACTGGCACTTTTTTCCGCAACGGTTGGAGGCCCCCACCTACGCGTTGTGTCAACTTCCCCTTCTGGACCTTAGGTAGGGCCGTCGCCTCTTCTTCAGTGGAGGTACTAGATTCCCGATTATATACCTTCAGGAAATCCTTGAAGGACTTAATCCCATACAAGAAGTCTTCCCTTTCAGAAATTGAAGATAACAACGTCAGCTCCGATAGCCTTGGATTTTGCAAAATCCTAGGTTACATTTTACAGGACGCTACCTTTCCTTCTCCTTTGGGCTCATCTCCATTTGGGTAGAGGTGCTGGACACCTTTTCCGCCTTCTTGGGCCCAGTACCCCATTGGGGTAAAAGACCTGCGTCTCCACATGTAAGTGCCGCGACTGACACATCTCCCTCTGGAACAAGGTCACGCTTGGCCGACGACATCCTTTCAAAATTGTTATCAATCTCCTTTCGACAGTTATTTGCTGGCTTATACCCTAGTAGCATCCAGGCAGACTAGACATATTCCCAACTGGATCGGCTATAGCCGGCTCCTTCACCCGAAGGCTATAACAACCAGGAAATCTCTGGAAACCTTCGCATTTCCAGGAGAAAAGAAAGGAAAGTGGTCTCGTTTTCTGCAAGCAGTACCCAGATGTATTCGCAAGATCCAACACTAAGGTGTGATTCCACAGCCCTTACAACACCAAGTATTGTTCACCAAAGTGTCTTACGTTCCGGAAACAAATCGACTGACTTATCTTGAGAGTTCTTTCCGAACAATCAGAAGTCCAAGAATTGCTTAGACCAAAAGAGCAGCAGTACAACACTTTGAACTTTTTTCTTTTTGTTTTTTTTTTTGGGTGATGTGGGCTATGTGTGGTGCATGTGAATTTGGATGTAAGTGTGTTTATCTACGAAGAGAAAGGCATGGGTAAGAGGCCGAAACCTCGGTGGAGCGAAAGCTGCTTTTGTTAGGCATGAGCCTAAGGGAGCCGAAACTCCTGTTAGGGATGGTTGAACGCCTAACCTTCCAAGCCAGATGGTGGGCTCAGGGTAAAAAGCGTCCCTCGCCCCACCCTTTCGGACACTGTACTTTTCCAGTAAGTGGAGAGCCTCACATACTGGCTGCCCAAGGCCGACTCCTAGTGAACACGACCAAACAGGACGTGGCACCTGGTCGGAACCCCAAATAGTAGACTCAGGAAATCAGTACCCAGGAACTCCACTTTGATCTTTTCTTCTTTTTACTCCCTGACGTACGTTTCCCAACTAGAGCAGCAGCGCCTGTTGCCGCAAAGGATGGAGGCCCCTCAATTAAGCGTTGTTTCATACTCCCTTTCTGGTCCTCAGGCAAGATCGTCATCTCACTCTCAGAGGGGGTACGTGAGAATTTAATCCCATATAGGCAGTCATCAACCTCGGAATATGATGGGGACAACGTTAACTCTGGCAGCCTAAGTTGACGAACAACTCCGTCATGCGTTTGAGTCGACAACACCTTCTCAATTCCCTTGGGTTCGTCACCTTTTGAAGTAGAAGTGTCAAGCACTTTTTACCCTCTTCCGGGTTCCAGCTCTTCCTGGAAATAAAAAACCAGAAACTCCAGATGGATGTGCCTCGACCGACACATTTCCCTCTGGACTAAGGTTATGCTTGACCGACGACATTCCATGAGCTTGTTAGCAACATCCTTTTGACCACAGCCGCTGACTTGCTTATACCTTAGTCGCACCCAGGCAGACTAGACATACCCCCAACTTGATCGACGTTATCCGGCTCCTTCACCCAAGGGCTGCAACAACCAAGGAAATCTCTGGAAACCTCTGCGTTCCCAGGAAAAAGACAGAGAGCTGCTCCAGTTTTCTTCGAGCAGTACCCAGGCGTACTCTCAAGATCCGAAACTAGGGTGCGTTTGCACATCCCTTACAATACAAAAATAATGGTCACCAAGCCATCTTAAGTTCCATCAACAAATCGAACGACTTACCTAGAGAATTCGGTCTGAACAATCAGAAGTTCAAAATCACTCCAAACAAAGCATTGATCTTTTTTTCTTTTTTTTTTTGTGTATGCAATGTGTGTTGTAGGGTAAAGTTCGTGTATGTGTGTGCATCTCCAAAGAAAAGGGATTGGGAGAGGGATTGAAACATCTAAGTGAGTAAAGCTCCTGGTAGAAGCCGAAAACCCATGTTTGCTGTTCCGAAGCACCTCGAGAAAGGATTGAAAGACCAGCTGGAGGCACTGAAGTGCCTCATGTTATGGGAGACAAAACTGCTTCTTGGTGTGGAGCGAACTCTGTTTAGAGTAATCGCTTCACCAGCTGAAAAACCTCTGTGGAAAAAAGCCTCAGCTCTTCAGTTCTGAAAATTTGTCCAGAGGTGCCTAACCTTTCTGGCCAAAAGATTGAAGGCCTAAGGCAGAAAGCGTCCCTCACCCCATTCTTTTGAGCAGGGGACTTTCCAACTGTGTGCCACTACAGCGTACTCGTTCCCTTCCCACCAGGGCTGACTCCCAGTGACAATGCCAAAAAAGGGTGTGGCACCTGGTTTGAACCCCAAATGGAAGGCTCAGGACACAATACCCTGGAGCTACACTTTGATTTTAGACAGAGAAAGCCGTGAAATCTTAATGCATAAATACCTACCATTACTTTAACTTTGCTTAGCCATCTGACTTATGAATAATATGGTAAATCACTATTTTGGATCAATTTCTTTAAAGAAGTTTTAATTGATTCTGATTCAGTCATGACATAATCCTTGTATAATGCAGTGATAAAAAAACAAGATAAATCTTTTTAAAACTCTTTTTTATTAATACTACAAATCTTGACTTTTATCTTATCAGACTAGTAACATATTTTTGGTAAATATTGTTAAAATCCAGAATGAAATTTTTCACATGTGGTTTCTATAACTTTATATAAATCAGTCCTTACCATAACAGCTAATTCTTCAGTTATTCTTAAATTCACTATCAATTCCATCTGCTGATAAATAATATTACATATTTAGTATCTCTTTTGCAATGGGATCCTGTGACATTCTCTCATTCCACAATATAATGATATATTTTCTGATTCAACAAGTTTAAATTCAAAAAAAAATTTTTTGTCTTCCTTTCTGGTTGCATGCACTAAATTATTTTTAGAAGACAATTTTTTACAAATTCTCCATCTATAAATAATTTTGAGAGCAACCTGTAGTGTTGACAACTAACTTTTACAGTTAACCTGTTAACTAAAATACTTTGTATTCAATATGAAGTAAATATTTAACATTCTGAATTTTTTAGTTTTACTTTATACAGAACGGTTTATTTTATAATTTCAAATATTTATATTGTATTTCATCTCATACTGAATTTGATTAACTAATTATAAAATTATTCTTTTATATTTATGAAAATATAAAATATTATTATTTTCTATATTAGACATTTCAGCATCAGTTAATTTCAAATTGTATTAAATTTAGGTAGTTAAAGTATAAAATTATAAAATTATATATTTTTAACTATTTGTAAATTGATTCATGTTAAAATACAAAGATTAACTCCCTTAAAATAATATTATGATGAAATCACATGACATCACGTAACTTATGACATCATAGAAAGGCATTATTATTTTTTATTTGAAGAGAAATTAGATTGAAAATATATTATTAAAAAAGTGAACTAATGATGTCCAGAAAGGTAAAATCAGGGACCTCACCAGCTGAAAGTGTGGATTTTCTCACAGATATTTCAAATGTGCTGACAATTTTGAACCAAAAGATAGATGTTGCATTGAAGGAATCAGCAACACAGGAATTGAAAAATGTCATGAGCTTAAAAGATGCTAGTCACAGAGAATGTAAACAGAAAAAACAGTGTGTTAAAGATCAAAATGAAAACCAGAACAGTGTCATTGATGCTAAAGAGGCATCTGAGCTAGAAAAGTCAATAGAAAAGGCTATAGATAATTTGGTAAACACAATCATGGAATGGTGTCATGGAACACCACGGGAAGAACAAGACAATGAAGATACTTTAATCTCACTTAATGAAGAAAATATACCAAGCCTAGAAGAAGCTAGTTCTGAAATAGTAGCTTCACAGAATATGGATTTATCTTTTTATAAGCAGTATGACCAAGAGATCTCAAAAACAGCATTGAAGAAGAGCAGTCAAATGGTCAGTACTGTATCTCCTTTTTCACCTCATGATTATACTGCAACAGATTCTGAGGAGGAACCTGATGCTTTTGCTAAATTGTTGCAAGAAGAGTATCATACAAATGATAACTTAGCTGATCTTTATATATCTGATTCAGTAAAAGAAGATGTACATGTATCTCCAAACAGTTTTAAAGACCTTGAAGAAGTTACTAAAATAAGAAATTTGTTAGAAAGTCAGTGGAAAATGAATCTCATGAAGCGCAAATATGCATTTTGGTTAGCATTGAAGTATTGGAAGCAGGCGGAAGTCTTTAAATCTTGGAGTCAAAGAAGTCCACCAATTTTACCAATAACCATTATAAAAGATAATTATATAGGGCTGGAACCTCAGCTTGTTAAAAAAGCTAAAGAAAAAATTTCATTACAATTATCGAAAGCTGAAATTATAATTTTACAATTAAAAGCTGAAAAAGCTAGAAAAAAATTTGAACGAATTGATAATTTAATGTTAAAAGAACTGTCACAGCATGCCAAAGGAAAAGTATTGAACCAACTTGAAGATTTGTGGAAAAAAGGTGCTGAAGAGGAGATGAAAAGGTCATATGATATTTGGGAAGAGAAAGCAGCTTACTATGAATCTTATTCACAGTTATATCAACAACAGGAAAACAGAGTGTATTTTCAGGTGAAAGACAATTATCCAAACCCAACCAAGTATGCAGCTATCAAAGCAAGAAAGCTATTACCTTCTAGTACATGGTACCCTCAAAGTGGACGTACTTTTCATCAGACTTACCAACCATTTCAAGAAATAAGACAGATCAATGCTGCAAAAGATATGAGCATTAGGAGCTTCCAGACCAAGTACTTTACTGACTCAGCTGCATTTCAGAGGAAGAGGAATGCAGAAAAAGATAAACTGTCACTAATCACATCTGGAAGGATGGTAATAAAAGACAAAAATCTTCATTTCTAACCTGACTCTGCTTTAAGGTATTCTTTCAAATGAAAACAGTATAATTAAAATAGATTTCATGTAGATTCTTTTTCTTTTCATTGAAATGCATTCCAACATATACAGTAGATATGATAATTTTGATTCTGAACAATTAACAAAAGAAAATTAATTTGAAGAACATTTAGTAGATGGATATTTTCTAATTTAGTTTTAAGCAAATTTAAATACTCTCTGCATTAACAACCTTAAATAGAAATAATTAAAATTCGAAGAATGAATGTGATTTATTTAAATTCTGAACACATTTTAATAAATATATTTCAGTTAAACATGACTTTGTTGTTTATTATTTGTTTTTTTTCTTTCTTTGAAAAATATGTATTTTAAACTAATTAATTTTATTTTTTTTATTAATCTATTTAATTACTACATTTTTTGTTGAAATCAAAAAATGAATGTCTTAGCATAATTGAAAAACAGTCAACATTAGATAATTAGGTGACATTAAAAATGTTAATATATTTTTGTGTATAACATTTTAAATTTAATTCACTACATAATCATTTTTGTTATATATTTAAATGTATTGTAAAAGTTGTTTGACTAATATTGCATATTTGAATATTTTACACACTTTAATTTTGGTCATTTTTTCCTTCAAATTAAGTTATTACAGTAAAATTAAAATACTGTTTAAAGATTTAAGAATTGGAACTAAAATAAAAAATGAATCACTCTGAAATATTTTATGTATCATTAAGTTCTGGTAAAATTAAAGACTAATTGACAAGAAAATTTTCTAAATCATTAACTAAAGGATGTTAAAATGCAACTTAGCAGAAATAGAGCCAGTATAATTGTATACATCCAGATTTCATTTTAATTTCCTTAGTATAGGTGCAAATTTTGGTTATCAAGATAGAAATGGAAAATTACAGAAAAAATCAAATTTTGTCTGCCACCAAACAGAATGTGGGTGATCATAGCTAAATTTTTTGGTGCTGATCTCAAATCTGGAGTCAGAATTTGGCTATGATGTCAGGTTTTTGAGATATGCATTAAGGAGGAATTCCACCATTAACGCTATATTATGCTTTATGTTATATTAACTATATAAATGAACAGCAATATTTGGTATTCAAATGTTTAATGTGAACCATTTTCCATGATCAGATGGAATGCATTTTACTTAGTAGGTACATTCCAAATGTTCGAAAATGTTTCAGACACTTGTTCTTGTGCATATGTGAGGTATCAGTCTCCCTTTGGGGGAACCAGCAGTAATCACCATCATGTTGGGATTGAATTTGCCCTGATATGTAATTTGCAGCAGCTTTATGTCTTGGTGAAACTTTTCTCCATGCTCATTACTGACATCCTCTAGATTGGTTGGAAAGAAATCAAGATGCAAATGCAGAAAGTGCATCTTTAGAGACATCCTGGCCTCCAATTTACTCATACGTGCTCAGCTCTATATTTTCCAAGAAAGTTCTATGCAATTAAAATAAATGCTTCCGATGCTGCAGATTCCAATGGGTTCAGATTATCTTTTAACCCATCATCATGCACAAGTTCTTGGATTTCGAACCCCACAAAAATTCTTTCTTTGAGTTTAGTTTCTTTTGTTGCACCAAACTTCTCTTTTAGGTACTTGAAGCCATCGCCATCTTTATCCATGGCTTTGACAAAGTTTTTCATAAGGCCGAGTTTGATATAAAGTGCCAGAGGTAGATATTCTGAGAGTCTACCAATGGCATATGTTGCACATTGTACATGCCAACTATAGGTTCCTGTCACTTAGGACAGTCTTTTCGAGTATAATGGTTGGCATCATAGCTGTTCTAAAGAAGCTGCAATCCAATGAAAGAAATAATTTTGGGATCACCACAAATTTTCCATTTATCATCCTCCAAATAACTCATCACTTTCAAAAGAAGTTCCATTGACTCACATGTCTCTTTCAAGCCAACTGCATGAGCTATAAGAACCAAAGGATTTTGGTTACCATGATGTAACAGTACAGTTTTAAGGCTTAGTTTGCTAGAGTCTATGAATAACCTCCATTCATCAGTCACATGTTTATATCCATGTTCACTCATGAGACTATTTACATCAATACAGAAACAAACACCATTTTCTATTTTTAAAAAAAGCCCTCAGGTTTATGTGACGATCACGGAAATGGGAAATGTTCACACCTTTTTGTAAAAGATTCCATTCCTTCAGTCTAAAGCCTAAACTTCAGCCTTCTTTGACAATGATAAATCTCTCACCAAATAATTCAGCACTTCTTGATTTAGCAAGTGAGGCTTTTCTCCATCCAATGCAGGATCACATGGCTCATCCATAGCAGTATCATCGCACTCAATATCTGAATTTTCATCACTTTCTAGGCAGGAGCTACTGGAGGAAGTGGAACTGGATTTTCCACATCATGATGGACCAGTTTCAGGGCAGAAGGACAATTGGTATAAAAGATTTTCACCATAACTAAAAAATGTGACATTCTAGAGCAAAACGGTTTATAGATTTGAAATCAGCGTGCAAATTACAACAAAGCAAGCATGATAGTGTTCCAGTGGCAAGATCATTGTTTTCCAATGCTATTGGTAGAGGGTTAGTTTGGCCGTAACAAAAACTATAAACCTAGATTTTGGTTATCTTCCACTTTTATCATAATCAGGCTTTAGTTCTGAATAAGACTTTTGGAATATAATGATGTTAATTTACAATTTAAGTGTTTTTATTTCTTGGATCTTAGAACTGATATAAGATGATTTTGAACTTATGACCTGTCTGCAACAAATTCTTAAATGTAAATTTTGATCATTACTATCAGCACCACCAGGACATCTGCCTATATATTACCTTTTGTAATGTTTCTACCTTCATGAAGAGGGGTATCCAGATTCTAATAATCTCATCACTAAATAAACTTAGTGTTTTATTTTATAGTTGTGCTGCTAATAATTATTGCTAGAGTAGTGCCCATACCTTATTTAGTGAGAGCTAACAGTATTAACAATGGCTGTTAAAATACTACTAATCTTCTCTGGTTTTTTCACACACAACGTTTTCTGCTCAGAATCCACCTATTGTTGAAAATGGATTTCCTTAATGATACTAACCAGTCACACTCAAAAGTTTGTCAAAAATAAAAAAGAGCAATCATAGAGATTCCGAGATTTTTCAGCAGATGAGCCAATCATGTGTGATATCCAATTATAAGTTACTTCATTCAGAGTAAAATAGAACATTTTGAAACAGGTTTTATAGCAAAATTTTTTACACCTTTCTTCAACAGTTTAAAATTATAAGCATGCAGTTACAGAAAAGCAACATCGAAATGAACACAGTGCCTTCCATATGAGATCAATTCCAGAATTTTAAATGCTGCTAAAAACAGATGCAAGACAGTTTCACAAAATTATCAGTGATCTGACTCTCAACCAAAAACTAAAACAATTAGCAGATGAACTGGATGAGCTTGAGACTTTACTTTAGTGAAGTCAGAAGTTTCACGTTTAAATATTCTGTGTTGCTATTAACCAGTTATTAGCTTGTGTTCAATAGTGACGAGGTGCCTAGAAGATGCTGAGCAATTTTGAGGTATTATTAGTTATCTTTGATATTTTTGGAAGTATGCAACTAAACTTGATGTTTACTCAACTGTTTGAAACCAATCTATTTTGTTCAATTCATGCAGTTAAAATTCTTTGTACAGGATCAGACAAGTTTCCAACCAAATTGCTGTGAGCTTTAAGGTAAAGGGCCTTCAGTCATCATTCCTTCATGTTTACATTGCTCTCAGAATCTTCTTGAGCCTACCAGTTATAAACTGTAAAGATGAACATATGTTTTGTCAATGGTAAAGATAAAAAAAATTGAACTGTGATCAACAGTGCATCAAAGGCATCTGAATATGTTATTTCTGATGGTGATTGTGTCAAATTGGTGCTACAAAATAACCCTGAAACACTGTATATCATTTTTCTCTCCCTATAAGCTTTGAGAAAAAGTGATCATTTAGAAGGTAAGACGTTCATTTTCATGAGATTTTATATTTGTATATTTTTTATTTGGTTATATAATGTGATGTGATAGCATTATTAAATTGCAATATGAATGTAATATCCTTTGTTTTGCATATTTCTCAATGTTTTTTACCAATGTCCCATTGCCAAGCTGTGTCCCTATCAAAGTCTATGAATGTTTCTGAAACAACTGTGTGTGGCATGAAAATTGCAAATTTAAGCTTCCTGTGAGTTTTACCTTGTTCCTATAGCCTACAGCCATGTGCTTTTATTTGACTAGAATGAGCTATTTGAGTTTCACACTATCCTCTCCAAGTAGTTCAGAGAAGAATTTGTTTATTTGATTGATCTTTTGGGGAAGACAACATTTGTTTAATTGAAGATTTTTTTATTGTCCTCATTTCATTTACAAAATTAATCACTAATAATCCAAGGCAAAAATATATTTAAGAGAATGTTTTCTAAACTACTGGAGTTTGTTTTTCTTCAAGCACTGTACATTTTTACTATGCTTGACAAAATACTTATCCACCATTACCAGTTATCTATCTGAATATGGACTAGATCAGCGATTTTCAACTAATGTGCCAGAGGAATTTTGAGCAGGGTCAGTCCTCCCTCAAACAAGGTCCCTGGGACAGTGTTCCCAGTATGGATACAAAAATAACATTTAATATGTTTCCACATTACTGGTACTTTTGTGGAGAACATTAAACTCCTTTTTTTTTCAATGATGCAACAAATGAATAAATGTGTTGTTCATTAAAGGCCCAAATGGCAGTTTTAAATTCTCTCCTGAATTCTGTAGTGTAGAACTGCCAATCTCCACTGCCAGCCATAAAAAGCTTGAGAATATGAGAATTATCACACGACTGCATAGCCTTTTTTATATTATTATTATTATCATTATAACCACAGTTGCCCATGTAACATGCAGTGTTTTATGAAGGGAAAAAGATGAATAAATTTAGGATACATTTTATAATTATGTTGCTACGTTTTTCCTACTGGGAATACTGCATGGGGGTGTAATAGCCTCTTCTCTCAGTTGACATTATCCGTGTTGTGAAGCTGCAAAGTGTCACTTTCAATCAGCTGTTTGGATCTGGTGAGTTGTAGCAGCCCAAACCTCCATTAGACACACATAGGTGTTTGATCTGTTGCCAGTTGATTTCCAGTACTTGTAATGTTTTCCATGTAGTGTATATTTATTTTTGGTTTATTCATAATATTTTTTTCTCATGTTAATGCATTTTTTAAATTAATTTTGTTTTAGTTATTTCTTAACAAACATTCATAGTCATTTCTTTTTTCCAGAGCTTATTAGACATGGATAGATTTATTATTCAGAAACACAAGTTAGAAAATGATGACAATGAACCAAGTGTGGCTGGCACTAGTTCTGGTAGTAAGACACACAGGACCAGCAGTGTTACTTCTAAATCAGTTGTGTGCCAGTATAAAGAAGACTACTTGTCCTTTGGATTCATTTCATCTGGAGAAGAAGAACCATGTCCTAAGTGTGTTGCTTGTGGGGAGAAGCTGGCAAACCAAGCTATGGTTCCAAGTAAGCTGAAAAGACACCTTTACACAAAGCACTCACATTTATGCGAGAAACCAATTGAATATTTTAAAAGGCTTATAGCTGATCAAACACGCCAGTCTCAACAATTGATCAAAATCACAACTGTTTCTGACAAAGCACAAGAAGCAAGTTATGCTGTTGCAGAAATCATTGCAAGAAAAATGAAATCACATACAATTGCAGAGTCAGTAATATTACCAGCATGCTGTAAAATTGTAAATATTGTCTTTGGTGAAAAATATGAAAAAGAGATTTTGAAAATCCCCATGTCAGATAACACCATTAGTCGTTGTATATCTGATATGTCTCAAGACTTTGAGTCACAAGTGATAGCTAGCATTAAAGAAGCCAAAAGTTTTGCCATCCAATTGGATGAGTCAACTGACATCACTGGAAAAGTTCAACTCTTAACATTCATCAGGTTTGTTTGTAATGAAGACATAACTGAACAATTTTTATTTTGTAGACCACTTCCAGAAACAGCAAACGGACAAGACTTTTTTGGGGTTGTTGATAGCTATTTCAGTTCTTACGATTTGTCATGGAAATCATACATAAGCATCTGTATGGATGGTGCTCCCTCTATGTCAGGGAGCCTAAAAGGATTCATCACACTGGCTAAACAGAAGAACTCTGGCATTGTTTTCACACAGTTTCCTGCACAGAGAGGCCCTCATTTCAAAATCAGTAGTACCCGAGCTCCAGAAAGTATTAGATGAGACGATCAAAATAGTTAACTGTATCAAAAGTAGGCCATTAAAATCGAGATTGTTTTCAACACTGCATTCTGTCATGGAATCTGCTCACACAAGTTCTACTGCACACAGAAGTGAGGTGGTTATCTCAAAGGTGGGCGCTTTCAAGGTTTTATGAACTAAAGGAGGAGCTCCTTATATTTTTGACATCAGAAGAGTCTGAGCTGGCTGACCTACTTAGTAATGAAACCTGGTGCAATGAAGTTGCATTCCTGGCTGATATATTCCAAGCCTTGAACACTCTTAATAAGAGTATGCAGGGAAGGAATGAAAATATTCTGACTTGTACTGACAAAGTTAACTCTTTTAAGGAAAAACTAACATTATTGGGAGCCAGAATAAAAAAAAAGAGAACAAAATTGAAATGTTTGAACTGACAAAAGGTTGCAGACTGGACAAAAATCTTGTCAGTTTAATTCTACAGAGTTTGTCGCTACTGAGTAAAAACATTGAAAAGCATTTCCCATCACTTGATGTATCGTCCTTGGACTGGTGAGAGATCCGTTTGTGGTAAGTGTTTGCGAGTCAGCAGAATTAACTGCTGCTGAAGAGGATGAGCTGACGGAAATCAGAAATGACAGAGGACTGAAACTGAAGCACCTATCAACAGATATGACTTCATTCTGGTTGTCCCTTCGAGGGAAATACCTTAACACTACAAAGAAAGCAATTGAAGCACTTCCTCCTTTCTCAACATTGTATCTGTGAGAGACTGGCTTTTCTGCTATGAACACACTGAAAAGCAAGAACAGGTCACGGCTTCAAACATTGGAGGAGGACTTGAGGTTATGCCTGTCAACCATTCGACCTCAGGCAAGGAACATCATGAGACAACACCAAGCACAGGTTTCCCCACTAATATGTTTATTGAAGCAAAGGCTTTTTATTTTTACTCATGTTTGTATTCGAATACAAGCTATATCTGAAAATTTCATATTATTTTTTAATGAAAGGCATCTTTTTCAATGACATCTTGTTTAAATGTGTAGTAATAACAAATATGCACAAAACTCCAAAATCTTTTAAAAACAATGATCAACAATATACTTTTGGCAATAAAATTAATAAAGTATTAATTTGTTTAACTTATGAACACATTATTATCATTCATTTTCTTTTAAATGATCAAATATATCTTTAAATACTGATGGTGTGCCTTGACAATTTTAGTGACTGGCTCACTGTGCCGTGAGATGAAAAAGGTTGAAAATCACTGGCCTAGATTATAATTCAGTTTATAGGGCCATGAATTTCCTGATTTCATCAGCTATTACAAAATCTGTTTTGTACAGCATTAAATATATAAACTATTTTGTTTTATTATTAATTTGTTTATTTAATTTAAACATGTGTACCATATCATTCATTAGTTGTTTATTAAATTATTTTATTTTCTTGGAACTACTTTATTAAATTTACAAAGCATAAAATATTTTATTCAAAGTTTTGATCACTTTAACCTGGGGTTTTGAGGCTACATCATAGTCTGTCAACTCCAGTGCAAAGCCCAAATGAAAGGCCCTGCAACAATAAATTGGGCTGTACTTTGTGCCATACCTTCTAGATCTGCTCTTTTTCTCATGCTGACAGGTATATTTTTTCTAGATCAGAAATTAATTTTTGATGCACTCCATTAAGCTATACTTAGTTCTCAGTAAAGATTCATCTTTTAAATGTAAAATACTATAGAAAAATTGATGAATGTTTACCTAGTGAAGCTAGACAACAATTACAAATTTAAACTGAAAAGTGAATGGTAATTTTTTTAGTATACATGCATACTATTTCTAAGTATTTTAGAGTTTGAGTGCCACTACCTTTGTTAATAGAATTAGATGCTAGTGACAATGCAAAATTGTCAAAGTGTAGGATATCTACTTAGTTATGCCATCCAAACTAACTGTTTAGTTTCTATCAGTAAACACATCACTAATAACTTTTTGGTCTCAAATAAGTACACTCCTTATATATTTCTGGTCAGAATATATGAAGTATTAATCTTTTTGAATGTTTAAACCTTTAATGAAAAAGGAATGCAAAGCTTGTGATGCACACAGAATGTGTGCGTGTTTAGGTAATATATATATATTATATAGAAAATGAGAAACTTCTAAGTTGTTTATACCAATCCAACAATTAATTTTTAAATTAAAGATTAACTTTTTTTTTAAAAAATGTAAATTTCATTTTTACATTCTATGAATGTTTGTTTATAGGGACACTAATACAGTTTTAAAATATTTGCACAAAGTTTTACTGAAGATATAAAGTAAATAGTAATTATAATAAGTATTCTATATCAAAAAATTTATTAAACTATATTATGTTGTAAAAAGTATGTTTAGTGTTCAAGCTGACTAGATTTTTGGAAGCTCATTGACAGCAGTGGCCCAAACTGTCAAATTCTTTGGGAACCATATAAACATCCTGTCAAACATAAAGCAGAAAATGGCCAGTCTGTAGAGAGCACTGAAAGAGTGCACAGTGATGGCAATAGAAACTGGAATGGTTAATAGAACATTGGGATAGTATGAATGCTGAGATGAAGTCCACTAAAAGTAACACTGTCAATGCCTCCAGGTGTCCAGTTCAGTGTCATCTGTAGCAGCTGGTGAAAGAAAAGTTTTATAGTTGATGTTGATGTTTTGCTACTTGTCATTGGTCAGTCTATTGATATTGATAAAGGAAGGGGGAAGGTTCTGAGCATAAAGATGAAGCATCAGTTTGTGGAGTTGGTCATCCATTCCAGTGAAAAGAAGATTAAGAAAAGAAATGTGAACATTGAATTTCCAATAGTTCTTCTGCGAATACACAAATAGTGCTTTCATAGAAAATTGCACACTTTTTTTCCCAGAGAAGGTTAAGTGAAATTTGTGTTTTTCTTTTGACAAGATCATATTCCTGGCTCTGGTGGGCATAATAGAGTGGCACTAAATACTTAAGTAAGCAGCTTATAAAATCAAAGAGAATGGTGTGGAGAAATGATTTTGCATTATGGCTGGCCTTCTTCTCAATCAGATGTAGAGTGTAAATGATAGCAAATAAATGTGATCACCTGATTAGCATTTTCACTCCACTGTCCACCTCATTTCTGAGAACATTTTCATTAGATGAGAAGCACCTACTGCAGCAGTGTGAGTGATACAGATCTGGAAACACTGAGTTGATGCAGTGAAGTACAGCAATTGGCCAACAGTGCTGTACATACTGACCTTCGACACAACTTTGTGTCTGTGAGAAATGATTAAGTTGAGATTATGGCTGAAGCAGCTGACATAACAAAATTGTCTTTTGTAGTATTTACCTGCTACACATTCCAGCAGTTACTTTTGGACAGTATGACTAATGTATGACACATTCTTTGGTGCCGATTGTGATTTGAAGTACCAAATCTGTCTCAGCTTCAATAATGCACTAGGTCAGTGATAGTCATGGCTGTGAATGGCAATGTTAAAGAATGTGGATGATGATGGGACTAAGGTTATAGTGATTGTGCTCAACCTTGTCTTTCTGTGCATTAAAGACTAAATTTATAACATCATGCTTTTTGCCATGACTGAAATTGAAAGCTAAGGTGCTCTCTGGTGACTTCAGGTGGCAATATGTCTTGTTTCAGTCTATGAGAAGGTATCAGATGAGATAGAAGTCAATCAGCATTTCAAGAAAAGATACTGAAACATAATAAATTCCATTATTATGAAAACTATTATGCATTGTTGGATATGTTACTTTTAAAACAATCTGTTGGATGCAATGGTTAGCCTTGTTTATTTAATGGAATGGAATAATGTAGGTGTTCAATACAAATCTGTACTTCAATACTTGTTACAATTGTTAGTCAGAAGCTGCTTTAATGACGAGAGATCTGTCCCAATATTAATTGACTTGTTAAATTTTTAGAGTGAATGAGGATTGGGTGGTACCATTTCATCTTAGAGTTTGTGAAGACTGCATCCTTCTGAAATGAGTTTCTTTTGCATAGACCAAATATAAATACAGAATCAGTTTTCCACAAAGTTAAAATAAAAACTGCTCTCTGTGAATCCAAGCCATCAGTTATATACGTTGCACAAAGAAGCACTGTGTAGTAAAAGACTGAAGATGGGTAATGTCATGGATGTGATTATCATAACAGTTAGTTTTATACAAATGTGAGGCTTTAACCACAGGCAGTTTAACTGCCTTCTGGAGGAAAGTGAGAACTCTTGTTGGCTGCCATATCACACCGATGTTCACTGGCTAAGTTGGGTAACTGTAATGAAACATTTCTATGAATAGTTTGACGAGATACAGTTTATAGATCAGAAAAGGAAGGTTGTACATGAATTACAGGATAATGAATGGCTTCAAGATCTTACCTCTAGGTTTGATATTGCAGAACACCTGAATTGTCTTAACAAAAATATGCAGGGCAGCAACAATTCAGTGACAGAGCTTTATCACTGCAATCTTTCTTTCGAAATTAAACTTCAGTTTGGGAAAGGCAACTTTCAGAAAGTAATCTGGCACACTTTCTGGTCCTAAAAACACAACATGACATGGCTGAGTCATTTTGTGATGCCTTCGCAGAAAAGTACAGAAAATTTGTAAGTTAAAAATGAATTTCAAGAAAGTTTTTGACTTTAAAAGACTTCAACTTTTCTGAATCCATTTTCTGTCAATGTTCATGGGGTCTCTGAGGAGCTTCAGATGTGAAATAATCGATCTGCAGTGTGACTGTTTTGAGGAATAAGCTTTTTAATAGTGATATTTGCACATTTTATCAATATCTAGGACTAAAATTAAATTATCCCATGTTTAAGTCTTTTGCTTCAAAAATTCTGTGCATGTTTGGGATAACTTATGTCTGTGAACTGATCTTTTCTGCAATTAACATTAACAAGTCAAGACTACATTCTCAAATTACTGATGCACACTTGAACTCAATACCAAAAGTTGCCACAACCTGGTCACTTGCTCCAAACTTTGATATGTTAATCAAAATAAGAGGTGTCAGGTATCAGAATGCAGCAATAGACGGTAAATAGTGACATATCAGTATACATTATCTACAAACCTATTCTTTTAATGGTAAATCGTAGATATTGTAGAAGTGATTCAACTGCCATTTTTATATCGCTGATATCCAGCAATAAATAATATTGTTTTACAATGTAATGTTTGTTTGTGGTGTTTTAATTAGATAAAACACATTGCGTGTGTACATGAGGGTGTGTGTTTTATGTTATGTTTTATTTCTCTTGATTTCTCAAAACAGGAGACAAACAAGCCAAAATACATTTATCCAGATAGAATAGTTTGATTACTAACTGCTCATTATGATTTTAGTGATTGGGGTGCAACTATTACTAGGTAAATTTAAATAAAATAATGCGATTTTTTCCCTCGCCTCCATGCTGCTTTATATATTTAATATTGTAAAAGAAATGTTATTTCAGATCAGATCTAATTTTGGCGTGAATTTCCTTTATGGAAATATAAAGTTTATTCGGATGTGTAAAGTAAGTTCTAAAGTTAAGATAGGTCTGTATTTTAATATTTTAGTGAACATGCATGCATCTATGTATGTAATATATATGTATGTATGTGTGTATGCTTGTGTGTATATGTAGCATTATGTGTGTATGCGTGTTCTATATGTATGTGTGTACGTGTGTTTGTATGTACATATGTATATGTATGTGTGTGTATGCATGTATGTATGTGTACATATGCTTGTATGTGTGTACGTATGTATGTGTATGTATATATATGTATGTGTGTGTATGTATGTGTACATATGTGTGTATGTGTGTGTATGTATGTGTACATATGTATGTATATGTATGTGTGTGTTTCAGGTTTCTTTAAAAAAATTTTAATTTTATTCAACTTGAAAAAAAAAGGCCAATAATAAATTTTAAAAACTGTATGGGGATTTTAAATATGTATTGATATTTTACAAGTATTATCTCCAATTTTTATTTTTAAAATGTAAATTTATCTCCCATCTAGAACATATTTTATCACCTGAATAAATTTAGCAAGTTATAGTGTTGTTTCAGTTTATAAAGCTTGGTGCCTACACTTAAATGCAGCAGCCAATATTTTCTAAATAACAAAATTAATCTATTCTAAATTCTGGGAAATAGAATAATAATAGCACAGATAACAAAATTTGATGATGCAATGTATTTCTTTGATAACTCGACTCTTTTTTTTTGCTACCTGGTTTAAATGCAATGATTCTGTTAAAATATGGTTGGGTTACTGATCTAGTTGCTATGATTTTTTTGTTCAGTAGAACCAACTTCTCTTGGGTAGATTTCCCTGACACAAAAGTGTTGCAGTTTTATTTTTGTTGTTAACTTGACTGTGTGCAACTGGCGATCCTTATTTTTTCTTTTTTTTTTCGGTGTTGTGCGGTGTTTAGGGGTGTGTTTGTGAAGTTGCATATGTATGTGGGTGTAGCTGGATCGGTTCCACGGCTGGCCGTCACAGCCGTTTACAAGTGAGGTCTTATTTCAGCCTGTGTATTGTTTAGGGTGTACCTCAGCCTAGCAAGAGCAGCGGGCTATACAACTCCTTCGTATTGCACGCAGGAGGGGTAGGTTTATCCTGGCTGGACTCTCTAAAACAGAGTTTTCTCTCACTATGTCCTTGTTCTGTAAGGGAAGTTTGGGCCACTGTTTATTTTTCAAGTTTCCAAAGTGGAAGGATGGAGAGAGTTCTATTTTTATTTTGCAGGACGAAGGATGGAGACATGTTCTCCCTCCGTTTTGATCTTTTAATAAGTCCTCCCTCGTGGGGGAATCAGAGATTCCCTTGATGAATTAAAAGCAAAACAAAAAGTCTTTATGACTTATGTTTTCTTTCTTCCAACGTAGGGGGACCGGAGGTTCCCTGGCTCAGCCGTCTTCATATTAACATGTTGAATAAAATCACCAGTACTGTGTCAGTATATATATATACTGCTGCTATCAAAGCAATGCAAATATTTTAAAAACAAATAATTCTGTTTGTTTTAGTCACAGGAAAACAAAACAACAAAAGTTAAATTTAGTTCTTACAAAATCAAATTTAATGACTTAATCAGAATTTAAAAAAACAAAATGGTGCTTTGCATGGAGATATCATAACAAAACACAACCTGATAACCAGTTCACTGACAAATCAAAGACATTATATATAGTCTATTGAAATGAAACTTTTTGAGCCTTCTTGGATGAAAAGTCCTCAATAAGATCACTATAATTTAACTCTTTTCCAATTTTATTTTTCAATTGAAAGCATTGTTAATCCAATTAGATGTTCATGTGACATGGAAGAGTGCAGATAACTTTATAATTTTCAGTTTTGAAAATGCCCTCTCACCAGATGGAATTGTTACTAGTACAGTGAGAAGAATGTGAAGTACTACACACAAATTTGGATATATATTTTAAATGTTACAATTATAAATAAACTTGAGGAATACCAAAATTCTGTATTTTTCTTGAGGTTGATTATATAATCTGAAAAACTCTTGATTTCAGTCATCAGCTCTGCAGAATCTGTCTTCCTAAGGTATAAAGGTACAGCTTTGCATCCCTTTCGATGTTATCATCAATCATCTTGTCTAATGAATTAATGTCAAATATGAATCCATACTTGTCCCTAAACTGCACCTTTTGTTTAAATCTCTTTGAGCAATTGTTTCGTCTACCATAGCATTAGGGAATTCAATGTGAAATTTGTCTTTTTGGTCAAGTATAGGCTCATCTGATGTCTCATCCAGAGAAAACCTGTCCATCTTTCCCAAACGTTTCTCCGGAGATTTCATCTCAATAGGGTCATCAAATGTCTTGGAAATGCTTTCAGCAATTTCTACAGCTTTTAGAAAACTTTGATCTCTATACTCGTCATACATTCCAGAGTACCTTTTGTTAGTGCCACTGAAATATCTAACTGCATATCTATACTTTGCATGAGCTACTTTATTTATTTGTGACAGGATATCATACCAGATAACTGAGCTAAGAAGAAATGTAAATTACCATAGCTCAGCCAAAAGATCGTTAGCATCAGTACAAGTTATGCTGTCAAGGATAGGGTTATTCAGTAATTTACATTAAAAATTTCAGAAGTTTAAAAACGTATGATTTTTACACTAGCAATGCGACTTTCTTATCAAGTTTCAGATGGCATTTTCACTGCATGTTTCACAAATGAAGTCAGTATAATCAATCTTTTACAAAGAGGTCATTATTCAATGTAAATTTCCAAAATAAGTTGATGCTGTTCTGCAAGACTTAGCTGCTTCACATAAAACCAAAATTAAACTATGACATCCACAGGGAATAGGTCTAAAAATCTCTTTTGGACAACAACATGTTTTCCCTTCATATTTGAACCATTATCATATCCTTGACTCCTACAGTTAACTAATGATAAATTCAGATCTTTAAGTTTTTCAAGAAGAGACTTGATAAATCTAGTGCCACAAGAGTGTTTGACATTTATGTATCCTACAAAATTTTCTTCAACTATAGGTCCAATTTCTCCTACCCAGACCATCCTAAGGATAAGTGATATCTGTTCTTTGTGACTTAAAAGTCTAGGATGCAGTCAAGGATTATAGAGTAGTATACAGATGTTTCAACTAAACTCAAGATTTTATTGAATATATGACGTGAGATCAATTTAATAAATTCATTTTGAATGTTTTTTTCTAGATAGTGATCATGAATTTCTTTATTTTTGATATGCTTGATGTGCTCTGCCATAACCTGGTCATATTTTGCCATAAGCTCAACTTGTCCAAAAAAATTATGGATGTCTCAAAGTGTTTCATGACCTCCAGTTCTACATAGGGCTAAATTTCAGTCATCTTAGAACTGAATAATCAATAGAAGACAATATAATATTTTCTCCAGCTGCAATTGAGACTGTGCTAATGCATCAATAGTTGTTTTTGCAATTAATCTACCTTTTAACTCATACCACTGCTTCATGCAATGCATATAGCCATCTGATGACTCATGAGTTTTAAGACTATCACCTAAATGCTTCCAATGCAGCCGAACAAAAGAAAGCTGACTAATTTTTGGCTAATTTACAGCAGAAAAAGTAAACAGAACCATTGATCCTTGAATATACAAGCCAATTGTACTCAATCCTTTCCCCATTCGTGAGAATTTTGAAGAAGCTAGATGATGTAAACCATGGTCGGCAACCTGGGCGCTAGCACCCACCAGTGGGCGTTTGACTGGCTACGGTGGGCGCTTGGCCTTTTTTGTGCAATGGGTGGGCGTCGAGCTTCGCTGGAGCAATTGGTGGATGTTTGACTTTACACCCATAACTTTTTAGTAATGGCAGAACTAGCCATGAAACCATCAAGATTATTTGACTATTTGACTAAAATTAATAGCGACTGTTGTGTTTGCCCTGAGGAGAGAGAGATTAGGAGAAAACCAGCGGACAGTGTGGCGAGCGGAGGAAGTCTCTATTATCAAGGTGCGCGCTGCTTAAGACGCGAGAGCGATATTGGGGATTACGGTCTTATGTCATGCGAGAAACATGCAAGACCAAGGACCATTGACCTGGTCTTCCCTTTCAC
Organism: Nautilus pompilius; assembly: GCA_018389105.1. Lineage (NCBI taxonomy): Eukaryota > Metazoa > Mollusca > Cephalopoda > Nautilida > Nautilidae > Nautilus > Nautilus pompilius. Next base: position 871,035 of record JACATO010001402.1, on the reverse strand, counting down.
GAGATAGTGACTTGTGCGTAGTGAAAGCCAGTGAGATTGCGTGTGTCAGCAGTATGAAAAACAACAGGCTTACTGCATACAGACTGACTCATCTTTTCCTTCCGTACATGTGCCCACCTGAACTAAAGTTGTAGCACACAAAACTGTGATATGAGAAGCGAAAGACGAAGAAAATTCATGTTCTCACATCAGCTTTTACGTCGTTCTGCATATACCCACAATTGACGAATATCTATTATTTTTTTATAGTAGGCATAATGTCTAAAAAAGTTTGTCACCAGTACTCCCTCAATTATCTTTCATTGGGATTTATTAAATCAGGGCTGATGCTCATCTCCCAATGTGTCTTATTTGTAAGCAGACATTTTCAAATGAGGTTATGAAACCATCAAGACTGCGTGACCATTTAACCAAAATTCAGTGACAAAAAAATGAAGCTGTTTGAATATTTCAAGACCCTCAAGGAAGAATTCAGAAAAAGAAACAAGATTACGATGATGTTTGCCAATAGTAACCAATCTGCTTTTAACAGTCTGGTAGTGTCATACAACATATCAGCACTGATTGCCAAAAGCAACAAGCCGCATACTGTGGGTGAATCATTGGTGATACCCGTGGTGAGTGAGGTTTTGTCAACTATGATGCACAAAAATGCAAGTGATGGACTGAAATTTATTCCTTTAAGTTCCAAAACCATCAATAGGCGGATTGATAAAATGGCAGATGACGTAAAAGGTCAGTTAATTGAAAAGCTTCGTGAATGGAAATTTTCCATACAACTGGATGAATCTACCTTTGGTAATAGTGTCGCATTACTAATGGCATATGAGATATTTGGATAATGATGTATTTAAAAAGGAAAGCTTTTTGCTGAGAGAATGGAGACAGATATCAAGGGTGAATCTACCTTTAATTGTCTCAATAAGTTTTTTACTGAAAACAATATTCCCTTTGATAACATTATTTCTTGTGCAACCAAAGGAGCTCCCAGAGTATGGTTAGTCTGTATCAGGGCTTCATATCATATTTTAAAAAAAAGAAATTCCAAATGCCATTGCGATTTACTGCATAATTCATCGGCAACATCTTGTGCAAAACACCTAAGTTCAGACCTGCATCAATCGCTCCAGATTGCAGTGAATATAATCAATAAGATCAAACTTTCAGCAAAATCTGTTAGAATATTTCAAAAACTGTGTGCTGAAAACGAGGAAGAATTTGATAAATTACTTCTTCATAAAGCAGTGCGATGGCTTTCCAAGGGCAACTGTTTGTGCCGACTTGTGGAATTATTTGACAATGTATTAGAATTTCTTCAGAGTGAGAAGTTAGAATCATCAATGGCAAATGATTTGAAAGGATAAAAAATTAACATTTTCTACATGGCAGGTTTTTCCAGATTTTTAATGACATTTATCTGCAGCTTCATGGAAAGAATATGACCCTTATTGATGCTAAACGTATCATTTCTTTCTTAATGAGAAAATGCAACTTTATCATCGCCATGTCCTACACAAAGATTTGCATTATTTCCCACAACTGGCAGGTGTTGCAGAGGAATTATTATACAGTGATTATGTGCATTTTGGCGAACATTTGAAATTTGTTTCAGATGACTTTGAATCACGATTTGCGGACATCATTAACATAGATGTGCCAGACTGGATCTTTGATCCCTTCGTTATTGATGTGGATCAGGTGACGGATCCAAGGTTATTTGAAGACCTCATGTTGCGACATGATACTGATGCCAAAATGGCACACAAACAAGGTTATAAAGTCATGTGGATAAACAAGGCTCTTGCTGCCAGACATCCGAATTTGTGGTTGAAGGTTGAATTCCTGCTCCTCTCCTTTCCCACCTTGTATCTTGTTGAAACAGTGTTCTCCAAGGTGAATCATATATTTATTGACTAATCACGGAATTGCCTCAGTGTTACGGAAAGAGGAGACTTACGTCTCTCATTAACAAAATTTTCTCCAAATGTTTTGGCTCTTGATAAAAAACATCAGGCTCAGGGAACACACTGAGTAGTATCAGATTTGTGTGCTTAGTTTTTCTAGTGTGCATAATCCACACATAAATGGATATCCGTAGAAAGGAAGGAGTTATGTTTCTCTTGTATCTTCGTTCAGAGTTTGAGTAGTTAAAACTTTAATCATTAAACTTTAATGAATAATTAATTAAACTTTTATTTAAACTTTAATAAATATCATTTAAATTTAATCCGTTAATTCTTAAATTATTGTGTTTGGTGGGCGTTCCAACTTTACAATGTTTGAAAGTGGGCGATAAAGGTTTCCGAGGACTGATGTAAACCTTTTACCATTTGTTACTAAATACATTTTATCTTCATCATGATTTACTTTTTTCTTAGTGGACCAGATTTAATCAAATAGTCTCTTTATAGTTATGACAGATGCTTTTGGTCAAGTTGCAGTCTTTAGTCATTGTGGTCTTAAGAGATTCAGTGTCAGGAGTTGTACTTCTTCCTTTAGGTCACTATCAAACTGGTGTTTATCAGGGTCTATTTCACGCAGTTGTGTCTCATCATTCTCATGGTCAGGGTTACACTTATGCTGAGCAAAATCTCCAGACAGCCAAACACCTGCATCTTTGAATTTTTGTGTCAGGAGCTGTGCTTTCCCTCCTTTGATTACCAGTGATATTAATAAATTTATCTAAGACACCTCGCTGCTTCTTTGCTTCTAATTCTCTTGTTGTCTTAGCTTTTCTCTTTGCTACCAAGAATGATGTCGAAGGATGTCATCTGGTTTTTCTAAGCAAATGAATGATGGTTTTACTGCTTAAAATAGGCTATTTTCCACTAAGCAGTACAAATACAGGATATTGCGGCATATTAAAAATAATAAAAGCATATTATATCTATAATAGACCAAATATATTCATTTGATAATTAAAATATCAAATGTCAACATATAAATATACTGGTGCATATACCAAGCATGACTGGTATAACAGCAAAAATTAAAATTATATAAATAACTGCATAAATACGAGGTCTGTCGAAAATGTATCCGACCTTATGCTTGGGGGGGGGGATTACGTATTTGGTGGGGTTCAATTGCTAATCCCCTTCGAAGTGCGCCCCTTGAGTCTCTACACACTTAGCCCAGCGATCCTTCCACTGTTCGAAGCACGTATGGAATGCTTCCAGAATGGCTCTAAGTTCCGCCGTCGATTTACGCATTATGTCCTCTCGGCTCTCAAAGAGGGAGCCTTTCAGTGGCATCTTCATTTTTGGGAACAACCAGAAGTCAGAAGGAGTCATGTCTGGAGAGTATGGAGCCTGGCGAATGAGCGAAATACCTTTCTTTCTTTGCCATGAAACCTTGGATCAGCTGTGACGAATGAGCCGGGGCGTTGTCATGATGCTGCTGGTAGTTTTGCGAGGCCCACAGATCCGGTCTCTTGTGCCGAACTGCACACAAAGACATCAGAAGGACTTCCTGATAGTACTTTTTTGTAACTGTTTGTCCTTATGGTGCTTATTCGTGATGCACAACGTCTCGGTAGTCGAAGAAAACAGTCAGCATCACCTTGATTTTTCTCTGGACCTTGGTGACGTTTGGTGCTTCCACTGTGACGACTGAGCTTTGGTTTCCGGGTCGTGCCCATACACCCACATCTCATCTCCAGTTATCACAGTATTCTGGAACTCAGGATCCCTATTGGCAGTATCCAGCAGGTCCTGCGCAACCTCAAGACGAAGTTGAAGTTGTTCCTGAGAAAGCGGCTTGGGCACAAATTTCGCTGCCACACTGCGCAAGCCCAAATCCTCCTTTAAAATTGCATGTGCAAAATCTTTACTGATCCCAACCTCGTCACCAATTTACAGCACAATCAAATGACGATCCTCCATTATCAAGGTCCGCACTTTCTCGATAACAACTGCATTGCGGTTTGCTGACCCCCCTCCACTAATGCTGGTCACTCTCCACCTGTGTGTGGCCATCTTTGAACCTGTTGTACCATTCTTTTATTTGGGTAACACCCATGGCATTGTCACCTGTTGAATTTTGTGATTTGTTTCCACTTGGGTATCTCTAAGCTTTTGGCAAAACTTGATGCAAGATCGTTGCTCCACACGTTCTGTCATCACGGGCGAAATGAAAATGCGACAAGTAAGTAGTACAGCACCTCACACGCTGGCTGCATGACAGCGACTGACACATCCAGCAAGCCCACAAAAATCCACGCATGCGCGGCTCCACTATGCACACTTTTGCCACCCTAACGTCATTACTTCCCACAGGAAAAAAATTAAGTCGGATACTTTTTCGACAGATCTCGTAAATGGTAAAAAAAATACAAGACCTGGACTTACTTAAATTAGAATTTACGTATGAAAATAAATAAATGCCAAAAAAATTTTGAGATACGGCAAAAATGTTCCATAGCGCTACATATAGGTGCCTGGGTACGTGCGCGCACTACTTTGAGCCGCGGAGTAATGCGCGCTGGGCTCTGGGGTCTGGGTGTGTTAAGTCGGCAAGCATCCCTCTCCCATGCTTTCAGTTTTGTGTTAGTATCTATCCAATGAGTTTAGTTATGCGTAAATCTTTTCATTTTTACATATTTTTTTCCATTGCAAAAAATGGCGCAAAAGCGTAAAAGTGACGCTAGTGGTTCCGCAAGTGCCAAGTGATTACGCTAGAGAAGGTGGACATAATAAAGGAATATGAAGACAGCAAACTTTATCTTCCATTGCGTATGGCTTGGGCACGGCCGTGTCGGCGGTTAAAAAGATCGTCAGAGACAAAGACCGTATTAAAGAACACGTGAAAGGACCTGCACCCATAAAAGCTATGGTGATAACGAAACAAAGGACTGGTGTGATTGCCGAGATGGAGAAACTGTTCAGTAATGTTTACTATCTACCTTTATGCCTATGTAAGATTGCCGTATACGTGTGAGTTCGTTTTACCTACAGCCGACTGGAATGTCACGAAAGTTGGGCCATTCCTGTATATCTTCTAATAGTAGCCAATAATAAAACTCTAAAATGCAAGCAGTGGCGTAGCTTGGGTTGCTAGTGCCAGGGGCAAGGCAAGTATTACGCCACCTAACCCGTTATCACTCTCTTCCATCAATCCAGTATTGAACCACCACCCCAAGAACATGTATTGTATTTTAAGAAAATACTGATGTAATTAAAGTGAAAATGAATTTAATGCTAGTATACTCAAATTTATTTAAAGTCGCCTGGTTTTAATTTGTGCAAATTTTTCAATAATAGTATTTAAATCTTCATTGAAATCTCTCTCAAATGACAGTATTGCTAGGTTACTCAATCTTTCTTGGTTCATGTAGATCTCTGATACGTTTTGATTAATTTAAGTTTTTAGAAACTTCTTTCATAACTTGCAGTTTAAACATTGATAGTTAAAAAGATTCTTAATGTCACAACAAGGTTAGTCAAACTCTCTTGCAGCTTACACTTGTACACACACCGAAGCAAGTCTGAAGCTGTCCAGTTAGCAATCTGCTCATCAGGATTGACTTCCTTGTACAAGACAATGTGGCGCCGAAGGCGATTTATTTCAGCGATCATAGCTGCGGAATTCAACTCTATGTACTTAGCACATGTGTGCTTAATTTGTTCATTGATACAATCATCTTTTTCAGTATCCAACAATGTCTTGATTTGCAAGAAAGCAAATCGCTGGTGAAGCGTATTCATCTGTATTGTACGTTTTGTAATTTCTGCTTTAAGCTGATCAATTGGTTCCAATTGTTCTCTGCGTGTTTCTTGTGCTAAGGTCAAGCGAGCATCACGACTCTGCTCACCAGGCATCTTCTTACGTCTTCCAACTCTTCTTTATGTAGAAATGTCGTACGTTGTGCACATCTGTAAAGCTTTCTCAGTTGCCTTTGACATTAGACAGTATCGTTTTTCCTGGAAAAATTGAGCCACTTTCAACTTTTTCACACATTGATCAAGTCAAGCGCAAGGCCTTCTTGCTACAGGTAGATCTGAGCATCATTCACTTCGGTTAGTACTAGGCTCCAAAAATGCAAGAATGAGAAAAAAGGATAGGTCATGATGCAAAAAAATGCAGAATCTTTATCAGCAAAGCGGTTAACAGTAAACGGGATAAATTATACCCTTAGAGGCGCCAGTCCGGTGGCGTGGATAAAGGTGAGAGGATTGCCTCTCACTATGGGGTGCGATATTCCCGAAAAAATTCTAGAAAAATACGGTAAAGTGATCGTACCATTTAAGTACGATTGCTTGCCAGGACTGCCGTTCCTCTCCGGACAGCGGATCGGAAAAATAATACTCAGACAGTCCATACCTAGAATAATATAGAAACATTAGATGGCAAGGACTACAGGTTTACTGTAGTCTATAAAGATCAGCCGACAGAGCCTCCATACTGCCGAAGTTGCACGGAGTTAGGGCACACCGAACGCAGCTGCCCCGGCAGAAAATCTCCGGAGGAAAAACTACCGAGGAGGCGGCCACACAAAAAGTCTCCAAACCACAAGAGGAAGAAAAAACAACACCTCCTGAGGTCATCAACATTGAGGATGACCTCAAAAATTCTGAAACAACGAGACCTTCCAAACCTCGGAAGGTAAAAAACAAAGCTGCAAAGAGGACGGTGAGGGAATCAACCCCACAAACTCCTCCCAAGAAGAAGGAGAGGAAGGTGGATGAGGTGCCCAAGGACGATTCCTTGGAGGCACCCATCAACCTCCTAAAACAGCTAACTTCCCAAACTGCAACACCGACTCAGGGGGTTGCAATCACGGAAGTGCCTACCTAAATTGAGGCACTTTCATTTGGACGGATCTTTCGGTTTCCACACAGGTAACGCCCAAGGGACGGATGCACCAGATTGAGTGATTATGTCAAGACGCATGGAATTATTATCTCTGAATTTAAGGGGGATAAAATTCAAGAAAAACTGGAATGACTATCTAGATCATCTAGAACATTCCTCAAAAAACACCATAATCTGCATGCAAGAGTAACACCTGCAAAATAACACAATATCCCACTGGTCAGGCCCGAAATTCGCGAGTTTAGACCCTTTAGGAAGGAAAAAAGGCGTAGCTATTTTGTTTCACCATAGTTTAAATGCTAAAATAGAACACTCTTATAGTGATAAAAACGGAAGAATCATCATAGCTAGTTTCCAAAACGAGCTACAAAGAAAAGTAATGATAGCATCGGTGTACCCTCCTACCATTGCGAAGGAACGGACAACTTTCGAAACTTCAACGATATTTTAGACCAGGAACTTAGGTCTTACCCTGCAGACGACATTTACATACTAAGTGATTTTAATTGTGTCCCCTCCCATGACCTAGATAGGCAGGGACCGGACATTAAAAGTAGGACGCATCTGATCGGAAAAGTGCAGCTGCAAACCATGTGTTCGCGGTTTGGCCTGGTCGATGCGTTTAGATTTAAACACCCAGATAGTAAATAATACACTCATTACAGTAAAAAATAAGAAGTAGCCGCTAGAATAGATAGAGCAGTGGTCACCAAACTACGGCCCGCGACGTCAGTTCATCAGGCCTGCCGACGGTACTTGCATTTGCGTGATAAAACAGATGGAACACGAGATGTTGTGAAATACAATTTTTTTAAATTTTTTCATGGATAATTGACACATCATGGGCAAGAAGGCTCAGAAAAATTCCCCGGTCTAGGCGTTAATCAATGAAGAATGGAGAGTAAAGTACTTCTTTATGGAAACAAAGGACCAGAAAGCTAGTTGCGTGGTATGCAGCGAAAGTGTTGCCGTTTTGAAAGAGTACAATCTTTGGCTTCACTATGAAACAAAACATCTATCAACATATTCAAAGTTTTCTGGAAAGTTACACTCTGAGAAATATGAGTCCATGAAACGTGGTTTAGAAACTCAAAGAAATCTCTTCACGAGAAAGTTTGCTGAAAATGAATCACTCGTAGAAGTTACAAAATAGTGCATAAGTTGGCAGAGCGAGGACAACCGTTTACTGATGGCAACTTCATCAAAGAGTGTATGATGGAAGCAGCAAATGACTTTTGTCCTGAGAAAGCCGATTTGTTTGGAAGTATCAGCCTTTCGGCAAGTTCAGTTGTGCGGAGAACAGAAGAACTTGGAGAGAACATAGTGCTACAGATACGCGAGAAAGCTAGGAACTTATGGTATTCTCTGGTGCTGGATGAGTCTACTGATCTCTCGAGTACATCACAACTTCTTGTGTTCATTCGTGGTGTCAATTTGGACTTTCAGATAATGGAAGAGTTGGCATCCGTTTGCTGCATGCATGGAACAACAACTGGAAAAGACATTTTCATGGAAGTGCAGAAAACTTTGCAAGACTATAACCTTCAGTGGAATCAGCTTCGAGGTGTTACAGTTGATGGAGGAGAAAACATGGCTGGAGTGAGGAAGGGTCTGGTCGGGCAGATCAGGACTCAGTTGGAAGATTTGCAAATTCTGGGCGCTCTGTTCATACACTGCATCATACATCAGCAAGCACTTTATGGGAAAGACTTGAATATTTCTTGTGTACTGAAACCAGTCATTTCTGCTGTGAACTTCATTCAGAGACATGCACTCAATCACCGTTAGTTCCAGGCTTTTCTTGAAGAAATTGATTCTGATTTCTGTGACTTGCCTTATCACACAGCAGTGAGGTGGCTCAGCTGCGGTAAAGTCCTGTTTTGTTTTTACAAGCTCCGAAACGAAATAGATGTTTTTCTCACTGAAAAAGATAGAGCTGATCCACAGCTGTCAGATCCTACCTGGCTGTCAAAGTTGTCATTTTTGGATTTTTGGTCGATATTACATCCCACATGAATGAACTGAACTTCAAACTTCAGGGAAAGGATAACCTTGTCTGTGATCTCTACAGAATCATCAAAAGATTTCGGAGAAAGCTGTCATTGTTTGAAGCACAACTGGAAGTAGAAAACTTCTCTCATTTTCACTGTTTCAAAGAGTTTTGCACTACAATTGCTGAAGATGTCAACCTCGATTTTCCTAAAAAGATTATTCGTGACTTGAAGAAGCATTTTTTGGAGAGATTTTCAGATCTCGACAGAATTGAGAGTGACATTCTTCTGTTTCAGAATCCGTTTGATTGTAACCTTGATGATGTGCCAGTTCAACTACAGTTGGAGCTCATTGATTTGCAAGCAAATGACTTGTTGAAAGAGAAGCACAGAGAAGGAAAACTTGTTGAATTTTACCGCTTCTTACCTGATGTTGAGTTTCCGAAATTGAAGAAATTTGCCGCTGGTATGGCATCATTGTTTGGAACAACTTATGTCTGTGAGCAAACATTTTAAAAAATGAAGTATGTGAAGTCAACACATCGAACGAGATTGTCTGATGAACATTTGAAAGCAATTCTCTTGATTGGATGCAGCAATTCCAAACCAAACATTGATGATATCTTGAAAGCCAAATGTCAGTTTCACAAATCTCACTAACCTTTTTTGCTGCTTAGTTTGTAAGATCCGGATATGTGCACACTAGGTCTGATGTAACTATATTTTTGCTAATGTCGCCTTCTTTGATAACTTTTTAGTAAATAAATATGTTGGTTGTCTGTTTTTTGTGCATTGCACACCACTCACCCGTGATTAACATGGAATGCTAAACTTAGTGTTTTGTCTTTTTTTCCCAGAGCTTTCGTTCTGGCTTGCAAGTATTGAACAGAATGATTATGTGGCCCGCGCTCGTCATTCTTTCATTTATCCGGCCCACTGTGAAAAATGTTTGGTGACCCCTGATGTAGACTATACAAAAATAATTAAGACTAAAAAATTGTCATTTATATCTTATGTTAACAAATATTTTTTGACTAAAGAAACAAGGTAGGAGTAATTTAAATAAAAATAATGAGTCTATAAACTATGCAGTATCCATTTATTAAAATGTCAACAAAATGTATTATTGATCAGAGATAATCTCTATTACAATTATTATTGGTTCTTTTTATGTTAAGGTATCTGTGATAAATATATAGAAAAGGCTACATTTAATAATGGGCAAATTTTGTTGGTTTCACAAATTGCTATGCATTTTTCTTCATCTTATGTTCTATATTTATTTAGTTTTTAAGCATTATTTAATATATTTTCAATGTCTTGCAGCTGTGTTCTTTTTTTTTTATCTTTTTGTTGTGTGTGCGTGAGGGTGTGTGTGAAAGTTCTTGTATGCGTTTGTATCTCCGAGGAGAATGGAGTGGAGGGTGGTGGCCGAAACCCAGTGTGGAGAAAGCTACCATTAAAGCCTAAAAGGCCTGGTTGAGGCACCGAAGCACCTCGTGTATCTGGCCGCCGAGGCAGCCAGAGTTAGGGGCGCAAGCACCCCACGTTAGAGTGACCGCTTCCCCATCTAAAAACCAATCTTTGGAAAAAAGGCATCAGCACGACAAGTCTGAAAACCCGTCTCGACACACCTAACCTTCCCAGCCAGATAGGCAGGCGAAAGGCAAAAAGCGCCCCTCACCTCAACTCTTTTCGGGCAGAGGACTTTACATCTACAAAAGCCACTAAGCAGAGTACTCACCTCCCCATCCCCATAAGGTTGACCCCAAGTGACCTCGCCCAAAGGGCGTGGTCCTTGGTCTCCACCCCAAGTGATAGGTTGAGAGCACGATCCTTGCCTTTTTTTGAGGGGTGGGGTGGTTTGTTGCAAGGTCTTTTTTGGGTTTGTATGTTAGGTTGCGTATGTGTGTTGGGAGCTGGGTCAGTTCCAGGACTGGCCACCACAGCTGTTTATAATTGAGGTCTTATTTCGGCCTGTGTTTTGTTTTGGTGTACCTCATCCTAGTGAGAGCAGTAGGCTACCAAACTCCTTCATACTAAATATGGCAGGAGAGGTAGGATTTTTCCAGGCTAGGCCCTCTAGACAAAGTTTTCTCTCTGTATGTTCCTCAAGATGCTATTGGGGAGCTTAGGCTATTTTTTATCTTTATTATGTCCAAACGGTCGCCTTAGCCAGAAAAGGCTGAGAAGATCTTAACTAACTGTTTGTCAAATGTGTCACTGTGAAAAAATTACAAATAAGTCTTGCATTTTCTGTTTTGGTAATTAGTTTAGAAATTTAATTTTTAAACTGAACTTACCAAAAAATTAATGCATTTATTTAAAGTTTTTATAAAACTAACTATTCCTTAAGTAAAACAGTCCAGATATTTAAAAAACCTGAATCATTCTGATGAGGATAAGATTCATAAGTAAAATTATTCAGCTTTGATTTTCTTTAAACTATTAATTCTCTTTTATCTGCCTGTGCCAGAGGCAGCTTATAAGCCAGAAAACTAGTTTATTTTTGCTTTAATCAGCTGCTTTACTTATGAGGTCAGTTGGCATGCCTAGTGCTAAGATCTCTTTCAAGATAACAAGGCAATGAGCTGGCTACTACATCAAGGTACAAACAGGCTAAGCAGAAACTTCTTGTTAGAATTCTTGGAGTACCAAGAAAACATGAAATGATGAATTCTAAAATGTTTAAAAACAGTAATGCATTCTCAAAATAACAGTTTACAGGGAAAGAAATTTAGTTGTTGATCAACACATTTTATTTTTTAATTCTGGGTAAATAGATTCCTATAATCAAATTGCCTAGTTAGCATTAATGTCCCAAAAAATTTTTATCATTTTTTTTTTTTTTAAAAATGCATTAATTTGGTAGCTTTTAAAAATTTTATTATTTATGCAATAACAGATAATTTTTCAATGTCCATATGTTGACATCTAATTTTGCACATTCAGATTGCCTGCAAGTGAAATCATTGAGAAAGAATATTTTAGAAAAATCAGTGAAGAAATGGCAAAATATAAAGCTTAAGCTCAAAAGCCCTATCAGACTGTGACAGAGGTAAATTTCTTTAGTAATATATCTGTTGGTGACTGGAATGAATTAGTATCTCCAGTTTTTTACCGAAAGAGTGTCATCAGGCAATCAGGCATTGACAAATAATAACTTACCTAAGAGTAAAATAAGTGATTTAATAGTTTCCTAATAATAGTTCATTAATTATAAATTATTTTATGATAGTTTATAATAAAATAATTTTCATCCTCTTTGATATCTAACAAAAAAGAAATTGTTTGAAAATGATGCTATAAAAATCTGTATTTACTAAGTTTAACCTAGTTAACAGATATTTTATTATGGAAGATGTCAGTTTTAAAATAAATATGAAGTAATGGTTATAATTCAACAAGCAATAATGATTGCCCTATTCTCTCATTTGCATTTTTAGGCTAACTAGAATTTTTCTCAAGTGTATCAAACTTCAGGAATAATTTTTGTAGTTGTAAATGTGTTATAAAATAATTAAAAAATATAATTTTCATATAAATATTTTTCACTAACATCATACCCATGTCAATAATGTAATATACTAGTTGACAACTGCTTTAACCCTGTCAACTGTGGTAAGCATAAAAAGAAAAGAAATCAACTACACAAAAATCAATTTAATTATACAAATTTTATTTGAAAAAATCATTTCTATCTAAATGTAAGAAATAAAGTATTATAGTAACTGAATGTAGGAACTCAAACATGAATATATGAAATTTTAAATTATTTTAACATTAAAAAGAAACTTATTTATGGACTTCATTTAGTGTAATTATTTTCTTTTTTAAAATCTGACCAATTAGTAAATTAAACATCATATACTAACAGCAAACCAAAAACTTTTCATTTCAATTTGTTGTAGCTGCTTTTGAGTGCATGTGATATATATGCAAGTGTTAAAAGTGTTACCTTCAAACACTGCACAGAGCGGGAGAAAGCCATTCTGGTGAATTCTTATGATTTATTTGTTCTTCTTGCTGTATTTTGTTTGTTTTGTATGAAAATGTACCATAACAAAAGGAATTTTTTAACATCCATTTTAATTTACTACTAAAGCACTACTTTATCCATTTGTAGTTTATGCTGTTTAACATTTTGCATAATGTTGTTTGTTTTTTATTAAGAACAAATTATTGTTTTTTTCTTAACTATTATTGATACTCAAACCAGTAAATATCTGAAAAGAATGAAACATGAAGCACTTTTTATATTGTCAGGTATGGCATGGTTCATGTTTGATTGAGGTGATTTGTAATTAATGTATTTTTTTACTTTCCTCAATAAGCATATAAAACTTTGCTGTTCTTATTACAAAAAAGAAATTATAATTAGATCAATTTAAAAATAATAAAGTTTAAATTGTTTAGAATACTACAAGTTGAACATTTTTTAAAGGATTCTATTAAATTTATAATATTCAGATTGATGCAATGTGTCTATCATTAGTTTTTTTCTCTCTTTGATGATTCTGTTTAACAGGTTCTTACTTTTATGCTAGTACACAAACATTCCATGACATATTGTGTACAACAAAACAAAACATGGTGATTTTAGTTATTTCATTAGTACAGTATACTTTAGAAAGTAGAGTACCAAGTTATTTTTTTTAAATTTTAAATTATAGAACTATTGTTTGCTTTAAAATGCTTTCTGAAAAGTTATAAAGATATTTAGCAATACACCCATAAAAAATTTCAACATAATATAGTTGTATCAAAACCATTAAAAAATAATAAAACATAAATCTAATATTAATCAACAAAGTACATTAGAAACATTAACAGGTTTTTTAATATTCATTATATTAGATGTCACATGCAGTAATTAATTCTTTTATGGGTGTACTGCTAATGGAAATCATGTCAACTTTATTTAATAATACATTTTTAATACTTGTTTCTGTATTTTCTGTTATTAAATTTATAATACTGACAATTACTGGATTATAAATCACATTTTTTAAAAAAATATAGACTACAAATAATTTTAAAAATCTTTAATAATAATATATATAAGATGATTTCTTGCAATAAAATAATGAACAAATATACAAAAATATTGTAGATTTCTATTAATATTTCATATTGGTAATTAGGACTAATCTTCGGAATTTCTTGTAGATAATCACATGTGAAATAATATCTTAGTTAAGTTAATACACCACAATCTTAGATTCATAGTAGCAAAGAACTAACTGACCCTTTTCCTTTGTGGCAATAGTGTGTGGAATTGTTTCATCAAGCCAATGTTTCTGTACCTCTTGCAGATGACACTAACCAACTTTAGTCCAGAATGATAATTGCTACCAATTTCTCCAATTTCTTCATGGAAATTAATCCATACATAGAGCATAACCCCAACTTCAAATGAAGGTTGGAGGAATTAAGGAAACCATACAGGGAGCTACAGAGAGATCTACAGAAGAAAATGAGTCAGCTTTCTATTTTTATATTTTTTGCTGATGCTCCAGCCGCATCCACTGCCCAAGATGTCACTGCACCGCAGTATTGAAAGAACAAGCAACTTAGTTAGGGGGTGTTAGCCCCCCCCCACCCACCGCCCCTACTCAAAATTTATCTGTAAATTTTGAACTTTTTTTTGCTTTGAAAATCTATCTTAACAAAAAGTAGGCTTTGAATTACTGCTCAATGTTTTGAATTTAACACCTTTAGTTTTTTTTTTTATTTTTCACAATAATACTGAATGTTGGTTGTACAAGAAAATATATTTCACATCAATATTTGACATTTTGAAATAATGACGGTTAGCTGTTTGTTATCAGTGCTTTTTAAAAGTTGATTTGAAGAGCTGAAAAGAATAGTGAATCTTGTGATGTACAATGAATCTTTTGATGACCCTGATTCTAAGCACATAAGTACAAGGATGGTATCTTCATCATTGGATAGTTCTACAGTCTGACTAGAATTTGACCAGTTGAACTAGTAGTGTTTGTGTGATACATGCAATAAAAGCTGGCAATGGTAGTGTCTATAAAACTGGCTTGTAACAATTTCAGGGTAAGTTTAACTTCAAAACTCATGGAGTTATTGGAGAATTGCAGAAGTTCAGTTTGATTACAGATTGGTAAGAACTTGTTTGTTTTAAAACTGTGTAATGAATTTGAGTATGTAAAATTAAAAATTTAACTGATAATTGTGGTAGAATTGTTTAAATTTAAAATCTCTTTAACAGACATTTAAATTTTTCTGTTCATAGTGTCTAAAGAAAAATTTATTTATAAAAGTATAGCTATAGTTGATTTTATTCTTTTTTACCCCCATGTTAAATAATTTGGATAGAAATCTAATTATAAAGTAAACAGGTGAAAGATTATTTTTGCTACATTTTAACCAAAAACTTTTTAAATCAAAGGTTCTAAAAAAATTAATCAACTTATTCAGTTTTCATTTAATATGTAGAACTGTTATGTACAACTTATGACATTATACAGAAAGAAACTGCATTTCACAAAACTAAATTCATTAAGCCAAGAATTCAAAAATTAGAAATCTCGGAAAACAGTTTGTCTCAATGAAATACTGAAACAGATAAAAACATTAAAAAAAAAATGTTTGCTTTGTATTCTGCTTTGATGTCATATTTGTTTGCTAAAATTGCTAAAAATTTTAAGAAATAATATGACAATATTTATTTAATAAATGATGTGAAAGTTTCTTAAATTTGTTCTAAATTTTTACATTTATATTATTCCTTGCTTATAATTTATTCTCCTAAAGAAGTTAAAAGGTAAAGTTTTTTAAGTTATTAATTATTAAGATTCTTTAAAAAAAAAAAAATTGGTGTCTCAGAATTTCTCAAATAAATTAACAATTACTGTATATATTTTTATTTCTTATTTTAGGCTATCCTAATGAAAAATTATTACTGATGAATGAATAGTCTAGTTAGAATAATAAGTACTTCTAAATCATTTGTTAGGTGTAATAGCATTTGAGGATATAAAACCAAACATCAAAGAAGTTGCCTATTAATGTAAATCTAATAACTTCGCAGAGGGTTAGGTGAGGTGATTCCAAAATTTTATATAAGTAGTGGAAAATTTATACTTCTTTTATTAGTTATTTTTTCTTTGAATAGTATTTCTAAATGTATGTAAAGCTTTAACTTAAATAATAATTACATGCAATAATTTTTTGCTAATGTTTCTGCATATAAATTTTTAGATTTTTTAAATAACACTGAAGAAATCAGTAGGTGATACTTTTACATTTTTAAAAAGTATTCAACTACAAAATAGATCCTTATGAAATGGTTCTATGAAATCAAAACTACATGTAATAAATTTTGCAGCAGGAAAGAGACATTTTTTTCAACATATCTCATTTATTAGATAATTATGCTTGATCTACATGATGAGAGTAGTTCAGCTGACAGTCATTTAGTTTCTGAAAGATTCTGTTTCATTTTTGAGATTTTACTCAAAATTCTATTCAAAGAGTTTCTGTCAACATGTTAGTGTAGACTGGTTTAAAATCACACCTGTAAATTATTATGTTTTACAAATGTATTATTTAACTATGCAAAATTACTAGACCCACTATATCTTGAAAGAAAAAAATTAAAACACATACATGTGGCGCAAGTTTGAAAATAAATTATATTAGAAATTCTATGCTTTAAAATAAAATATAAACTTATATACTCGTACATATAACTTTAGACTGTATTACATTGATTTAGGTGTACAACTGATTTTAAATGTGAAATAAGAGGTCATGTTTGCATATAATCTACTTTTTACGATCAGGAAATTCATCAACTGATCACTGAGAGTCATTCAGCATACATAGTTTAATCACAGATGGGAAAATATTATAGAGTATACATAGATATGAATTACATAATAAAATATTAATTTGTATGTCTACTATAATCATTGGGAATATTGCTTAATGTTTGCTATTTTCTCTTTAAAAATTTTAAATGTTCTAAATTTAAAATTGTGACTCATCGATAGGTAGGTCTATCAGATGGGTTATAACAATATAACAATAGAGTATTTTGTTTTTATATGTGTGTGCGTATATATATTATTAATATAACATTTAAATTTATTTGCTGTAACTTTAGTTTAATTAAATATTTCTTTAATTTAGTTAAATTCTAATTAATTTATTTTTTAAAGCATATTAAATATGAAGTATTCCAGGTTTGCTTATCTTTTTTCTTTTGTTGTTTCGCATATGTGATTATTTTATAGCAGCATTATATTTTGTTACTGAAATTATGACATAATGTCGTCTTGCTTAAATACAGTGAATATCAACAAACCATGAATAAAACTTGTAATGCCAGTACAATGTTACTTACAATGTATTTTTTAATCCATAACCCTAATCCTCTTCTTTGGACCCTCATCCACCTTAAAACCAAATTTCCTCAGTGATTCAAGATTTGAAATGCATCTGCAGGTATGGAATTATAATATTTATGCAAATGTTAATGTGCATCATACTGACAATTTGGAATTTAATAAATTTTAATAGCACAATGGCCGATTTGACAGCCATGAAGCACAGAGGAATTGTATACTGAAGAGTGGAGCAACTGAACATTATATGGTAAATAAACTTAGTATAAGCCAAAGAGCTATTTTCAGCATCTGGACTTGGCATCAAACCTTTGTTACTACTGATAGACATCATGGTTGGAGAAAAACCTATTAAAAGGCTTTGTCAGAACTAATGTTGGGTCATACAAGAGAGAAAGAAAGTGCTACCAGAATGCAATTTGAAATCCGTTTTTCTAATTGTGATGGGTACCAATGTCTCAACACAAACTGTACATAATTGGCTTTGAGCTAATGTTTGCAGTCAAGAAAATTCTATAAGCCATCCATCAAAGAGGAATTCAGGAGTGGGTTGCAATCAATATAGAGTGGACTGTAAGTGACTGGACTTTACTTATCAGAAGCGGTCTCAGGGATGGTAAAGAGGACGATCGCTTTGGGTCCAACATTTTAGGAGCTCCTAAATGCTTTGGGGGGGGTTGGGGTTGCAAGAAATCTGGATCATTTACCACATTTTTCACAATAAACAGCAGTCATGTTTCTGACCCTTGTATCTCAATAACTTTTTGAATTTTAACATTCGACTATTTAATTTCCCCAAAGATTATTAAAGTAATCCACAATATAACTGTAATGTTCATTATTGTTTGTAATTGCCACTATATATCAGGGGATTCCCAAACTATGGTTCATGAGCACTGTTATGCCCATGGCCAGTTCGCAGTGCTTTTATTTGGGTATTTGTAGGGATTTTTCCAGAGTTGGGGAGAAATGACGAAATAATATCAAATGCAGGAAATGTGCCTAGCAATAAAAGCATTGTTATGTAAAAAATAAAAGGATGATAATTATTGGCTCTTTTTGTATGAAAGGTATTTCATTTTGATATTTCTTGTGATTTATTTAGAATTTTTAAATATTTAATTATTTTTTTTCGACATTAGTATCCTTTCTTTGCTATTGAGCTACCCCATCAGAGTTCACAATAATGAACCAAAGAATAAAAATTCATTTTCATTGAATACAAATGGTAAACACATCTGTTGTTGTCCAAATGTGTCCATTAGTTTTTGAATAAGTTTGTGGTTGTTAGCTGTAACTTTTTCTCCATGAACACTTATAATGCAAAGTACAAACAAAGGATAATCTTCCATTTTTTTACCTCAGCCATGTTTTTGTTATTCTCTTTGTGCTAAATAGCCTTTCTGCTGTGCCGGTTGTTACTGATATGTTCTAGTAGTTTGTACGCCTCTTTCTTTTCATACTATATAGAGCACCCATCTTATCCTTAGCCATGTAATTTTTCTATATTCAAGACTAACTTTATACACTGATCAATGATAGTAATGGCAGTGGAAGTAGCATCAGTTCATGTAGTCCTGAGAATCCAGGAAATTCCTCTCGGATAATATTTTCAGTGGTCGTTGTGCCAACGAAACATGCGCAAAATGATAATTGCAACTTTCCAGATAGGCCAACACTTTCATCAGCAATTATTAAAGATTCAGTGGAATTGTCTACTGAAAAGGCTATTTGTTCCGTATTAGTTTCTTCACACGGACAGATGTATAGCAAGTATTAGTTGCAGCTTTTTCCAAATGGTTTCGTCGGGCTAAATTTCTTGATCTAGTATTAAAATTAAAAAGGTTTTGAGCATTTCCAGTTCTGTTTCCTTTACCACGTAAAGCAATATAACGAGTACAAAAAAAAAAGAATAGTCTACAACATTGGATATAATACATTCTGATTCTGTTCAACGTCACACTTTAAACCACTGTCCATTTAATACAATCACTGGCGTTCACAGGAAGAGGGGGGGGGGGTATCTCTCCCCTAGAAAAAATTGATGTGACGATGGTACGGCAGTCTACAAGAGAAAAGTAGATTGAGTTTATTTGCTTTGGCGTGTATATGCAGCCAGCGTACCTGTGGTCCGCGGCTGAGAGGCCGCCGAGCCATTTCAATAACCCGCTGATGTGCCAGTCGCGCTCGAGCGCTCATGCCGCCCGAGAGGTCGACGGGGGGACAGGGTAGTTTATTTCTGACGACCAAATGTTTATTTCTGAGAGTGTCGCGCGAAGGAGGATTCATATCGTAGGCTTTGCCATCATGTTAATTGCTTATCGGCCTGAGCAGGTGTCCGGGGGAGTGGGCTGTTGTGAATATGTCTACACAGGGAAGTTACTCGAGGGGAAATGAGGTAGAAGACGACCTATTTAGCGAACATTGGAAAAACTCGCCTGCCAAAGCCCCCTACACTTCCATTTTCGTGCAAAACGGATTACCTCCCTTCGCGAACAGATCACCAGAGAAGGGATTGTTCGTTGTGCTAATAATTCGGTTGGATTTTCGATAATTACTGAGGAAAGACTGACATGTATGAAACAGAAAAACCGGTCTTTGGCGTACGCTTTGTTGATGTAGTTGACAGGAAAAATATGGTCAGGGAAGAATTGTCAGGGGTTTTTTTTTCCGTCGTATGAGTTGGAAAATAACATCCGCTGCCAACACCATTGTGGAGCTTGTCAAAGAATTTGACTTAAATCCGGACAAACCGCTTGGCTAAGGTTACGACGGTTGCTCAACAATGGCTGGGGAAGGAGATGGAGTACAAGCAGAATAAGAAGTGAATATCCTAAACCTGCTTTCATCCATCGCGCAGCTCGTTGTGGACGACCTTAGCGCCGGGCCTGAAATTCGTGATACATCTGGCACACTGAAGGCGATCGTCGTCTTTTTTCGTGAAAGTTCCAAAATAAGACGACTTGTCCCCACCGTGCTATTGTTTAGTGAAACGTGTTGGATAGCGAAGTACAGTAGTGTTAAAACATTTTCTGCGAACTTTGACAACATTTTGGAGTAGTTTAACGTTTTGGCAGACGCCGCGTCCGGTGAAGTCAGACAGGATGCGGTCAGCTGCAGTGCGCTTCAAGCTCGGCAGGTTTTTTTTTTATTTGTTTGGTCATAGTTTCGTTATTCAGCCCAGCTGGAACCTGCTGCACAAGCCTTGCAGGCCGTCGAAATCGACTGCATGAAAGTGTATGATTACATTCACCAACTGATCAGCATATTTCCTGATCACAGAAAAACAGTTGAGACAGTTTAAAGAAATGTTTTTGAAAATTGCAAGCGCTGCGAAGAAGTTGAATAGTGAAGTTTCCATTCCAAGACAATGTGCTGGGCAGAAATTTCGATCTAATACTTTCGGAAAACAGTCTGCATTCAATTCGTGGATTCCATAATCTCATCAGTATAAAATCGGTTTGCTTTCGGAAACCAGGCAAACTTTCTGCTTCTTTTCACTTCAACAAGCATAGATAGTCAAAATTAGATACGAGGATTTCAAAGAGCAGATGAAAAGGATCAGCGAAGTTTACAACATTTATAACTTGGATGTTGAAAGCGTTACATGGTTTGAAATGTGGTCAAAACGGATAGAAATTGTTCTTAGCAGACTTCAGCGGAATCTTATGAATGTCTTGCCACACTGTGACTTGTTTCCGTCTATTAAACATGCACTTCTGATTGCATTAACTTTGCAAGTTACAACTTGTGCGGTTGAGCGGTCATTCAGTACAGTGAGAAGGGTAAAAACATGGCAGAGATCACAACCATGAACGATGATCGTTTATCTGGAATATGCATGGAGTGTGTTCATCTAGAAAGGATAGTTAAAGATAAGCCGCAGTTTATTGGAAAGGTGATTTACAAATTTGGAGAAGACCCCAAGTGACTGCAGTTTCTTGTTTCGGAAAATGAAACATCATGAAACATTATTAAACGGGCACCACTTGTCAAATTCTTATTTTATTTGTATTCGTCAAGGCTCGCGGTAGCTATGTTTATTATGTAGAGTTGCCGTCCCGTTCCTGCCGACCTATTTTGTGCACATATGTACACACAGCAAAGCAGGGTAGTTACTCTGCTTTAAAAATTATATTTTTTCATGTGTATATTATTGTATAAAGACATCGGGAATTTTGACTAATCACCAAGGAATGCATCGATAAAAAGCTTTTGCGACCCCCCCCCCCCCCTGGAAAAAGTCCAGCGGACACCCATGAATGAAACTCATCAATTAAAAATAACAATGATGACAATTAATTATTTTATATTTTCTCAAGTTTTAATAATGAAGACTATGCAAAATACTGTAAATTACTGCAATTCTGACAGAATTTTTTAAACTGTAAGTTGAAATATATACTTTAATTTCTTTTTTGTCGGGTTATTGTTTCTCTGTTCATACAAAGTACGTTATTTTAAAATGAAAGTTTTAATTGAAATAATAAATAAATGTCTAAACCTTATGAAAATAACGCAGTTTTGCTGCTCGATATGCGAGCAGTAGAAAATTAAAATAATAGCTATGGTAGTGAATTCTACTTTCCAATGTGTACTTTCGTTTTAAAATATTTTTAATATCAAATTTCTGTGTAACGTGAAGACCACGATTATAATGTATATAAAAGTTTACAATATATTTAAATTGCACCATGCGATAGATTTAATATTTATTTTTTCATATTTAACGGTTAATTTGTGTTTATTTCTTATTTCATAATATTTAAAGCAATAAATACTTATATACAAATTTTATTATTTTTTTAAAAAACTGTTACATAGTTACTTCCCTTTAACTAGGTGCGTTAAATTATTAATTATTAATAAGATGCCTTCTATTGGTTTATTTTTTAAAACAGTGTTCTGTAATTATATTTCATAGAGTCAGTTATAACAGTATCATCTTCTGTTGTTACTTTTAGTCGTAATCTCCTTTTAATTTTATTTTGGGTCAATTTTATTTGAGATGGCAATACTCTTGTGTGCAGCAGGGTTTCTTAAAATATTTTTTTTTTGTTTTTTAACGTAACATTGTTTGTCTACCTTTTGGGAATAACTTCGTAGCCCTGCCAGGAGGTATATCAATACATTTTTTAAAAAAATTGTTGCATTTATCTTTATTTCAAAAGTGAACATTGTTAAGATCAATACTTCCGCACAAAACACGAATTTGACTATATGGATTTGTGTGATGTATGTGTTGAGGTGTCTAGTGTATTATTATGACAAATCTTTGTATACAAATAAATATTAACAAACAAAATTTTACTTACAAAATTTTATAAATGCATTCATTGTTTTTTTTCTCTAACATGAGATATTTTTTATTGTCACAAAGTCGTGAAAAATTGATTTGATGGGCTCATATTGCTGATGCTTAAAAACACTTGCAGATTTTCATTTTAATTGTTTTTGCTATTAGATCATCGAAATATTCAAAAAACCTGTCTTGAGAAATCAATTAAGGTGCTGTTTTAAAATTATTAGTGAAGTTGATACGTCCAACTTAAACAAAGGAATAGTTGTAAAAACTAGGCAGTTGTTTAGTAGCGTACAATCCTCATTCACCATTTTTTCAATTTTTTAATTTTTTTAAAGTTTCTATAATAAAGAAAAAAAATTATAAATTAAATTTAAAATTATATTTTTTCACTTGGTGATAGATTCTTTATTGACATTCTTGAAAAATGTTCGTTAATATTTTGTTAGATTGTGCAAATTTCCATTATAAATAGTAAAATTCTTATAATTAAACTAGAGGAAAAACCATTTAAATTTAGAAAAAGTTTTTTTTTTTTACTTATTAAAAAAGTTTTTAAGTTTATTGAAATGCTATAATTTTTTAATATAGAAACTTTTTTATTTTTGATTTTTCTATAGATTTTATTTAAATAATAATTGAAATACAAAGCATTTAGCTGATTTGGAAAGTTTTTATGTTAAGTAAAAAATAAATAATTATTTCAAAATTAAATGAAAAAACAAAACACGTTTACTATATAAAGAAAATTACACTTTTATTTAATAGAGTTTTCATTGCAAAGATTATAGATTCTAGCAAAAATAGGTGGAAGTCAAAAGCTACTCTCCCGATTTGAGCGGGAATCACCAGAAATGGGACATTTCACCAGATCAGTAGATCGGTTTTTTTAAAATTTGATAATTTCTACCAATCTTAGGCATGTACAGTGATATTTTTCTGGAAGTCTACTGATTTGCGTAATTATAATTAACTTTATTGTACATTCAAAACTTCCTAGTAAACGTCAGCCATTCATTTGCTTTGTATAGCCAAAACCGAAACACATGATTCATACTGGAGATTGAGCTTCTCTTTCTTCTTGGCCAATGGAAAGCGATTATACAAATAAGACAACCAATTGTATTTATCGTTTTAAACCAAGCGTGATTGATCATGTGATATTTCAAAATGGCTTCTTTGTCAACTAACACGAAGAGGAAAACCTATGAGTGCACATTCCAGACGTCTTGGGAAACATAATTTCCTCGGGTGGCCAAATGTACTTAGAAAACAGATGCATTTTGCAAGGTTAGGCCTATTTTATATTACACTTGATGTTTATGAAATGCTTAATTCTCCAGCTGATTATCTTGCATCCATAATTAAGTTTATTGTTTTTATTTAAACTAAAATTTTCTAAAAGACCCAGGATAGGGGAACCCTGCCAAAGTTCTTAATTCTTCATTGTTTAGCAAGACTAAAATTTTCATGTTTCTTATTGTGTTATTCCAGATTATGTGGGTGCTATTTTCAATAGTAGTTGTCTTTCTCTTTCATTTTCATTTGTGGTTGTTATGGTAAATTATTTTCAAACATGTTCTGTATTTGTGATTGAAATATAATGATATAGTTTATTAAATAATAATGTCTGTCAATAAACTTTGATATAACTGTTTTTACTTGTTCATTTAATATTTCCAATCAACATAGGAAATTGAACAACCTATTTAGCAATTGAAATCAATATTTCAAAATGTTGTATAAGGTCTTCAGAAATGAAAACAAATACATATTTAAACTAATTCATCAAATAAGTATGAGTAAAATCATAAAAAGGACAGCCAGAGAAATTACTCCCTCACTGGTGTTATAAATATATATATGTACACTTGGTGCCTCAACCCTGTTTTCTGGAAGTAAAAAAACAACATTGTGTTAAGAGTAAGTCTGAAATTTACAAAAATGAAAAAATGTTGATATCTTGAGACTCACAGAATTGAAAAAAAATGACAAAATCAAAGAATGCTTAAGTATTTGAAAATTGATGGGGCTTTAAATCAGTTTTGCCTGTAAATTGCTTGATTTTCTGCGAGTTGTATGGAATCAATCTTCCCTCCGTGAGAATTTTGAAAAGTTGGCAAGTGTGTATCAATTTTGTTTGTTGTGTTCATGTTGCTTAATTTCATCCTGTCTAGATAAAGCCTAAAATATTATTGGATAAACTGCTGGGTTTTTTTTTCAAATTAAATTATTTAATTAATTAATTAACCTTGTTGTTTGATGAATGTGTAAATATATTGAAAAAAGATTTTTTAAGGGAGATAATCCATATTATTTAATTTTAACTTTATAAAATTATCACAAATTACTTTTAAAATTAGAAATTAAATTTAAAACATTTTTTTAAAAGATAAAATTTTAAAATAAAAGATAGATCAGCATTTCTTTATCAGAACAGTTCTGAAGCTATTACAAAGCCTTGGATGTCAATCGAATGAATAATAATTCATTGTTATTTTATCGCTTTTAAACATGCTTAAAATTCTTTCACTTTTAAATTAATAATCTCCTTTTAATGGTAATTTTATTGTCATATATCCTATCTATTTAATGGTGAGTTTTTTTCCGCAACAAGAAACTCATTTTAATGCAGGAAGACATTCTGTTCTATTCATCCGGTATCATCTGATAGAAAATTACTAGAAAGGCAAAACTAGAAGCAAATTTATTTTTACTATTTATTTAAAGTAAGAAAGGTAATGTAAATTTATATTTTTAACAAAAAATTTGAAATCCAAGGCATATTTTATTTCAGTACCAATAAATCTAATGCAGTATTAGTATT
Organism: Nautilus pompilius; assembly: GCA_018389105.1. NCBI lineage: Eukaryota > Metazoa > Mollusca > Cephalopoda > Nautilida > Nautilidae > Nautilus > Nautilus pompilius. The sequence goes on along the minus strand of JACATO010001402.1, from coordinate 845,721 downwards.
AATTAACTGATACATCAAACAAAAAAATTCTTAGTTTTATTACAGATGCCCATAAGATTGGTCTTGAATATGCTATGCAAGCATGGAGGCTTTATTGAAAAATATATATACAGAACTACACTGTGCAAAATAATATTGAAATATTTTATATGAGATTTCTTGTACAACTATTTACAGTCACTTACTGTATAATTTGAATAAATCTTTGTCATGTGTCGATTCTGTTATTTTAAGTGCAGCACATGGCTCTTCGTTTATGGATACTGTGTACCGCCAATAGTCACACATATAATCTGATTTGATATTTCTCTAAGAATGGTCAAATTGGGTGTAAAGCCTGGCACAGATCTCCACATTACCGAACATTGTAAGTTTTGCAATTTGACTGTATCACTGCATAGTGTCTTTAAAAACATAAATTAAAACACACACACAAGATTTCTTGACCTATGTAGAGACAACAATGTTAAAAAAAGGCAAAAACACAACAGATTTTATTTTTTTGTCATTCAAAAGGGAGAGAATCTGTGCACTTTTGATATGCTATACACCTTTCTTTGTCTATAAAAGTTACTGCCTTACAGTTGGATTATCAGTACTGCTAAAAGTATTTTGCATGACTACATTTGTGACAGATTAATATCAAATATTTTATTTTTGTTGCTCTGCAACAGGAACATTTTCAAAGATCAGAAAGGTTGTTGTGCATCTGGCGCCGAGATGACGATGGTGCAGAAATGATGAAAAGAAAGTTTACAAACATACTTGGCCACTTGCTCACTTATGTACACACAAGCTTAATGTTGTTGTTATTAACACATGCAGGAAGACTGTTTTTCTTTAAGGATAAACAGCAGCTGGTAACATATAGTTGTCATTATACTAATTTTATGATTACTATATGCAGTAACTTTATTAGAATGTATTTTACTTTAACGTGAAAATATCAAAATGGAAGATATTCTAAAAATTTTGATAATGATTACAACTTAACAAAGCTTTACCAAAATCACAATTTCAGGAAAGCCATGAAGTTTCAATATATTTATACTTAAAAGAGAAAAAATACTGAAGAAAGTTAATCTTTGTTAAACTCCAAAATAACCTGTCTCCATTGTCGGCTATATTGGTAGCCATACCAATATTGGCTTGCTGATTTTTCTATTTTTCACAAATGACATATTAAAATATAAATAATTAAAAGAGTGGTTTTTACAAAATATTTTGAAAATTAGGACATGAAACATATGCACAGTGACATATACAAGCATTTATGTGCATCATGAGAGTTGTCTTTTGCAAGTAACTATGTTTTCATTAATAAAAATAAAGTGATTTTGCTACAATCTATAAAATCTTAGCCATAGGTGTTTGTAATTCACAGTCTACAACACTTTTTCTTGGAGGCTGTGTAACTCAGCAAACACTTTGCCAATCCTCTGCACTGGCTTGGTTTCTCATAAGAAACCAACTCATCAAAAAATTAGCTGTTCTCAGAAATAATACTGAAGAGTAAAAATTGACAATAGGACTTCAGACTAATATAGATAATTATCTATAAAGAGACCAATGAGTAACATGTTAAGATATAAGTGATTAGATTATTGTGGTGCATAATTTATAAGTGTGCTACAATCACCATCTCTTAGATCTTTATTTCCTCCAGCTTTATGGTCATAAAATTCTTCTGTCCCAATGTCATTACACTACAATCTGGTCTTTGCACTATAAGCCATGAGTCTTTATTGAGCAATACATAATGCTCCACTCTTTGCAACATAACTGGTAAGTAGTAAATGAAACCTAACATAAACATCTACCACATTTTGCAAAAGTATATAGTGAAGATGATGATGTGGAAAAGTCCAGAAAGTAATAACCTTAGCTAACTTCTTTAAATCACTTGCGCTGTAGCATCAGTGTAAAAAAATCTTTGACATACTCTTTTTTAACGTTTTTCTTCTTTGCCCATTTTTCTTCTACATTAGAAAATTATTAGTTATAATAGGGTCTTTCATTGCTGATTCCCTGCATTTAATAAAAAAAAAAACAGAGAAACTACCTCAAGGAATCATTTTCTTGCTATGTTTCTGAGCCCCCACACCTGCTCGTTGGGCAAGTCGATTATTGTTCATGATAATCTGCATCTTAAAAAAATGTTTATTCCTATTTCTGCTTTACTAAACCTCCCCAAGAATAAGTGTTATAACATCTGAAAAATCTTTTTATTATCTTATAATAAATTGTTCCCCTAAATGCAAAGCTATGAAAGGTTACATACTAATGAGGTTTAATGAATTTCGCCAAAAATCCTATTACAAGACACTACATCTGAATTAATATTTTAAATGTTTAAAAGTGTTAAGAATAATTATGCTTCTTTTTTTAAGAAGGTTGCTCTATCTTTAATAAATTAATAAATAGTTTAGTTTACTAAACTTTGGAAATTAGTACAAAATTTTCACTGATGACATTACTGTAGATAACAGTGGTAAGGATGTCACATCGTTCAGCCACTCGAATTTTTTTTTGCCTGTTATATTCTCTGACTGTATACATATAATATTGTCATGATTTGGTATAATAAACATTTTATTTTTTTAATACAAATGTTGAATTTTGCTGTATTGGTTACAGTGTAATTGTAAGGTATACTAAAAGAAAAAGAAAAATACATTTAACTTTGGTTTTGATATCCTTTTCGCTTTTCATTTGTTTCTTCTGTCTAAGTTTTATTTTTTCATCTGACAGAGCCCCTATTTATCACTAACTGATGAAAGATCTGTTGAATAATAACCTTCACATAACATAATAGTTTTGGGATTACCATGCAAGTGATGATAGGATGTTTTTATATGTTCTCATAATTTGTAAGATTCTTTTTAAACTCTCTTAAAAGTTTACTTGATGGATGAGATGTTGATGGGAAGTGTAATACACAAGAACATGAGTGCATGAACAAAACACTAAAAATGTTGTTGTTTTTTTTAAATTTTTGTTGTCATGTTTAGATTTCAATGCTTAGTATGGCTGATCTTGCTATTTCTTTGACAGCTAACCTTAGCTGATCAGCTTTAACTGTTTGAATATCTCATAGTATGAGAATGAATGCCTTGTCACCAAGTTAAACCTGTTTTTTTAAGGGAATAACGAGCTGTTTCCTCAATCTTTTAAGCATGATACTACTATAGAACAAAGTGAAGATTTTTCTTTAATCTCCTACCAGTTTGCTTGCTATAATATCAGCTGAATGACTGTTAGCTGCTACCAGTAGTGTCAGCAGGCATATGCCATATACAAAAAATGAATCTTTTATGGAAAAAAATCTCCATTTGCCTGTAGGTGGATGAGGCAACATTAGGATATTTCACTGTGGCCTTAATTATTTCTCAAGGTATAGATGTGGTACTGTACTTAGTTGTAAATCTTTTGTTAAAGTGAACCATTTTCTGTTATTAGAAATTGGTTAGATTTATAGAAAAAAAAACACTTTCGGTTTCCTTGTAATGGAAATGAACATTTTATTGTGTTAGTAAATACTCACACTGTTCCATTCACTTGTTTAAATAAAGTAAATTATATTTTTTTAAAAAGCAGTGTTCAGTGTCTACTGTGTTTTACAATAGACTAAATGAGAGCAAACACAAAAAAAATTATGTAAGGACAGCAAAGCTAAAAGCAGTGCCTTAAAAGATATGACTGCACAGACTCACATCTTGCTGGGAGATGATTGTAAATGATAAAAGTGAAAATAGTTAATGAAAGGTCAGCTTCAAGTTGACAGTAACTTTATTTAATTCATATTTCAATAGTTTGTGTTGGATAAAGTGTTGTTTATACTGTTTGATCATAATCTGGATATGGATGGAAAGCCAAGCCCAGAGAAAGGTGGGCAGCTGTACAGGCACCTTATGGAAAGTTCGGGGAAGGGAAGTGCTGAAGACATAACGTTTCAAGCTAGTAAGGGGTGGTTCAAAAACTTTAAGAAATGGTACAGCTTTAACAATGCAAAACTCACAAGGGAATCAGCCCCAGAGGATCATCAGGCCGCTGTGCTGTATCCCAAAGATTTGAGAAAGTTGATTGAGGAAAAGGGTTTACCAGAGCAGGTATTTAATGCTGCCAAGACTGGCCCTTTTTTGGAAATGTATGCCTAAAAAAAAAAACCTTCATTTCAAAAGCTGAGAAGTCTGCTCTGAGATTCAAGGCAGCAAAAAACAGGCTAACCCTTCTCCTTTGTTGTAATGTCTCAGGGCACTGCTTCTGTAGCGATCTCTGAACCCTCCTGGCTCTGAAGGGAAACAAAAACCACCACCCCTGTTTTTTTGGAGGTCTAACCGCAAGATGTGGGCGACTGCTGCCATCTTTATTGACTGGTTTAATAACTCTTGTACATGAGGTGGAGTGGTATCTTGCCCAAAGAAATCTCGCATTCTAGGAGCTACTCACCCTTGACTACACACCCAGTCACTGTGAAGCACTCCAGTTCCCCCATTCCAGTGTAGAAACGGTTTCCTCCCTCCCAACACAACATCACTCCTTTAGTCCATGGACTTCGGTGTTATAGCAACTTTCAAAAGCTATTATACACAGCACACTTTTCAGCCTCATCTTGGATGCTATAGAGAAGGATGAGATCATAACAGTAGTGGATTGCTGGAAGAGCTACAACACCATAGACTACATTAGCATCATCAAAAATCAATGGATTAAGTGAAGCTATCAAAGCTGAATGTGTGTTGGGGTAAAGTTTGGAGTGATGCAGTGCCACTACAGGTTTCCTTTCAGTGGATGCTGAGGTGAAGATCATGCAGATTATGCAATCTTTGCCAGGCAAGGGGCTGACTAACATGCAGCCTAATGATGTTGAGGAGCTCCCTGAGTCACATGAGGAGTTGACTAAGGATGATCTTGAAGAACTGATATAGTCCTCCAGTGACAATGAGGATGAGGGTGGAAAAGTGAAGCTGACTCGTGACAACCTTAACAAAGGAATGCTAGCTGCTAAAACTCTGGCTGACTATTTTATGGAAATTGATCCATTTATGAAGCACAGCCTTATTTTTAAGAATGGTTTGGAGGGGTTAATGAGGCCTTAAAGGTGGTGTACAGGGATCTCCAAAAAATAAATGAGCTAGCCATCCATCCTAAGTTTTTTCTACAAAACAATTGTCTACCATAGCTACAGCCACGTCAATCAGACCTGCAACCCTCCACCAGCCAAAATATCACTGCATCACCCAAATTATCATTTGTCTGACATTGACGAACTTGAAAGGTGAGAGGTACAGGAAGAGGGTTGGCAAGCTGGCATCCACCATCGTCATCAATGTCCTGGACTTCAACCCTCATTGCTGAAGGTAAATACTGTAAAATTTATATTTATTTTATATTAACCTATTTTGACTACTATTTAATTAATTGCATAGTACAGGTATCATTTAGTGAAGGAACAGGCAACATAGTCTTTGATGAGTACAGTAAAACATCCATTTTACGTACCCCTTGGTACCAAGGGGTGTTCGCAAATTGAAAATTTCGTAAACTAGATCATGCATATATTTCGTGTACTTTTTATGTTGTTAGTGTTTAAGTATCTTGTTTGAAGCAGACGGTTGAGTCGTAGACTGCTGATATGTATCATAACAATAAAAAACTCAATACAGTAAATGAAATATTTTTTTATTTGTTCAGTAAAGTCATACACTAGTTTAGTTTGTTAAAACAGAATTGCTGAATGAAAAAAGAAGAAATCTAAATAATCAAATATCGTTATCGATTTCCATGGTTTCTGGTTCTGGGTTATGAAAAAATGATGTAATTTTCCCCTGTTTAAGTTGAGATATTCACATGCGTGCAGCTTCGTCCCTCCATTGCCGTTGTAAGTTGATATAATGGGGGTCCATGCCTCTCTGCGTCATCCATTTCATCATAACTTCTGCTTGGAATGCCTCTTGTGGTTTCACATCATCGTTATCATCATCGTCGTCATCTTCGCTCACCTGAAAGATAAGAGTGTGTAATTAACTGATTTTATCACAATTATTTTACTAATTCTGTTTCAAATATGTAAATATTGTACGTACATGATTGAATGATATTAAATAAACTCACCTGGTCAACTTTGCTTGCCTCTGTTACAATCTCCTCATCTGTCAGCCACTGGTGGCCAGGGTCTCCGGCATCCTCGTTAATCCAAGTATCAGGGTCTGCCCATCCCTCCTTCTCAGGTTCGTATCCCAGCTCTCCGAACATTATATTAAAAATGTTCCTGTCTTCCACCTCTTCAGTATCAACCTGTTCTTGCTCATGCATGGCTTGTTCTTCGTCGTCAAATATGTTGCCCAACACTTTCCTCCAAGATCTTGACAAATTTTCTTCAGTCGCATTTGCCCATGCATCGGCGATCCAATACACACAGTCTTTTATGGTCACGGACTTCACTCTGTCTGGGATCGGAGTATCGTCTGGGGCGCCCAAGATATGTCTCAAAAGATGCTTCTTGTACCGCCTCTTGAGAGGTTCCAACACACCTTGATCCATCGGCTGGATTACAGAAGTAGTATTGGCAGGCAAAAAAACAACACGTATGGCTCCATCCTCCGTTATCAATTCATCTTCAGATGGATGAGCAGGGGCATTGTCTAACAGTAAGATGATCTTACATGGTACATTGTTTTCACGACAGTACTTTCTTACAATGGGGACAAAATAATCAAAAAACCATTTCTTGAAAATATAGGCATCCATCCATGCATTCACCTGCGAAAAATAGTGCACTGGTAGGTCATTGAGGTTGTCATTTTTAAAGCAACGAGATCTCTTTGGCTTATGTACGAAAGTCAATGGGATCTTGCATTTGCCACTGGTGTTAGCACAGTCCATCAACGTAACGCGATCCTTAGATGTTTTAAAGTTCTTGGCAGAGTTTTCCCCATGCAGGACAGGTGTTCTGGATGGCATTAGTTTCCACCATAAACCGGTCTCGTCAGCATTGAAAAGTTGGTCATGGGTAAGCCCTTCATCTGTGATTATCTTCCTCAGCTTTTCTTGAAATGGCAAAACTGCTGTTAAATCAGCTGAAAGGGATTCACCTTGTAAGTTCATAGCTTTTATACCATGTCGTGTTTTGAAACACTTCAGCCATCCCGTACTTGCTTGAAATTTCTCATGGGTCTCAGGATACAATTCTTTTGCGTATAATTTTGCCTTTTCCATCAGAATCGGTCCACTTATTGAAGCTCCCTTTGATCGTTGTTGAACCATCCATTTATAGCATGCTATATCTACCTTTTCATATTTTGGCGTTGATATGTAAGACTTTTTTACATAATTTCCTGGAGCATCTGACGTTTCAACTTTTTTTTGTATTACATCCCGCTTATCCAGATTGTAGAAACCGTTGATTTTGGCAGGCCAAACTGAAGGGCTACTACTGCTGCGAGAGACTTCGTTTTCCTTGCCTCGATCACTTTAAGTTTTAGGTCTATACCGATACTAGTTCGCTTTCTAGGAGTTTTCGGCATCGTGACACGGACAGTGAAATTATTTTACTGAATAAGTGAATGAATAGGCGGGTTCATATAAGATTTTACGAACAAAACATCGTGAGTTCGCTATGCACGTTAATTGCAAAACCGTTCACATAAAAACTCGGAGTATGCAAATGATGTTTGCCGATGCGTGACAAGCGTCATGTTTCAAATCGTCGAAGCGCGCGCGCGAGCAGCTAGGCTAGCAGTAAACAATCGAGTGAGTGAATGGGTATGTAAATCTGATTTATTGACCTTTAATTCATTCGTTGATGACGTCATCGATTTCGTAAGTCATTACGTAAAATTGACAATTCGCAAAATTGACTTCGTAAAATGGACGTTTTACTGTATCAACAATGGCCATGGAATCTAACTCCCTATTTCCCATAAGCATTTAGTTTTGCCAACCATGGGTTTTTTCAGGAACCTAACTCCTGTGGTTGGCTAGGGAACGCTGTATTCAGAAGGCATTGAAAATAAAATATTTTCTTTGTTTTGATTTGTTTTTTAAGTTTAGATTAATTTACTTGTAAATATGTGATTAGTGATTAACTGGAACGACATTTTAAATGAAACATTAGAGGAATATATGATAATATTATCAATCAAAACTTAATTTTAAAAAATTACATGGATGATTGTTAGATATACAATAAAATATATTTGCAGTTTTCAATTAGACCTGTTTGTTTCTTATATGTTTTAGCCAACCTCTTTAATAAGAGCATTGAATCCTACAGTTTTAACACATGCTGATATTACCCATGATTTGTTTTCAATCCTAAACTTTCTAATTACAAAATTATCAAGTAAATTTTAATAAATGATTAAAAATCCTCCTCTTTTTTTACTTTAAAACCATCCAATTTTGTCTTTCAGAGATCTTTTAAAAATAAAAAATAGTAACATCAAAAATATTATTCTAAAAAAAGTATTTAATATATGACAAAAGTTTTGATGAAGCCAACTACAAAAAATAATAAAAAATAAATATCCTTACTTGTAAGAAAATTCAAACATTAGCATAATCCTTTTTTTTTCTTTCAAATTAGGTATAAATTTCCAATTCTTCATGTTATACAACAATACAGATGCTGTTTATTCAGTAGTATCACACCTTATAAATATTTTTAATACCAAGTTCACAGCTTCAAAATATGGATGCACACCTTGAGGTACCTGTCAGATGAAAAAATAAAACTTAGACAGAAGAAACAAATGAAAAGCGAAAAGGATATCAAAACCAAAGTTAAATGTATTTTTCTTTTAGTATACCTTACAATTACACAGTAACCAATACAGCAAAATTCAACATTTGTATTAAAAAAAATAAATGTTTATTATACCAAATCATGACAATATTATATGTATACAAAGTCCTCACTTAATTTCAGGAGAAAAAGATGATTTGGAAGTTGAAAATATTGACTAGCAGCAGGACATAAGTGAATGTGATAGAAGTGTGTCATTGCTAAAAGCTCACTTACTGTTAAAGGTTTCAGTGAAGCATTAGCTGATGCTGTCACAGAGGTTCAAATTATAAGTTGCTTGAATGTTAGATCCACTTGTTGACTATATTATTTTCTTCTTTTGTTCTAGTATTGTGGTCTTAGCAATTGTTACATAAGAAGTTATCAGAAGTTATTTGGTAATTAATCTGAATAAAAGTTACAAACTTTCTCCATATTAAAGTAATGAGAGAAAGATTACAACAGAAATAAGATTAATTTGCTTCCTTTTAAGATTCTTAGATAGTTACAAGTCATTATGTTTAAAATTTCCAAAAAAGTTAGTACAAATGCTAATTTTAATTTTGAAATCATTTTCTCCACATGATTATCATGAATTAAACATTTCATTTGACTTCATTTAGCAGAACACGTTTTAGATTTGTCTCTAGGAATGTGGCCAATGATTTGATTGTTCCTCAAAACAGATACTGCATATTAGTCAAGGGGATTTCAGGTTCTCCTCGGGTTGTTAGTGATTCACCGATGATTGGCTTCCAAGAACGTTGGTAGATATGGTGACTGGTAACAAAACTATCGAATTTAGATGAATAGGGGAGACAAGCTTGGCATGGTGCCGTTTTCCGTAATGTTTTAGAGGGAAAGGTGTTTACTGTACCTTAAAACTGGCTTGCATGTCTTTGTGATTGTCTATCGAGTGACTGGATAAACTTTCTTCCTTCCTCAAATCAATGAATGCTCAAATGATGGATACTACACAAAGACAGTTTTCCCTGAATTTTAAGGGAAAAGCGCTCAATCTTCTTAAAGAAAATGGGAATATCAGTAAAACAGCAAAAGAACTCAATGTATGTAAGCTTGTATATTATATTATTATTATTATTTCTTTATCTAACATTGTCTAAAAACTACGTAGCTACTATACAAGCTTATATATTTGTGCATGTATAGCTAATTAAAACCAACCATAAAATCTACAATAAAATAATTTTAACATTGTGATATCAAAGAAAAAAGACATAAACTGGTAAATTAAAAGCAAACATCTGTACATAAGATGAAGGCATAGACAATCCCCTGCCCCCAAAACATAGAAACACATTATTCACACATACACAAGTACATGCATCGCACAAGTTCTTCTACTTGTAGAAATTGGTTGATACTGCTCCTTTTGCTCTGTTTCCTATATCAGAATTTGCAGCAGTGGGTTAAACAAGATGTAATGTGTCCTCAACCAAAGGGATATCAACTCCAGAGTTCAAATCAGAATGCATAACAGTGCTGCCACGTACCCACTTTTTGACACAGAACTAGTTAGATATATACGAGAGAAGAGAGAAAAGGACGAAAATGTGAGCAGAAAATTGATTTGTAGAAAAGTGCGCACTCTGTTCGCAAAGCTGTACCTTGGACAGCAAGGTCAACAATTTGTTGCCTCCAAAGGTTACGTAAGAAGGTTTATGCTTAGAAACCAACTTGTTAGCAGTGGTGGACAAAAGTACCTAACAATGGCCCAAGCTTTGTGGGCAGTTTCCTGACGACATGAAAAGTTTAAATTATGAAGTATATACGAACATAGACGAAACCCCATGCTATTTTGATTTGCCAACCTCCCGAGCTTGACTCCAAAGGTGTGAAATCAGTGCATCAGAAATCTACCGGGTACAAAACTTACATTATACAGCAATACTGACTGCAGGTGTGCAGTGGTTTGGAAACAAAAGCATTCCAATTACCTCCAATGTTGATATTTAAGAATCTAAAGAATGCTCCAAAAGGAAAATATCCTATAGGAGTCATGGTCCTTGGCTCTAAAGGAAGTTCAATGACAAATGAGTTAATGTGCAATACATATGTACCAAAGATCGCATCAAGATGGCCAGGGGGATTTTTTAACACAGAATCTTCATTGCTCATAATGGATTCTGCTATGTCTCACAAAAGCGATGCGCTGGACGCTACCATGAAGAAACATCATTTCAATACAAAGCTAATTCCCTCAGGAATGACACCTTTGCTGCAGTTCCTTTATCTATGCTACACACATCAACAAACTGTTCAAGAACACAATGTGGGATCGATGGAATTAATGGCTGGATGATGGAGAAAAAGAGTTTACTCGAACAAGGAAGAGAAAACAAGCTTCCTATGAGATGGTGACTCAGTAAGCTGATTCATCGTGGAAGGAATTTGCAACTGACGAGATAATAGTTCCCGGATTCTAACAAAACTGTTATATTGAGTACAAGGATGAACTTGAAAGTTTGCACTTGCGCTTGTGTGAGACTATTAAACACCACTGTGTACCAGATGACGCTATTGAAGAAGTCGATGAGTGTCTTCGAGAAACGAGGGAGATCAACGATGATGAGCAGTCGGATCAAAGCCACGAGGACAACGGAGATGATCACTTTAATGATGACAGTTAAGGAGACAATCATGATTTACTAGATGTCATTGAGTAATTTATATTTAGTAACCTGAATAACCCTATGCGCTCATTTATACATCAAATCAGAACGCAATCATTTTTGTTTTACTTCAGCTTACTTACAATTAATTACCTTTTTGCTCATTCCATGTTTAATGCCCAGTTTATTTTTTTAAATATTTCGGTAAATTGAAGTTATACCTGTATGCGAGTGTATCTAGGCCGTATTTTCGATTTCTGAAATCCTATAAATGAGATGAATTCTGCTTACACTTATATACAACTGTATGTAGGGTGAAATGGTAGGGGAGAGCGGAGCTAAAAGTAACAGGGACTGGAAGTAACAAGCGAAATTACTCACCCCCAATTAAGGGTTGGATGCTTAAATGATTGCAGTTGCATCTCTTTTGCACCAATGTTCAACTGAAAAACGAATGGCGGTACTGGAAACAAATATGATCATGTGGAGGGAAAAATTTAAAGTTCAGGAAGGTGAGTAGTTTTCATCAACTTTTAGTCATTTCGTTTTTGCTTTACTATCATCATGACACAGCTCGTAAAGTAACCTAACGACGAAAGCTTGCTGTCTTATGGATGTTATGATTTAGTCAGATTGAATGAAATGTAGCGCGTTAATGAGTCATACAAGACACAAAGGATTCACTGTGGTGTGGGGCTGGTTGTAACAAAACTGATGCGGCTAATTGTAACGGTATTACTACCAGCTCCGCCCTATTTCGCTGTCACTATTCAGTGTTGGTACACACTTGCTGATCCAAGTTTAATCCTGTTTGTGTGCATTTCTGCCTGAATGTGATAGTAATGTGTGTGATTGTATGTACGTGTGTGTGTGTGTGTGTGTGTGTGTGTGCGTGCGTGCTTGCGTCCGTTGCGTCTATATTCCCACGCACGCACACAGATACATGAAAGTACACGTCATAGTGACTGTGGCGATGACACAGCTAAGAAATGACCAGATTAGAAGACGACTATGAACCGTGAGACCTCAATAATAAAGATAGTGCCACAAACTTGGCTATAATAACTTCCTAAACCGTGTCACATGTTATGTGTTTTTCAGAATAGTTCGAAATTACCAGCGGAAAGCTTCTTGAGGCACTACTGCACCAGATGTGATACAGGAAGCTGTGAACAGGGCCATGACCAGTGGCAGCAGTGTCCGTGCTGTGGCCGACCAATACAACATGTGTCACGTCACACTGAGTCGATACATAAAGAAAACACAGAAGTCGTCTTCAGCATCAGCTTCTGAACAAGCATCACTATCAACGACTGAAGGCAACTTGCACTTTGGCTATAAAAACAGACAAATATTTGACAAACAACAAGAGGATGAACTTGAAAGCAAGCAGCTAACGTATACGTCGGTCTCTGTCCAAAAGATGTGCGCCAGCTTGCCTACCAGTGTGCAATCACTTATGGAATTAACATTCCAGATTCATGGAAAGAAAACGAAACTGCAGAGAAAGATTGGTTTTCCTCTTATCTGAAGCGTCATCCACGACTAACAATCAGAAAACCAGAATCAACCAGTCTATCTAGGGCAACAGCTTTCAACCGTGCTAATGTTGCATCATTTTTTGAGAAACTCGCATCTGTAATGGACAAACATCGATTTTCACCAGCTGACATCTGGAACGTGGATGAATCAGCAGCCACAACAATCCAAAAGCCAAGGAATACCGTTGATTCAAAAAGGATAAAACAGACAGGAGCACTCACGTCTGCAGAACGGAGGCAGCCTGATATTCCCCAGGAAGAATTTTAAAGAATATTTCATTCGAGATGGATCACCAGGCAGCATAGGGGCAGCCCATCCATTTTGTTGGATGACAACAGAACATTTTCACTTGTTCATGCAGCATTTCATAAAGCATGTTAAACCTTCAAAAGAGAAGTCCGTCCTCCTTCTTCTGGACAACCATGATTCACATTTGTGCATAAACATGGTCAACCTTGCCAAGAAAATGGAGTGATTCTTGCTTTCTTTTCCACTTCGTTGTTCCCATAAACTTCAGCCACTGGACCGTTCTGTGTTTGGACCGTTCAAAACGTTTTTGTCAAGCATCTAGCAGTCATGGATGAGAAACAATCCAGAAATGATCATATATGACATTCCTGCACAGATTCTAGATACCTGGCCAAGGGCAGCAGTTCTGACAATCATTATCAATGGTTTCATAGTGTCTGGCAGCTGCTCCTTTGACCAACACATCTTCACAGATGTGGATTTTCAGCCATCTGCCTTCACAAACAGACCCTGCCAAAAAGCTGTTGAAACAACTAAGGACAGAATTGGAAACTGTTCACCTGTTCACCTCCTGCTTTCAGGTGCTCAGATAGGGGCCCACTATAATGCTGTTGTTCCGCTACATGAGCCCAGAACTCAGCCTGCTTGCCCACCTGAACCTGTTGTTCCCACAGCACATACGATCATACCAAAGTATGCAACAACATTTTTCCCCCAGGAGGTTAGGCCGTTCCAAAAGCAGCTCCCAGATATTTGGCATCCAAAAGGAAAAAAAAAAACAGAAGGAAAGCAGCCATTGTGACCGACACTCCTGAAAAAGATGCACTGTCTGCAGAAGCTGAGAAGAGGTGTAGGAGAACTGAAACTGCTGCAAAAAAGAAATTACCACAAAAGAAAACAAGTGCAAAGAAAAAACTGTGCTGCAATTGTGTCAACACTGACTCAGATGATAATAAATGTTTTTGTTTAGTGTGCTGTGAACCTTACTCGTCGTCCAAATGAACAATGGGTACAGTGTGCGGTTTGTAAAGACTGGTCGCATGAATAATGCACCCAGAAAGAAAAAGTCTACATCTGCCAGAACTGCCACTCAGATGACTCAGCCTGATCAGCAGACAATTCATCAAAATTTCCTTTATTAGTTTTATCTTGTCAGTTTTGTTTTGTTTTCCTCTTGATTAAAGTTCTAATTCTCTACGGATAGTTTTTTAAAACTTCCATTAATATCAAATGTGTTTGTAGTAAATAATAGTATTATAAAAGACTAAAGGGGCTGGTTGAATTTTAAAAAAATGAACAGAACAAAATTGCTAAGGTATTATTAAATCAAAATTTCCAATGTCCTTCAGAGCAGTATCAAAGCTAAAATTTAAATATTGAATTTTATCTGTTCACTACATCTAGACGGTCGCCTGTTGATTCAGCGTAATGTTTAGCATTGAGATTGAAATTACTTATAAAATAGTTACTTGAAAAGGACAGAAAATGTCCTTCGGCTAAGAGTGAGATCAAAGGTAAAAACCTAACTTATTCTTTCTATATAGGCCATAATTCTGCTCTATCATTTTACGGATATATAATCGAAGCCTCAAGTTAAGTCTAAATGCCCAGTAGGTGCCAAATTTCTGCTCTTGTTGCAGTAACCATTTTTATCACAATCCAAAGAGTCCAGCTGAATCAATTCTATGTTTAAACAGACCCCTGAAGAACCATGAATAAAATAGAAGATGCTGATCATGATCTAAGACAGAATACGGAGAAAAAATACATGCATGGTGGCATGGCCGCATCAAGGAAATAGTGGGCCCGGGGCAAACAGATATTCTGGCCCTCGATGTGTACTGTATTAATATCTTTTTTAATAAAACTATGGATAAATCATGTTAATTTCATATTTAAAATTTATAAAAATCTAACTTACAATATTATTTTCTTTTAAATTATTGATTGATTAAAACAAGATTAAAACAATAAAAATATACCGTTATTTGATAAATTAAAATAAATAATATTATATTATTCGGTCCCATCCCAATCGTGGGTCCTGGGCAAGTGCCCCGTTTGCCTTATGTTTGAAGCGGACCTGCATGGTGGGTTCCAAGAATTTTTTCACCTTAATTTAGAACGAAATGACCGAAATTCCTTGACAGAACTCCTTGTTTTTAGATGTGAAAGAAAACTGGGGTAAGCAGTGAAACAAAAATGCATACATATTAATATAAGAACAGTTTATAATTTTTGCATATATCTAAAGATAATTTGCGGATAAATAATTTAAAGTAAATTATAAAATCAGACTAAAAGAGTTTTTCAAAAAAAAACTTCATAAAAGAATATTATTATTATTATTATTATTAAGGCTAAACTTTTAAAACGATTGTTGCCAGACAGGAAGTAATGGTTATCTTCTCTTAACATGCGCACTTCACAACTTCCTCCGGCTTGCAACGGATTCTCGACCGTAGGAAAGCATGTTTTAAAATTGGCCAGGATAGATTGTACAAAGAAAGGGAAAATGGTAGTGTACACTCGTTCTGTCAAATTAAAATTGCTGAAGTGGTCATGGGTTAGAGCTGTATCCTACTTAACGCTCGCAGCAGGGCCAAGAATTAAAGAGAAATTTAGCGTTAACGATTGGCTTTACGAGGACGATATGGAAACGAAGCTGGTAAGTTAGTTAATTCGAGTCAAACATTACAGTTATAGAAATAAAATCGTTTACCACCCTAACAATTGGCATTTTTGTAACCATCACAGATCGTGAAACTCATTTGTAGATCGTGTCATTCATTTATTGAAAGTACGGAGTCCCGTTAACGGTGTGCCTAAACAACCTTTCACTTTAGTTACTGATGGTCGGAGAGATACCACGAGTTTGCTTAGAAAACTATTTTAAACTTATATGTGCTTTTGGAAATGTTCAGTTTTTCGAATTAAATACTGTATATTCGTTACATTCACGCTTTACCCAGCAAAACGTTTAAAGAAACGACTTTGCTTTTTAAATTGATCTTTCTAACTGAGATGTTTGAGAGTCCTGCTAATTGAAACTGAACAGCGTTTGTGGCAGTAATTAAATGAATTTAGCTAATTCTGAATGTACCAGACTACTTCTGTTCAGTTTCTGTGTCTTACTCGGATGGATGAAGTCTGTTCGTGCAGGTTTTTCAAAAAATACAGTTGTGGAAGAAAGGAGTTAAACAGGTTACACTGTGGACTTCTGTAATAATGTGCCTTTTAGTACTTATAACATATGATATATGGATGGATGTATATATATATTTATATAAACTTAGTGGTTACTTGACTAAAATAAAAGAAAAACCATGGTTACGAAAACATTTTTTATTGTTTCATTGTGAAGAAAAGCAAAACAAATTTAAACATGAATGTTTATGCTCACTGTACTTCACAGATGAAATCTATAGATGGACCTTCACTTTAGAAATTAAAAATTTGACACATGAATATAAAACCAAACATAACCTTTGTTCTCGATGAGCCAAGTGGTGTACTTTTTTGTACATATTAAAATAGGTGCAGTTATAAAAATTTTACATTCGAAAATAATCAGATGATACTAACTTTATAATTAAGAGGAAAATGTCTTCTAACTTTGACAGGTATGATGTAAATTCTGAGCTTTATTCTGTAGCTTTTAGCAAAATATAAGTGTTAGTATTAAAGATGGTAAGATAAGGAAGTATTCGAATCAATTGATTACTAGCTGGATGTTTCCACAGATATATCTCAACAACTTTCAACTGGTTCAGTAAGTAGCTAATGCATTTTTTTTTTTTTTAAAGAGGTTACAAGGTATTTGTTTCTTGTGTTTCAAATCATTTTTTAAACTAATTAAAACTGAATATATTTTCAGGACAAAATAAAAACCAAAATAATATTCCCTCATCAAAAAAATGGGTGCATTCCTCAGAAAATGTTTTTGGCACACCATAAAACATTTTCATTAAAAAAAGATATTCAATCAGAACATGAACATTGTTGTGTTTTTGCTTCTCCAGTTCATACAGAGTCTTCAACTTTGTTCATATTCCAAGAGAGATATTTTCTTAAACTTACTGATCTTTGGGATATTTTACCTCAACTCCTTGATGCTGGCATCTGTTTGTTATCTGCCAATTTTGACCATTGCAGTCTAGCCAGGATGATCAAATCCTTTAGCTTCACTTTGGATGACAATTACTCTGGGAGTCATCATAAAGACTCATGGTTGTGGTACAAGGCTGCAAGCATTGAGGATGTTATTTCAAGGAAGAATGAAGGTGTAATGGTGATAAAATCTTCAATGGCCTCATCTGATGAAACTATGTTGCTACTTGAAGATAAGAATAAAGGCAGGCAGACTACATTTCAACATATAGTAAGTTGTTCATCAAGGGGCATACCTGCTTCTATGGACAAAGTTTTATGCAGCCAACAGAAAGTACTTAACAAGGAACATGAAAGGGGAACTTCAATAGAACAACTAGAGAAAGTTAAGGATTTCCTAATAGAAACAGTAAGTATAATGTTCAGTATTTATATTATCATCAGTAGCATGTATGATCATTGATGCCAGAGTTTTCACAGAATTCTTGTAGTCTATTAAAATAATGATAAAATAAACTTTTTCAAAAATGAATTAAAATATTTTTTTTAAAAAAATGACATTCACAATAGTATTTGTTGGAATCAGTAATTTTACTTTCATAAAATCTGAGTGTAATTACACACTAATTCATCAAATTACCTATCATTCAGGATTGATTTTAAAAAATAGCAAAAAAAAAACACATTTAAGTATTATGCATTGTCTCTTGTTGATGCAAATTTCTCTGTAATCACTTATCTCATAACTGACATCTATTCTGATTGCAATCTTTTTTTCTCATTAATTTTGTGATAAGCCCTTTTGAATACTTGGCAGGAAATAAATAACAGGTACTAAAATGTTTTTAAAACTTGTCTTGGAATTGTAACTATAAAAGAATTATACTTTCAGTTTTAAAAAATACAGAGCAGCAGA
Organism: Nautilus pompilius; assembly: GCA_018389105.1. Classification (NCBI taxonomy): domain Eukaryota; kingdom Metazoa; phylum Mollusca; class Cephalopoda; order Nautilida; family Nautilidae; genus Nautilus; species Nautilus pompilius. Next base: position 827,486 of record JACATO010001402.1, on the reverse strand, counting down.
AAACTAATTTTAAAGAAGAATCAAGAATGAAATTAGATAATTTGAATATATGTTTTTAAAATTATTATTACAAAACAAAAGAATTTTAATGAATCTTTTTTAACTGATATTTGGACATTTATTAATTCATTGGTTTTTTTTTTCCTTTCTTTAAGAACGTTTGATATTGGAAATTTGGTAATTAATCTTTAAGAAAAAAATATAAGAAAACCTTGTTAATGGAGAGTGTAAAGGAGAAACCTTGTTCAAACAGTGAGACTCAGAAATTTCGTAAAAGTCTGAAAGGGTATGGGAGGGGAGATAGTGTTAGATCTGTAAAGTTATGTTAACTTTAAGACTTTTCTTATTCTAGAATAAACTGAAATGTTTTTGTTGTATGTTTGATATTCTGACCTTTTATCATTTCAATGTTTATCATATCACCAGTATCTTTTATAGAAATTAAAAGCTACACACACCACACACACACACACACACACATATATGAAACTGTGTAATATTGTTTGTTTTCTGAGCAATCAGTTCTTTATAATGAATATTTACTACATAAACCTGAGCCCTTTGGTGCACTTCTGCTGATCCATCAGAAAAATATTTGTCATTAATAATAAAAGAAAATAAGTGATTACAAGCCTTTTGTGAATCTTGTAGTCTTGAAATCTCTGATAATGTAGTCAGTGGCATTACAGTTGCTTATATCCAAATTCTGTTAACAAAAATTCTATGGGAAGGATTACTTCTTTGGTAATTTTCTAATAACCAAAAATTATTTGTATAAGGATTGCTAATAAACTTCTGCATTTACTGCTTAAAATCAACATTTTTTTTTCTCTTGATATTCAGAAAATATTTGGTTTGTAATTTATCATTTTTGTTACAGCATCAATTTTAGTAGAGATACTGTTGTTTTAAATGTTCTATTGCAAGAAGTATACTTTGTTGTAAAAATTTCATATGAATAATTTTAATTATAAATTTAAAAAAAAAAACTAAACTGTATAGTTTTTCTTTAATTATCAGGTGCTAAATGCTTTAGAAATGTTATGTGGAGTAAAATGTATAGCTAGATAACAAAAACTTTAGCTAGGAATATAATTCATCGTGTATTTCCTGATATATTTTTTAAAAAAATTATTTATTAGTTATTTTATATAGTCAGGGTTGAGTTCAGAAGATTTTTCTTTTTTTTTTTTCTTTCAGGTACCCAAATTTTTTAAAGCCCAAAGTAACTATGAAATTTATCATCCAGATATAGTCTTTGAGAACAATTACTGGGGGAAAAATAATGTCAGCAAGTAAATGGATTTTTTCTTTAATTAGAATTTTAAATGTAGAATATCACATACTTAATACATTTTTTTGTATAAGTTTGGAAGAAAAAAACAGCAAAAATACAATATTTTAACTTATTAAAAAAATTTTTATGTGTTAAAATTAAATTATTAAAAACCTGACCTTAGTTTTGCTGTATCACATGTAGTTTTTAAAATATGATACCTAGATACTTAAACTGTACTCAGTGTTTATTATAGAAATGTGCTATAGTACTGTTTTGTTGCATCATGTTTGGATTCTTTCATGTTATATGTCAGACTGGCATCCATAATTTGTGTATGTTCATTTACATCACAGTTTAAATATACAGAGTTGTGTTTCCTGGGCTAGATTGTGTTAGTCTTTGCAATAAAACTAATCCCACATCTCTCCTGCACAAGGATGCTAATGTTACTCTCTTCAGAAAACATAATTAGTTTTGTCCAGTTCTTGCATGTGGAGCAGTCATTGTGGTCTATTCAGTGTGCTAAATCATAGACATGATTCATCTGTGAGACATCTTTTTATTTACAGTTCAAAAACCTGTTGGAAAGCTGTTCTTAACAATGAAAATAAGTTATCTAGCATTCCAATGGTTGAGTCCTGTGAGAATATAGTTGTGGTACTTAAACCTATTAAATGTACTGAATTTCAATGACACATATGTGGAGATCTCAAAGTCATACAGCCATGCCATAAAAGAACATCACTAGAGAAAAGACTGGCTCTGCGAGAATTACATTCCTGGTGAGAAAAATATGCAACATGAACCACTTGTGAACTCACAGAATGTTAACTATCACCATTGCACACCAAGCTTGACTTGATGAAAAACTTTGTGAAAGAATTGCCTAAAGATGGCAAAGGTTTCAAGTAACTCAAGAAATTCTCCAACATCAGTGATGCTAAGCTGAACGAAGGAATTTTTGTGGGACCTAACCACGAATTTCTGCCTGATGAAGAGTTTTCTGCACCACTGACAGAAGAGCTCAGAGCATGAATTGCTTTCAAAGTAGTTTATAACAATTTCTTTGTCACCCACATGACATAAATTACTTTGAGCTTATGCAAGAGCTGATGGCTGCTTATTTCAGTCTTGGCTGCCAAATGTCACTGGAGCTTCATTTTCTTAGCTCATGTTAACTTTTTTCCCTGCAAATTTGGGAGATGTTAGTGATAAGTATGATGAACAATTCCATCAATACATCACTTTTGTGGAGAATCACTGCCAACAAAAATGGAATAGCAACATAATGTCAGACTTTTGATGGATGCTGCACAGATTGGTACATCTATTAAATAAATAAATAAATACAAATGGAAATTCAAGAAGACTTTTAGTTAAGTCAGAGTGGTTGTACTCATCTAATACCACTCATATTGACTATTAATGTATTTTCTGCACCAATTTACTGTTTAGTTTCCGCTTCTGCTTATGTAATTTACACAAAATGTAAAGTAATGTTTTTAATGTCCTAGAAAAACTGGATATGATAGAGTAAGACTAAGTTTAGGTTCAAACTCAGCATACTCAAATTGACTAAATACAGGTAATTCTGTTTCTGAACCAGATGAAAAGTTTAAATTTGTTTATCATTGAAATTAAACCAGGAGAGTCTGTCAGACTTTAACCCTCTATATACCACATCAGCTTTTACCTCTCATACCAGCAGCCTAGAAGCACTAGTTAATATTTGTGTTGAAGTGGCTGTTTATTTATTTAGCATATTTTTAATGTGAAATGTGAGGTTAGAACAATATACAGACTTTTCATTACAAAGGGTTATATTAATGAGGATGATATCACCCTTTTTGTTTTATCTACAGAGGGTTAAAGGCTGATGTTTTTTTTTAATTATGGAAGAACTTTAAAAGGTTTTTAATAAAATGGTTAAATATGTTATATTTAATATATACATTTTTTAAAAAAAAATTATGAAGCTTAAGAAACTGCTTCATATTTTAATTTTGTGTGTATGTGCATAATTTTTGGTTCATCTTTAATGGACCAATTTTAGCCAAGCTTCTAGAAATACTGAAAATGCTTGCCTCATAAATTTGCTTTTTTTTTTTTTTTTCCAGAGGCCTGTCTAAGTATATTATTGAGTTAAACAAAATCCGCATTTTGTCTTACCTGCATTTTGCCAGTGTGGGTATGAATATGATAGAAATAACCACACACAGAAGAGATGGAACAGTTCGAGTACATTGGAGGATTGTTGCACTACCTCAGCTGAAAACATTGCAGTTCTGGAAATTTTTGCCATGGTCATATAGTAAATCCTTAAAAACTGAATTCAAGTGAGTGTTGAAGAGATTTTTTTTTAATTGTTGCATTTAGGATCTTGGCTTTTGGATCTCACAGTCAATCTTATTTGGAAAAGAATAGGAAGGAAGAGAGGGGTGATTTCTAATGCTGTAAACAGTGGTAAAATAATTGTCAGGTAGTAAATATAAAAGTTTATGAATATTGATATTGAAAAGATAAAAATATTTTTTCTAATATGGTTAATGTTGGCTGGTTTTGAGCATTAAAGAAGTAAAAGTCTTTCCTGGATACTATACTTCAGCTCAGGGATGGTGAACCTTTTTGAGCTCAAGTACCAAATAGATTTTTAAGGCAATATGCTAAAAACAAATAAAATTTTCAAATACCAAATATGATTTTTTATTCAATAATTTCTTTTTTCACGTAAAATGTAGTGCAAATAAGACTTTATTTACTTTATTTATATTAAATAATGTTTGAGATTTCTGTTGCTGCAAAGTTTGTGACAGACATCTAATGTTTGGTTTATGTTTTTTGGCTTTCATTTCTACTCAAACAGCACTATCTTCAACTGTCAATCTATTTCTAGTATCTGATTTCTCGAAATTCATATCTATGAACAGCAATTCACAGGAAATCTTGATGAAAAATCAGATGAAATCTCATATGCTACTTCAGTCTGCTGAGTGTTCTGGCATTGAGTTTCATATTTTTAATACTTCATTCCTTGCATTAGTATTTTTTTTTTAGCTAACCCTGTCGACTCATTTCTATATTCACTCTCAAATTGACAAACTTTTGCTTCCAAATTGTGCTGCACTGTAGTTCAATGAGTTGCATTTAAAAATGATTAAAATCCATCCACTTAAATATTTCTACTTTCATTTTTTAATATTTACTATATCAGAATAATTATAAATTTAGTAGCATTCAAATCTAAATTGTACAAACCATGTAGAAAATCCCAGTATAGTTGCATCAGATATCTCTAAAAAATAATTTCATATTTCTATCAGTATTCACTTTTTCTTGAATTTTGATTTCATCCAGTTAATCCAGAAGTTTTTCAATTGAAAGAAATATTTCAACTCACAGATTTCCACATCACATTTAAAACATCTTCAGTTTAATTTTGAATGCTTTTATGATGTCAAACAAGTTGTCAATAGTTTTTCCAAATCTCTGAAATTTTGTATATACCTTGTTTAAATGCTAGAAAAATCGTTGCAAAACATTAAATTATTGAATCATTCAATGTCAAATAATTCATAGAATGTTTTTTTTTGTTTTCATTCAACTTTCAAACAAACACTTCACAAAATGTATGAGCTAAATCTCATAAGTTAGCAAACATATAGCAATTCATTATAAACAGAATGTACCTTATCTTAATGCACAAGATTTTGTACAATAGAATGGGAACTTACATAGTTTGTAAGCAAAGTTGCAAACCCAACATCTTTTGATCATACATGACACCATCAGTTGTTACAGTCACTATCTTTGAAAAATTAATCTCAGCATTTTTTAGTTCATCCACACCATCTTACATATATACCTGCTCCTGTAGTAGTTCCAGGTAAAGTTGCTAACTTAACTAGTTCCTCACATATTTCATTACCTCTTGCATGTTGAGTAATGATAGCTAAATGAGCTGATTTGTGACTATTCTTGTCAAGATAAAAAGGAAAAATGGATGTATCTTGATGTAATTTTTTAGCTCTTTCAGATTATTATTCTATCTTTAACCATATTTCTACTTACAAGAAAATCATTGATTTGCTGAATAATCTTTTTATTTTGAAAATTCTTGAAAAGTATAGGTGCATATTCTAACTATGCTTTCCTTAAATGGCTCCAACACTTAAGTGGTTTGCTGAGCAATGCAACTGTCTTTGAGATCTTAAAATGTGCAGGCTACTAAATTAGATGCACTGAAAAAATTACATTAAAGTATTTGACTGCAAACTTTTATTTTTAGTTCAGATGATATATATTCTTTTTGTTAAAGTTGTACTTATCAGACTAGCATTTTCTCTACAAATGACATAATACTTTATTTTTTGGGTAATCATATCATATTTTTCAACCCACCAGTGGAAATTTCTACTGTTACTACTGTTGTTATAAAGTTTTTGTTTTTCTACTGTAGAACACATACGAGGTCTGTTGAAAAAGTACCTGACATTATTTTTTCCCGTGAAGTAATGACGTTAGGGAGGCAGAAGTGTGCATAGTGGAGCCTTATGCCTTCATGCGCATGCATGGATTTTGGTGGGCTTGCTAGATGTGTCATTTGCTGTCAGCCAGCCAGTGTGTGAGGTGCTGTACTACTTGTCGCATTTTCATTTCACTCATGATGACGGAACATGTGGAGCAACAATCTTGCATCAAGTTTTGCTAAAAGCTTGGAGATACCCAAGTGGAAACAATTCGCAAAATTCAACAGGTGAGAATGCCATGGCTGTTACCCAAATAAAAGAATGGTACAACAGGTTCAAAGATGGCTGCACATCAGTGGAGAGTGACCAGTGTTCGGGGGGGGGGGCATCAATAAGCCGCAATGCAGTTATAAAGAAAGTGTGGACCTTGATAATGGAGGATCGTCATTTGATGGTGCTGTAAATTGGTGACGAGGTTGGGATCAGTAAAGATTCTGCACATGCAATTTTAAAGGAGGATTTGGGCTTGTGCAGAGTGGCAGCGAAATTTGTGCCCAAGCCGCTTTCTCAGGAACAACTTCAACTTTGTCTTGAGGTTGTGCAGGACCTGCTGGATACTGCCAACAGGGATCCCGAGTTCCAGAATACCGTGATAACTGGAGATGAGATGTGGGTGTATGGGCACGACCCGGAAACCAAAGCTCAGTCGTCACAGTGGAAGCACCCAACGTCACCAAGGTCCAGAGAAAAATCAAGGTGATGCTGACTGTTTTCTTCGACTACCGAGACGTTGTGCATCACGAATAAGCACCAGAAGGACAAACAGTTACAAAGGAGTAGTATCAGGAAGTCCTTCTGATGTCTTTGTGTGCAGTTCGGCACAAGAGACCGGATCTATGGGCCTCGCAAAACTACCAGCAGCATCATGACAACGCCCCGGCTCATTCGTCACAACTGATCCAAGGTTTCATGGCAAAGAAAGGCATTTCGCTCATTCGCCAGGCTCCCTACTCTCCAGACATGGTTCCTTCTGACTTCTGGTTGTTCCCAAAAATGAAGATGCCACTGAAAGGCTCCCTCTTTGAGAGCCGAGAGGACATAATGCGTAATGCGACGGCGGAACTTAGAGCCATTCTGGAAACATTCCATACGTGCTTCGAACAGTGGAAGGATCGCTGGGCTAAGTGTGTAGAGACTCAAGGGGCGCACTTCGAAGGGGATTAGCAATTGAACCCCACCAAATACGTAATTTTTTTCCCCAAGCATAAGGTCGGATACTTTTTCAACAGATCTCGTATTTAGCATGGAAAGTGTAAACAAACTAATCATTCACAGACAGTATGTTTACGTTTATAGAAAATGGAAATGTTCTGACTAGCCCTAGATGGCTGGAGAAAATTGGAATGTTCTCTACTAGACCAGACATGCTTATTACATCACTGAATAATTTATTAAAAATATAAATAAAGATTTCAAAAATTTTATATTAAAATTAGATGATAAGTTTTTTTAGTTAATAACAAGTAGAAAAAATTATGCTACCACTCTTTGTTTGGAGTATTTTTTATCATCACAATAAACCAGCCCCACTTTTTTGGCATCACAAAATAATTATGCCATCTGGTCTCATTATATATATGCTGTATGTAAAATTTGATATGTTGTAACATCACAGTTATAGAGCTTTTAATGATGAAAGTATATATTATGCACTATGTTCTTATGATGCCATAAAAGGTATTACAATCAGGATTATCAAGATGTGCCATGCTAATTTTTTGGGTGTGGATGCATGCCATAGGTTCATCTCAGCCTTAGCTTGTTAACTATAGTGTGTTTAAGTGATAAATATTTTTCTGGTTTGCTTCATGATACTATGTAACCTGTGGGCCTTGGTAGACTGGTTTAAAGTGATGAAGTGGTAAAAGTCTTTTTCTGGCAATGGTTCATGATACTATACATTAACTTTTTAGGTATTAAAGTCTGGCTTAGAGTGTTTAAGGGGTAAATTCCTTATATGGTTCACAGTACAGTATATTAACTTGTTTAAGAGTGTTGCCATGATAAAGTCATCTTCCTGGTATGGTTTACAATATTATATGTTATTGTGTTATCTGTTGTTGACTGTTTTTGAGTGTTATTGATGTAAGAGTCTTTCAAGTATCACTCACAATACTATATATTAGCCTCATGTCCACTCTAGATTAGTTTAGAGTGTTGAAGAAGTAAATGTCTTCCTGATATGGTTCTTGATACTATATTTTTGGCCATTTATACTGGTTTAATTTGTTACAAAGTTAAGTCTTCCTGCTATAATTTGCAGTATTATACATTATTTTGTTTCTGGTAGACTAGTTTATGGTTTTGAGAAGTTAAAAATATTTTCTTCTTAGTATAGTTTACAGTACTATCTCTTGGCCATTGTAGATTGGTTTCATAGTTTTTGATAGTGGTTATGATGGTTTATAGTTTTTCATGTACTGTAGCTTTAGCAAAACAGCACAAATAATTGTGTTTAGAAGATACTGAAATTAGTTCTGGTTCTTTTGTTTTTCATTATAAAATTGAAAATTTTGGTTTTCTTTCACACAAGTTCCAAATAGCTGATACTAGACAATTCATTCACAATTTCAAAATTTCTAACTCATGTGCAAATGCAAGCAACAATTGCTAATAAACATTTTCCTTAATCATCATTATCTTTGAGCTTGCATGCCTACAGCACATAATGCATCTTTGTAAGGGTTCATTTTTCTTAGATAAATAGAAGAGAATAAGGTAGTAAAGTTTGCATGCCTACTGCAGAAAGTTACTTCTAGAAACCCTCATTTTTTAGATGTGAAAGAAAACCAAAGATCTCAGGCAGAAGCAACATACCCAGCTTATGAAAATGAGCAAAAATAAACCATGGCAGTCCAACAGGCTAACTAGTGGAGCACCAGCTGCCCCTAGCTTTCAATAACTGTATCTATTCTAAGAAATTAAAAAAAAAAAATTATGGTATATTAGTTAATAATTTATTTGTTTGCTTCAAATTTAACTCTACCGTTTGTTTTTCATTTTAGATGGTATGATGGTTTTTCTGTTTTCCATGTTGGTACTGATGGCTTGGTCCATAAACACAGAGTTGACAGGGTATGCTATGGAAATTAAGTTTCTTAAGTAGAGCATATGTAATATCATGGTTTCTCCCTAGTTTCTTCTTATCAGAGTATTTTGCTCACCATCTAACAATTATGGCAGCTGCAATATTATTAACCATGGAGAAGACAAGTAATTGAAAAATTATATGTAAGAACATTAATTTTTATTTTGTGAGAAGAATATAGTCTCTCTGTTTAGGGTATATCTTGCTGGGCATCTAAAATATGAACTTTAGTCCTACCTAAATTTTGATGTTGTTATTGCATATTTTTTTTAATTTTTAACTTTTAATCTGTTTGATTTTTAGTCACCATTGAATTTAAATCATAGGTCACATTACAGTGATTGCTAATTAATAAAGTTCAGAGATATGAAAAAGAAAATAGAGACAAAACATGACAAAACAATTACCGTGTATTCTTGAAAGTTATAGTCTACAGTTAGACATGGGGATATTTAATATTGTAAAAGGGTATCTTTGTGGTTATGAATTTTTAAGTTTTGAAGTTGTAATATATTCTATTTAAATATAGGTAAACTCCATTAATTAGATTTTGTCATCCTTGTAGGTAACGCCAGATGAGGAGCCACAGGAAGTTAAATTTCCAGGACTCACAGTCAAACTTGGCATTCTTTTTGGCCTGTTGCCTCAAGAAGGAATAAATAATCCATTAGTAACTCTGTAAATCTACACAATATTAGAAATATGAATATTTGTTTAATATAAACAGCCATGCCATGTACATGGTGACACTAAGTAGTATTTGTTCACCAGGAAGTAAAGTTTTTATGGAAGGCTGTCAGATTTCAGTCTTAGGTAAATTTGTTTGGATCAGTGAATCACTGAAACTTCTAACTCCTGCTATCAGTAATAGAGACTCATTTACATTGTTGTGTGAATAGAATTGTTTCTGGACAGTCATTTTTTATTTCAAAACAGTACTATTTTACTGGATTTATTATCAGTACATAATGATGATTGTATGTATATATATATATATATGTTAAAGAATATATGGTGGGTAATTTTCATGTTAGTATTGAGCTATTCTTTTCTGCAGGATTAATAAAAAACTATACTATATATTGTAAATTATAAGTAAACTGACTTTATTAGTTTCTAAATGATTGTAATAGAATTATTAATCGTTATGGCCATTTGTACATTTTATTGATTTGCATGGTTTTTTTTAACAGAGATATTTCATTTAAACTTGTATTAAATTTTAACCTTTGAACTTTCATAATTCTCCCTTTTATTACAGAAACAGTACACCAGTGAATTTTGAAACTGAAAAATTCTTATGTTTAGCACACTGTTTATAAAATTGCATAATTGTTTGTTTAATCTCAATTTTTCTAATTTTTGAATTTAATAATGAAATGAAAATGTGCATTTGAAATTTTCTCAGTTAGATAAATTGCTAATTTTATCATTAATAGCAATGGTTTCAAGCAAAAATTAATTTAACTGTTTGCTTAAATTATTTGTCTTCCTTCAAAAATAAATTTAATTAATAAAACAGTGGTAATTAAAAGGTGTCTTTGGTATTATATATGTGCAAGTGTAAAGAAGCATATAAGGAATGCATTAAATCCACTATTAGGCATTAAGACTACACAGATAGTAGTCATGCTTCTAAAGTATTTATATTTATATGTGGTGTACTTAAAAATGCAAATGTTTTATTGACATTTTGAAAAAATAATTGTACCTATACACAATTAAATAAGTCTCTTTGCTTTGCATCAGAAACAGTAGCATATAAAACAAAATGTGTGTATTGCTAATTTTAACAGTAAGGGTTAGGGCTCTTAGAAAAAGAGTGTACATATTAATACACGTTTGAAATGTTTCAGAAGATGGATATTATGTGCTTAGTAAAATAGACTTTATTATTTTATTACTTACTAATAATAATGATACATTTTTATTGCATTAAAACTATTTACTTTGCAAGTATAATTTAGATTAGAAACGTTATAAAATTTTACAAAGTTAAGGTTGTTAAGCATAGTTTTGGAGGATAAACAAAACTGTACCCCAGAGATAAAAGGAAAAATGAAACCAGAACAGATCCTAGTTGCAGATGACTGACTGGACATTTTTTCATGGTTTGTATAGAAATAAATAAAATCATCTAACACAAAGAAAAAATATTGTTCATCTTAGAATCTGCATTTGCTAATAAATTAGGGTTATTTTTGTTTGTCCTTTTACAAACAAGAAGTTATTAAGCTATATATGTGTATGCATAAATATATTTTTGAATGGTTTCATATGATAGAATAAATATTAATTATAATTGTTGAATGCTGCAGAAGACTCAATGTGGTGGTATTTCAGTCATTACAAAAATTTTTAGCATTTATTTTTGCATTTTGATTTAGAAAATATTTTCTGAGCAGTCTGCTAATTTACATATTAAAAAACAACAGATTTAATACGTTACCTTTCTAGGAAAAGATAATTGTTTTTACACCAATTTTACAAAACAAAATATAAAGAATGAAGTTTTTTTTAAAATTATAACATGATAAAGCTGTCTTAGTTATTGTCAGAAAATTTCTTAAATATAGATAAAACTAACATCGATATAAAACAAGCTAGGTGACCATTTGTAATCAGTAAATGTATAATTCATTTGCTCATCAACCTATCATATTTTCATCTTTGCCCCCCCTTTTTTGTTTTTTTATTAGCTATTCAAATTATGGAGAGGTATTATAACGATATTCTGTTCTGTTTTACTATATAAAATTACATTTATTCTTTATTACCTCATTAGATAATAGTGAAAGTAGTAATAGTAGCTATGTATATTTTATTTTAGATTCTCCAAAGTATTGCTAGACAAAATCCTTTTATTAATGGATTAATAACATGGGGTTGTACATCAAGCACGTATTTGTAAAATGCTTAGCTGCACTGAAATAGCCTTTAAGCCATAAAAGACTGATAAAATTGTTTGTGTTTTTTAGAAATTCTTTATTAGGCTGATGAAATTTCAATGTAAAAATGAAAAAATATGCATCAATGATACATAGACATTTAAATAGCATAATATGAAATTACATAAATAATACTTTGTTATTAAAAGATTATACAATAAATTTTTAAAAAATATATATTACCATGTCACCCTACATATAGTTGTATATAAGTGTAAGCAGAATTCATCTCATTTATAGGATTTCAGAAATCGAAAATACGGCCTAGATACACTCGCATACAGGTATAACTTCAATTTACCGAAATATTAAAAAAAATAAACTGGGCATTAAACATGGAATGAGCAAAAAGGTAATTAATTGTAAGTAAGCTGAAGTAAAACAAAAAATGATTGCGTTCTGATTTGATGTATAAATGAGCGCATAGGGTTATTCAGGTTACTAAATATAAATTACTCAATGACATCTAGTAAATCATGATTGTCTCCTTAACTGTCATCATTAAAGTGATCATCTCCGTTGTCCTCGTGGCTTTGATCCGACTGCTCATCATCGTTGATCTCCCTCGTTTCTCGAAGACACTCATCGACTTCTTCAATAGCGTCATCTGGTACACAGTGGTGTTTAATAGTCTCACACAAGCGCAAGTGCAAACTTTCAAGTTCATCCTTGTACTCAATATAACAGTTTTGTTAGAATCCGGGAACTATTATCTCGTCAGTTGCAAATTCCTTCCACGATGAATCAGCTTACTGAGTCACCATCTCATAGGAAGCTTGTTTTCTCTTCCTTGTTCGAGTAAACTCTTTTTCTCCATCATCCAGCCATTAATTCCATCGATCCCACATTGTGTTCTTGAACAGTTTGTTGATGTGTGTAGCATAGATAAAGGAACTGCAGCAAAGGTGTCATTCCTGAGGGAATTAGCTTTGTATTGAAATGATGTTTCTTCATGGTAGCGTCCAGCGCATCGCTTTTGTGAGACATAGCAGAATCCATTATGAGCAATGAAGATTCTGTGTTAAAAAATCCCCCTGGCCATCTTGATGCGATCTTTGGTACATATGTATTGCACATTAACTCATTTGTCATTGAACTTCCTTTAGAGCCAAGGACCATGACTCCTATAGGATATTTTCCTTTTGGAGCATTCTTTAGATTCTTAAATATCAACATTGGAGGTAATTGGAATGCTTTTGTTTCCAAACCACTGCACACCTGCAGTCAGTATTGCTGTATAATGTAAGTTTTGTACCCGGTAGATTTCTGATGCACTGATTTCACACCTTTGGAGTCAAGCTCGGGAGGTTGGCAAATCAAAATAGCATGGGGTTTCGTCTATGTTCGTATATACTTCATAATTTAAACTTTTCATGTCGTCAGGAAACTGCCCACAAAGCTTGGGCCATTGTTAGGTACTTTTGTCCACCACTGCTAACAAGTTGGTTTCTAAGCATAAACCTTCTTACGTAACCTTTGGAGGCAACAAATTGTTGACCTTGCTGTCCAAGGTACAGCTTTGCGAACAGAGTGCGCACTTTTCTACAAATCAATTTTCTGCTCACATTTTCGTCCTTTTCTCTCTTCTCTCGTATATATCTAACTAGTTCTGTGTCAAAAAGTGGGTACGTGGCAGCACTGTTATGCATTCTGATTTGAACTCTGGAGTTGATATCCCTTTGGTTGAGGACACATTACATCTTGTTTAACCCACTGCTGCAAATTCTGATATAGGAAACAGAGCAAAAGGAGCAGTATCAACCAATTTCTACAAGTAGAAGAACTTGTGCGATGCATGTACTTGTGTATGTGTGAATAATGTGTTTCTATGTTTTGGGGGCAGGGGATTGTCTATGCCTTCATCTTATGTACAGATGTTTGCTTTTAATTTACCAGTTTATGTCTTTTTTCTTTGATATCACAATGTTAAAATTATTTTATTGTAGATTTTATGGTTGGTTTTAATTAGCTATACATGCACAAATATATAAGCTTGTATAGTAGCTACGTAGTTTTTAGACAATGTTAGATAAAGAAATAATAATAATAATATAATATACAAGCTTACATACATTGAGTTCTTTTGCTGTTTTACTGATATTCCCATTTTCTTTAAGAAGATTGAGCGCTTTTCCCTTAAAATTCAGGGAAAACTGTCTTTGTGTAGTATCCATCATTTGAGCATTCATTGATTTGAGGAAGGAAGAAAGTTTATCCAGTCACTCGATAGACAATCACAAAGACATGCAAGCCAGTTTTAAGGTACAGTAAACACCTTTCCCTCTAAAACATTACGGAAAACGGCACCATGCCAAGCTTGTCTCCCCTATTCATCTAAATTCGATAGTTTTGTTACCAGTCACCATATCTACCAACGTTCTTGGAAGCCAATCATCGGTGAATCACTAACAACCCGAGGAGAACCTGAAAATCCCCTTGACTAATATGCAGTATCTGTTTTGAGGAACAATCAAATCATTGGCCACATTCCTAGAGACAAATCTAAAGCGTGTTCTGCTAATTGCACGAGTTAAATTTTGATTGCGTAACAAATGGTGTATGGGAGTTTGAAGTTTCATTCGCGTGTTATGTGAATGGACCCAGAAAGCCAATGAAAAATGCTCAAATGTTAATAAATGAATGTTTTCAAAGATGTAAATAGAAATAAATCAGGTGTTTTCATTTTCTTAAAAATTAATCCGGATACACTGCAAGTATATCTGGGGTGAAAGTGTATGCGGTGTAGCATGGTAAGTGAAATGAGAGTTTAGGGAAGTATTTTTAGTGAATCTATACTATATGTATAGATTAGATAGACTATGCGTTAATAGATCTGATTAGCAGACTTTTGTTTTAAAAAAAACAATATCAACAAATAAAAAATAAAGTAATATTTAATTTAATCCTATAATGTCACGTGATAATTTCATTACTTTCGAAATATGAGTATGACAGGAGAAGCATATATGTAGTTTATAGAACCACCAAAAATTGTGTTGATTTTTTTCATGTTGTAATGAATATTTAACTGGATAGCAACACTGCTCTCTGTTGATATGCAGCATGTTATTCAGCCACTTAGCAGTAATCAACTGGTGTGATTGGTGCAGCATATGTCCCCATTTGAGGTTCATATATTATTTTTATAGATGAACATGTGAACATAATTTTGTGACCTTTCATTTATAGAAAGTTAGTACGTTGGAGATTCATTCCTTTATATAAATTTATATATATAATTATAAATTTTTAATCCTACATTTATAGGAAGTACATATAAGCCTGATGAAAATTAACTGACAGTTATGCAAGATATCACCAATGAGGAAGAAATAAAACCCAAGCCTGGGACTTCAACTAAATCAAGCACAAAAGAATCTTTCAAGCCAGGAAATGATTTGAAGTTCCTCTCTGGAGTTATCTGACAGGTGCGAGTTATGCTTGAGACACCTGAAAGGTCAGGAAGTTTTGAATCCTCCAGCTCAGTAAAAATGATTCATTGATGGTTGTGGTGTAGGTTACAGCTTTCTTTTATCCACTGATAAAGAAGTGTGTTGATTTATAGAGAAGTCCTGAATTGTGGATTGTTTTGTCTTCTCCAACTTCTCATTAAGAATGGAATTATAGTAGTTGTTATACCACTTAACCTATCAAACCAACCCATACCAGCTATAGAAATCTCTGTCTCTGCCCCTTCACCTTTTTCATCCTTCAAAATATTTGTACATCTTTTACTTTTCCATAGTTAAAGTAGAATTTAGAATTTTGCTGGTTCTGATCTTCAGTCCATATTGCTAGCCTTCTTTCCATATATAAGTGTCTTGTGCAAGTTAACTTCAAAGTAGTTAAACGAGTGGCAGATCAACCATCACTTTTAATCTTATCATCACTATTCAGAATTGTTTTAATGGTAGAGCCAGATAAACCAAGGTCTTTAGGAAAGTTTAAGACTATTTGATGTGAACCATCCAGCTGTAGGCCAATTTATATTGGGTATAAATTCACTCAATATTTAATACAGGGAGCATGTGACCAGAAATCTGTAACTTTTATTAGAAGTGTACAGCAGGTTTGATGATTCATTTTCCTTAATTTGAAACTATGATGTTACTCTCATGAGCACATATGCTTCTGCATAACCTATGGCCAAGTGCAAACATACAAAAAAATGAAAGCTAACATCATGATCCCTACCCATTTATGGTGAAAACTTATAAGTTCATGGATAGTGTAGATTTGATGGATTCACTTATATTTCTTTACAGAATTCATACCAAGTCTACGAAATGTTTGCACAGATTGTTTTTCCATCTTCTAGATGTTTTGTTGTAATCTCCTGTTTTTTCTACTGCAGAAACTGCACAATCCTTGGTACTCCCACACAGAAAACACTAATGCTCCATGAATTTAAAATGGCAATTGCAGACACATTGCTTGTTGAAGGAAAAAATCCAATGTCTGGGAAAAGGGGCTAGTTTTTTTCTAGCCACACTGACTCAATGTTTGCTGAGAATAAATCAGGTGCTCTTGCCATCAAAATAGTTCCAGGAATAGTGACCCACACTGATAGCTAGCATGCAATCACTATTATCCTGTAGTGATGAAGAGAGGTAGATGTAAAAGTCCCCAGGATATGGTTTTGCTATTTTTTTATTGTAACAAGTGTAAGGTTCACCCTTGTATTATCAAAACAAGGAACTGTTTTGTAGATTTCCATATGAAATAAGTTTTGTTTATATATGCATTAAGACAAATATAATAATAATGTACTTAAATAAATACTTATATTGAATTAGTTTATTCTTAATAAACACTAACATATAAACATTCCCATATCCATGCTTCAAATGTGCCAAAGGAAAACTATGATATTTTAGTCATGTTTGGAAAACTCTATAATAAATGGAATTTTTTTTCAAAAGAAAACAATTCAGAAATTATAGGATTAAAGTATTAAAGATAAATAAAGCTTATCCATAATCCAACAAGTAATGTGCAATTTTCTTTTTTTCTCAATAATCTGTTTGGCATGAAAATACTACAATTGAAATGAATGATTCATCCACCACACTTCAGATTTTAAAACATGACTAATCAATGCTTATTAAAGCATATGTAATCTGATGCAGCTAGTGAGTACCCTGGAAGCTTTAAAAAAAAAAAACATCCAGATAGTGATAACAAAATGCTTACCTACAAAGTAATTTTGGAATAATGTCAAAATAAAAATCTCCATCACATTTAATATAAAGCAAAGTAAAATGCTGGAACAGGGTTAGAGAATAAGGGAAAGAATTATGCTTTTAACAATATTGATAGTCTTTTCTTCCTACCTGCCACTTCTGACGAGATGAGTGCACTATATGTATTAAACTAAGAATTTTTTTTTCATCTTAGTTAAATATTAAACTTAAAAGTATCTATTTATTTTGCTAAATTTAATCTTACTCACCTTTAGCAAAGAATGAACACAAACAAACTTTGACAATTTTATCAAGTTTATGTAAGCTTCATGTGCATAAGTCAAGGGGACATACCTCACTCAACCTTGCACCAATCTGAAATGTGAAATTATGAGTTTACAATGAAGTGCTTTCCAATTTTGTTTCACCGTCACCCCTAAATTAGTCTTTCTGTATTTAACTTGATTAAAGAGTGAAGAGGTAACATGGATAATTTAAGATTTATTTTTGAATTTCACTTTTTCATTTTAAATAGTATAATTCCTTTAATTTAGCAGGTACCAGATCATATAGGAGCTGGATTAAGTAATGTGCAGGTTTATATTCACTACAGGTCGAAAATCCCTTATCCGAAATTCTGAAAACCGAAAAGCTCCAAAATCTTAAATACCTTTGGAACACCTCCAATGAAATTTCCAGAAGGTTCCTAGGTGACGCGCGGGTCCCAACACACTTCAATGCTTCACATATGTACATTACTCACTGTAATTTCTGTGCTGTTGTTGTTGGTGTGAATATATTTTGAAATTGTTGAAAAGGCCTGCAAATACCCCTACGGTACCGGTAGACTTACCGTGGCGATGGCTTACCATTCTGATGGTTAAATGTACATCTTTTTCTTTGGTGGAATAGATGGCAATGCTAATCTGTTGATAAAAGAGTCTTGGAAATCATGCAACATCATGAAAGCTATCTATACTATAAATGCATCGTGGTGTGAAGCTACTGCCATTTATATGGACAGTGTTTGTCGAAAGTTATGGCCTGAAGTATGTAAAGGATTCCGTAGGATTTGAAGTGGAGAGGGACGTGCGGTATCTCCTGACATCGTTCAGCTGGTAACATAATAAGAAATAATTTGATATTGATGACGTGAATAAGGTACTGGAATAATACAGATAAAGCCTAACCAATGAAGAATTATAAAAACAGCGCGTTCAAGGAAATTCCGAAATAATTGAAAATGAAGACACTGCAATCAAAAGAAAGTTAAGCTCAACAACCTTATCAGAAGCCATCACTAAAATTACGGGGCATTAGAGCTCTTTTCCGAAAATAATCCAGACTACAAACGCAGCCCCTCCGTGAAAAGAACTGCTCTTCATGGTAACTCATGCTACAGAGAAAGTGCATTCTTCAAAAAGAACGAGTCACAGCAATCATCCTCCGAGCAAGTTGAGTCTCAGGCGCCATTTTCCCACCAAGGTGAACCAAAGCCTGATCCATCGCCTCTGTTGTAGACTCTTCCCATTTTTTCTCCTTGTGATACTACTGCTCGGATGTTCTGTTCAGGCCCGCTTCAACCATAGGGCAAACAGGGCAATTGCCCAGGGGCCCGAATAATATAATTTCAATCATTCTTAAACATATTTTTGGAGAAGAAAGATGAAGACTGCAGCATGGAAACATTCATGCACTAAATCATCATTGACAATAATGTTCAAATGACATTTCCAAACATGGCCACTACCCTGAAAATTTACCTGACACTAATGATAACAAACCGTTCAGGTGAACGATCATTTTCCAAACTAAAACTCATCAAAAATCTCCAACGAACCACCATGGGTCAACAGTGGCTGACAAAACTCACTATCATAAGCTCAGAAAGTGACATTCTTCGTGGAATTGATTTTAATGACATTGTTCAGCAATTTTCTGTGCAAAAAGCACACAAAGTTCATATCTGATACTCTGCTTTTTATGTAAATATAAAATATATTCTACAGTATTTCCCTTTCTAATTTTATTCATTTCGCATAAATAGAGTAGACACAGAGGTTGTGGAAACATACATTTATCAGTAAGGCGAGGAAGGTGTGTGTGTGTAGACGGAGCTTAAAAAAGATATTAATACAGTACACATCGGGGGCCAAAATATCTGTTTGCCGGGCCCACTATTTCCTTGATGCGGCCCTGGTTCTGTTAAGTAGAATACAAATAAAATCATTTTCTTTATGTTAAATTTTGTTTTTTTTTATCATTTTGCTGTTTAGTTATTCTTTAGTAATATAGTGTTTATCACTGTGATGTCTTATTTTTATCTCTACATTGGCAAGAGATAACGTTGTCCAGAACATATTATATATAATGATATTAGTGCTGATTCGGTTAGCTCTCCAATTTCTTGAGCACATTCTGATCGTTAAACAAGATACTTCTGTATATGTTTACTACCTCATCAAATCTTTTAACTTTTACTGCATCATCATGCCTACAATTTCTTATATTATTTTTGGTAGAGCAGACTGTTTTGAAGAGAACGATATTTGTCAAATTTTTTAAACATTTGCTACGATTAAGAAATTATTTACCTGGATTTGCAAATTCGAAGTTTTACCACATTGTGGTACATCCCTTGTAGATTATAGTTTATGAAATGCTTCATCACAAGGACAGACGTAATTTGTTCAATTAGAAGACTCATATGCATTATTTCTTCTACCTTCATTACCCGCTACGCTGACTGGTTACAAGATATAAAAGGAGTATCAAAGAATAAAGGATAACAGGTCATCGTTTCAATGCTCCGTTTGGCCAAAAGTGCGTTTTATATTGAAAAAAAAGGAAATTAAAATTACCTTTTTTACATTTACTACTTGGTTTGAACAAAGTATTTCAATCAGATTTTACATGATAATTATACAGGGTGTCCGTAAAGTTACTATACAGTCTTACAAGTTACTATACAGACACCCTGCAGTACAGTAAGATATTGTATTAAAATATTTATTTGTAACAAAAGAAATAACACCTTTATGTTTATAAAAATCTCAGAAAATACATGTGTTACATCCGAAAAGACTGTAACAATCAAGGCAAACAATTTCTATGACAAATATTCAAATTAGAGGCCTTCAGCTTCAATACATTCTCGACAACGTGACACCACACTATGACAAACTTTGGTGCACAAGTCACGATCAAGATTGGCAAATGCATCAATAACAAATTGTCGAAGATCTTCAACACTTCTTGGCTTTCTCGAATACACAGAGTCTTTGATGACTCCCCAGACAAAGAAGTCCATTGGCGTTATGTCTGGAGATCGTGGAGGAAATTCAATGGGCCCTCGCCTGCCGATCCATTTATCAGGAAATGTCTCATCCAGTAAATTTCGGACAACTGTAGCATAATGGGGTGGGGCTCCATCCTGTTGGAAGTACAAGTTATTGAAATCTGGTCGTTGTTTCAATGCCGGTACGATGACATTTCTCAGTTTGTCCAGGTACCTTTCTCCTGTAACAGTTCCGTCGAAGAACTGTGGACCCACAATTCCATCAGACGATATTCCTGCCCAGACAGTTATTCCAGGCTGGTTCAATTGGGACGTGATCGTAAACTGAGGATTTGTGTCACTCCAATAAACACAGTTTTGACGATTTACGTGTCCCGAAAGTTTGAACGTGGCTTCATCAGTCCACACAATCTCGTCCAAGAAAGTGGGATTATCCTCACACATCCTGACGAACTGTTCGCAAAACTGAGACCTGCGATCAGGATCATCCTCAAGAAGTCCGTGAATTAGGCGCAGAATGTATGGTCTCATGTGGAGTTTCGTGAGTATTTTACGTAGAGAGGTTCGTTTGATACCAATTTCTGCACTAGCACGGCGAAGTGATTTCTTTGGGCTTCTGGCATATGCCCCAGCAACTGTAGTCAAATTTTGTTCAGTGCACACACTTGGCCGACCAGAACGCGGAGCATCGGCAACTGAGCCAGTATCATCAAATTTGTCTCGAAGTTTATAAATAGCCAAACGTGTTGGAGGATCTGTATTAAAATAATGATTCCAATCACGAATTACATCCTGTGCGTTTTCTGTTTTCCAATATCGCTTCAAAATAAATTTGCGCTCTTCCAAAGTTAGCTTGCGTGGCATGCTTGATTAAATGGGCCTGTAAAAAAATAAATATTAAATATAATACAATAAAACTATATAGTAACAAAAACTATTACATATAATACAATGAAACTGTATAGTAACTTGTAAGACTGTATAGTAACTTTACGGACACCCTGTATATTAATTTCTTGATAAATAAGTGAGATTTCTTAAATGATATATTTAAAACAAATCCATTGAAAAAAGTTATACTGTTTTTACATTTTTCGCAATATTTTTTTTTACTTTGACTATCTCTCTATTTTGATGATTTTTTTTTTTTGCTTGACAAAAATGAGACTTACTGTTACTAATTCGACGAAATATAATAATAGAAAATTAAACATCTTTTTAAAAATTCTGTACTGTCACTCATATAGATTGCAAACATATATAAAAACATAACAACTATAACTCATTATTAGGCATAAGGCATAACAAAAAAGTTTAAATTTTTATTTTTACAGTCATTTACAGAAATAAAAAATTCAACATTTTTTTTTTGCTATTTGCAGAGTAGATATTTAAAAAAAAAATTTGAACACTATTCACTTATCCTTATGTTTTTTCCACATATAACAATATAGTGAATAGTCGAAAATTCATCAGATTCCTAGATGTGTGATCAAAACCAAACAGCTACATGAAAATCTTTATTCTTTGACACAAAAGTAGATAACTGTGTCCTTAAAATACCAATAGACTAAATCTGCGTATGAAATAGGTTTTCCCCATATTAAAATGAGCAGAGTTTAATGCACTTTTACAAAAATCTTTTAAAGCTGTTGCCATAAAGGTAAATTAATATATGAGTGAGATTTTGTGTAGATAGCAAGCTGATAAAATGATTGCTAATCAAATGGTTGTGTCACCCAGTTTTAGCGAGTCTAGGACTATTCGCCGTGAAGGTTGCTATCAGTGTTGCTTCGGTAAAAAAATAAAACTCGGTAATGGTAAAATAGAAAAACTCGGTAAAGTTACTGGCATTTACAAGTAAAACCGGGTAAAACTCAGTAAAATTTCAGATTTTCACTGACCTGGTATGTAAACATTGTAATTAATATTTTAATTATTTTTTAATATATAGACTGAGACCACCTAAAATTAGAAAATGTTCGCTGTCAGTAATAGTTTAATGTAATATAGGACACAATTACATTAAAAGCTGATGATTTACTACAATATGGAATTAAGCATAACTGTCAATAAAAAGATACGAAAGCCACAGATTTTTACAGGATTTTTTAGGCCACAGAAAAATTACTGGAATGCTTCACACTGTTCAGAATTTAAATACTATGTACAAGAATTCCCTCTGAGACTCATTGAAGAACAAAATGAAAGAAGATATTAATATTTTATATCATTCTGACACAACAAACTAAATGGTGCAAAACTGTATATCAACCAAGACATTTCAAATATTTCTGGAAAAAAATACATAACTGATAAACCATTTTCTACATTATCACCAAACTAATGCTTTTATGCACAGTATCATGTTTACAGTGTAATTAATACTTTCATTAATAGACTGATTTTGCAATCCCAAGCACATTACAATAGTGCAATTGTTTCGACAGATTTTGCTATAATATAAAAACAAGGCTGACAACAGTGACATCTATCCGAATTTGATTTATTACATAAATCTGTATTTTAGTGCTAATATACTATATTTTACAAGTTCACTCATTTTCACCTTTCAGTTAAACCAAAATTGGTGTATTTTGATATACAACTCGTGGGGAGAAAAGATTTTTTGATGCTTGAACAACACGGTCTTGTTTGTTTTCTGCCTAAAACTGTTTCCAATCAGAATCAGATTGGTCAAGCTCACAGTGTGGAAACGGCAAAGCCTGAAAAACTGCTCACAAATAAGTTTCACCAGCATATAATAGTGTGTCAATACCTTTTGATGTCTGCATTGAATGCTCACAAATTTCTTCAAACAAATTAGAAGGCATTTCAGCTAGCATTCTGGATACCATCATTTTCTCCCATTCACCAAATTCAACCGTCTTAATGTTTATGCTAGAACGCATGACAATTTCACACTGTTTGATAATGCGAACCACACTTGCTGATGAGACTACTAGTCCACCATTGTTTTTCAACTTCAATAACGCAGATGACCAGTACAGTGGAACATTCTTTACAAGACATTTTTTTTTGTTACAGAACTAACAACCCATCCAGCAATATACTCGAGGATGCCTTCAACAAATACACTCAGGCCAACCTTTACAGTGCTGTTTTTGTGATCGCACAGAGCCGATTAAAAGGTGATAAAAGGCAAATCTCATCAGGCTCTGTGTCTGCAACATTCAACAATTAAGTTGTTGTATCTTGAGGCACACAATTTGCTTTGGCAGAGCCTGTGATAGAAACACATGCATGGCTCATCAGTGTTTTATATGCGCTGGCAAACTTCATGGTAGAGGGGTTATTGTTCCAACCTTCTCGTTGACGTACAGCTGAAAAAAAATAACTCGAGATGGTCCTGAGACAATTTATAAGTCAGCAAGTACTTCAGTACTGGGGACAACCCCAGCAACAGTTCCTTGGATAGGCCAAGCAGACTCTCAATATTTAACAGAAATCTTATAACAGTATTTTTGCGCTAACCGTAACACACTTTAGCATCTGTCATGTCAGTCATACTATGTAATACAGACCTTGCATCAATCAAGAAATATTTTCAATTATACCAAGATTTTCAGTCCGTTATGGGCTTTTAAACCCCTTAGCAACAGGTGTGCGACTATTGAATATGTCAAACGTGGTCAATAACCAAATACAAAATTGGCTGTACCTTCACAATCATCAAGGCCAGTACAACCTGCTTTAGCTGCATATCTGAACGCAGCTGCAACAGACGAACTCAAAGTTTGAGCTGCTAATTTAACATTCATTTTCTGCTTCTCAAAGCGTATGTGTCATGTAATCAGTTTGTTTTCAGCATGCAAATCTTCAGCCTGCTGTGACTGCTGAAGGCACACTATATCATTACATCTGGCTACACCAACACTTGTTACAGTATATTGCAAAGCATGTAGAGCACCCCTAAGATTCTTTAACAACTGACACGCATCAAAGAACACATAAATATTACGAGTACTCTCAGCAAGATGTGTGAATTTACACTGAATCTTTCCAGGTTCCAATGAGCATCCAAGTACACGTGCCATCATCTGGTTTGTACTGTGACCATCCATGACAAGAACAACAAAATTTACATTCACATCATACAGTGAACACATTATTGACAAAATAAACTGAGATTGCAATTCTCCAGATATACTATTTATTAAAAAGTAGCCAACTGGCAATTTTCACTGTCCCTACACTCCTACAGCCATTACAACCAATGCTTCAGTAGCTTCCCCTGCACCGCCGTCGAGAGAACCAGCTCCGAGGTAAACAAAACCAACCATCTGTTGAGGCTTTCGGTCCCAGTCAAGATGTTTCCTTATGGACATCCCATCAAGCATCAGGGTACAGTAGCCATAGTTAGTTGGATCAGTCTCTACTTTAGACTTCAACATGGAGAGAACTTGCTCCGAAATGCCAGGTTCGGAAGAAATGGCTCACCCACCTAAAATTAGAAAATGTTCACTGTAAGAAATAGTTTAATATCAACCAATATCATTTAAGATACAAATTATATTTAAAGATGATAATACACTAGCACTACAATAAGGATTAAACATAATTGTCAAGGAAATATATACTGATTAAGCGTTTTCTGCATTACCAATTTATATTAAAATGTACAAAGGTTTGACCAATGGCAACAATGTTGGTGCATGCTGCAAACTGTAAGTAACAAGAACAGTAAACGATAACAGAACTTATTTATTTGAAAAATTTTAAAACATAAGTAAAGGCATCTGGGTGATCTTGTCATGATGACATCTGCAAAATCAAAATAGCATTACAAATAAGAGTAAAACTTGTTGGGTATTTACTATTATAAACTGATCAGTCTGTTATAATACATGCTTCCTGAAATATACATGTTAGTAACATATGAACACTATAGTATCATATAAATATATTACATACCGTCGTATTGTATGCGGATGTGGTAAGTGAATATATTCTCTCAAGTATGCATACGCCTTCGGACTTTAAAAATGCACTGTAGTGGCAAACTGTTTCTGGTCTTCAGAATATTCATGGGAAGGTCTCTTGAACAAATCTACAGGAATGTCTAAAATAAAATAAATGAATGATTAAGGATTGAATAAATAAATAAACTGACTGCATTAAAAATAACTGTAATCCAAATTCAATAATTTTTCAACAGTATTCTACGGTTGTAAATTTTTTTTTTCATATAGCTCTATTATATACACAAAACAGCAAAGTACTAGAATGATATTAACATGTAATGATAAGCTTTGTTTGTTCAAACACAAATTTGGATACCTTTTTTTATTCTTCCAGCACGTGAGAAGCATCTTCAGATAGCTTCTTCTCATCTTTCAGATCCTGAAGTAGCACTTCCATGCAAATGTTTGCTCTTTTCTCCCTTCGCTTTGTATTCTTAGGAATAACTTTTATCTCATTCTATTTATTAAGAGTGTCGTCATAGTTTTTCTTTAGTGTATCAGAATAAATGGTGTAGTTATGACCAGGAGACACTATTTCAGATGATTCTGATGTTCCTGGTTCCAGACAGGGTACACAAGTCCTCACTCTGTTCTCGAACATCTCTGAAGAAACAACAAAAAAACATTAAAATACTCGTATATATTATTTACAAATTATTTTTCGTCAAATTAATAAAATATCTGGAATTTACTGTTTGTTTTATAAAATTAATAAATTATTTCTTTCGCCATCATGGTGCATTCACGTGGCGATTGATTTTTTTTTATCATAAACTTGAGAGAGAGAGAGAGAGTGTGTGTGTGTGTGTGTGTTCAAATTTTACGAAAACACATTATTCGGTTAAGCTCTTCATAATACTTGCAACCAATCACACTGAAGGTTGGCTGTTAATTATTGGCAAAAAAAGAGAGAGAGCATGTGATCATTTTGTTGGTCCAAGTACAGATAATGAAAAATTCATGACGACAATTTCAAGTATGGTGTGATTTGTGTTGTTGCTTTCTGTTTGCTCCTATTATTTACAAAGCTGAAAAAAAAAAAAAACATTCGGCATGATAATTTTAAAATGATAATGAATTAGCAAAAAATTATAATGAATACAATTTTTAAAAAATATGTTTGTATTAATTAAAATATACTACTGAAAATATTTTGAATTAAGAAAATATAAAAGAGTAGACAATGAAGAAGAAATTTAGAAATTGTTAAAGACATTTTAAAAACAGTCATATGTGATACATGAAGTTCAATGTCTTGGAGTAGAAATGCATAAGCCTGTACAGGCAGTAAATATGCAAACTGCAGTCAAGCACCTTATAGTTCCTTAAACACACGAAGAGACAAATTCGGGTATTTTTTTAAATATTAAAATAAAAACAAAAATGTCATCCTATTGTTAAGAAAAAAAAGAATGTTTAAAAGAGGTATCTAGCACAAAAGCAAGAAAATAAAATATACATGGTACCTTTACTTTTGAAGAGCTACGGATAAATTGGAACAGATTTTTAAAAAATTCACTCGAATGATCAGATTGTCGAGTTTGGTATACTAAAAGCAAATCTAAGTTATTTAATTGAGTCGAAAATTTAAAACTGTTTGTTAAACCTCAGCTACTGATTCTGCCAGACAGTAATAACATTTAAAGATAGGAATAGATTTAATGTTCATAAATTTTCCTTCAGTAATAATTTAACTAAAATAATCAGTCAAAAATAAAATTTGAATTCAATATTTTACAACTAGGACATTCCTATTAATTATATCAAAAATAGGATAAATTCTAAGGATCATAAACAAAGCTGATAATGCTGATTAAAATTATTAATAAAAGTAATAAATGTAAAAAAAACAAACTATATATTTCAGATGCTAATAACACTGGTCAAGAAGTATTTTTCATCAAGCATATGTCAAGGTGTACTTAGCGTATTTTTTAATGCTGATTTCAAATATACAATCAGTTTTTTGACATCACGTACAGTTTTCAAGATGAGAAAGTTTTTTGGTTTTAGCTCATGCATTATATATAAATTCAATTAATGACATGTATGCGTGTATTTCATTTACATCATGGAAACATACCTTTAAAATAAACTACATTATTCATTGCTGCATAGTTCAGATGCAATATTTCATCATCTTAAATTAACCAATCAAGTTTTGTCTGATGAAATAGGTATTTCAACATCTCAAATTGTCCAGTCATAATTGGTCTGATGAAATATTTCATCATCTCAAATTCAATATAAGTATAACCGTTTGTATCTATTTCCTTACTTGTTTTACAGTGTTACCAATGTCAAGACAGTGTAGAAATCCTCCTGATGTGTTTTGTTATGTCTGTGGACAATTTATTGTGAAAGCTCAAAAACATACAATAACACCAGAGATCAAGAAGATTTATGAGCTATACTTTGACTGTCCTCTTGGAGATCAGGACAAGTTATGGGCACCACATTTTATCTGCTCAGCTTGCTCAAATGACTTACATGACTGGTTCAATAAGAGGAAGAAGTCCATGCCTTTTGCCATTCCAATGATATGGAGGTAGCCGAAAGACCATGAGAATATGGAACTTTTACTTCATGCCATTGCCTATGAAAGATACTCATGGAAAATATGTGGAGATTTAAAAGTCATTGGAATGTTAATTTGAATGCAGCCAGGTTTCACAAAATACTGTCATTTCTTGTGTCTATTGGATAGTCGGGCAACTGACAGATATTATTCGGAATCAATCTGGCAGACAAGAACATCATACCAGCCAGGACTGTCTAGCATCAAGAATACACCTCTTGTAGATCCATGTAATGTCCTATTGCTTCCTTTGCACATAAAGCTTGGACTGATGAAACAGTTTGTAAAGACACTAGGGAAGAGAAATGCCAGAGGGTTTGAGTATATTGTAGAAAAGTTTCCCAAAATCACACAGGCGAAGTTGAAAGAGGGTATCTTTGTCGGACCCCAAATTAGAGAAGTACTCAAAGATGTCAACTTGAAGACAACACTGGATGAACTAGAACTGCCTGCCTGGAATGCTTTCAATTGGATCTGTGAGAATTTCTTGGGCAACAAGAAGGCAATTGACTTCAAGGATGGCATCAAGAATCTTCTGAAATGTTACTCAGCAATGGGTTGTCGCATGTCACTGAAAGTTCACTTCTTGGACTCCCATATGGATTTCTTCGCAGATAACCTTGGAGCAGTGTCTTATGAACATGGTGAAAAATTTCACCAGGACATTAGTGCTATGGAGAAATGGTACCAAGGCTTCTGGAATGACAGTATGCTGGCTGACTACTGCTGGACACTTTACCCTGATCAACCAGATCAGGAAATCCAAATCACAATGTTTCTAACTCTGTTGTTCTAACTTTGTCTGTTTTGTCTGACCCATTTTTTTGTGTATTCACTCTTTGTAGAATGATAGCGATGATTTTTAACTCAATAAACTCATTTACTTTCTAAAAATATTTGCATGTATCTACTGAAAAATTGATACCAGCTGCATACAAATGGAGTGAAATTTTGAAATCAGCATGAAAAATTAGTCTAAAAAAGTTGGTTTGCATTCATAATGAGTATAATACATTTAATTTTGTTGACCAGTGAATAGGATATATTCTTACATGACAGATTCTAAACATATTTTTACAGAGCTAAGCAATATAGGATCACGTAGATATTAATAAGTTTGTTTGTTTTGTTTACAATTTATCAAGAAACCAAAATATTAGAAAAAGAATCATTAATTTACTTGAGATTGAAAATTAGATATTTAATAGAATTTGAACTATCTTGGACGATCATTAATAATAACAGTCAACTTCATAAACCACTTCGGAAAAATATTCCCTTACCAAAAGTAAATTGGGTGTGTGATAATGGCATTTAACTTTCATTATAAATACAGGGTGATCAAAAAGTAACTATGCAGTAGAAAATTTATTATATTTTATTTCAATGAATTACATGCTGAAAATGTGCCCACTCACGTTTAACATTTTACTCCATGTTTTTCATATTCTTAAAAACGTCTTGCAATTCTTCAGATGTTATTCCTCTAATGGATTTGATGACGTTTTGCCTCAGTTCATCGATGGAATGGGGATTATTTTAAAAAAATGTTCACTTTCGCTGCTACCCACAGGTAAAAATGTGGAGGCGTAAAGTTATGATAGCGTGCAGGCCATATTCCTATCGATGTCAGCCGATCACAGAACACTTCTTTCATCAGTTTCATCGATCGAGTAGATGTGTGATCATTGGCTCCGTCCTGCAGGAAGTAGGTGTCTTCGAATTTACTGCCAACATCCGTTGGTCATTTTGGGAACTTCAGTACAAAACGACAAAGCACATGGAGAGGAATAAAAAATGATTACAAATATACTCCACTGCATAGTTACTTTCTGATTACCCTGTATATGTGTGTGTATATATATAATGTAAACCAAATTTATTAATAACTAGGCGGTAAACCTAGAACGGTTAGTTCCACTGATACAAGTTTACAATAGGTGAGTTGTGCTTTAATTGTGTTGGTATCACAATTTCAAGTGAAATAGAAGCTGAAAGTATTTCATGTATGTGTAGGAAATACATTTATTTTTTAGTCTTTTAGCAAAACCCGAAATTCACATTAGATCTTTATTGGAAATAAAATTGAACAAAATAATAGTTAGAGTAATCAATAGATATTTATTTGCGTTTCACTGAAATATATCGCTTCTCTTGTTTGGACTTAATATTTGATTAGAATCTGTTTTAATCTTTATTTTAATTACATAATATTATGTATAATTTAGTTGACATATTTTTTATTAGTTAATATTTTTCTTTTAAAAAACACACTTTACAGTAATGTCATACACATATATAGTTTCTTTTAAAATCCTTTTATAGCGAGTAATTCCATATATTAATTGGGTTTTTGTCATTTTTTTTATACATTGCATGAATTCTTTAAAACATTCCCCAAAAGACAGCAAATATTAATTATAACCAGATAAAAGGTCGTCACAGCTCAGTTTGGCATAATTTCTTCGATCGTATCCCCCCCCCCCCCCACACACCACATCTATAAGTGAAGAATCTGTAGTGACTTTCATTCGGTCTGTAGTGTGCCGGGCACTTTTTTTTTTTGGTGGTGTTTTCAAGTGTGGTGCAGTGTAAAGTTCATGCATGTGTGTGAATCTCCGAAGGGAGTGGGTTGGGGCCAAAACTTCGTGTGAAGCAAGCTCCAGTGATAGGACTGAATCCCTTGGTAGAAATCCAAAGACCTTACAGCTGATGAATCCAACTTCAAAGAGAAGGCTTCATACCAAACTGAAATGCCCTGACATCCCGTAAGATAGATTAATGTTCCAAGTGATCACTTCCCTAGCTGAAACACTCAGGGAGAAAGCCTTGGTGTTTTTTGGTCTGCAATACAGACCTTCCCAGCCAGATGGTCATGGGCCCAGCGCAAAATGGATCCCCTGCCCCTGCTCGCAAGGGCAGGGACTTTGTAAGCGTATAAAGAATCTTCAGTCGCCTCAGTCCCCACCAAATCAGACTTGGGTAGGGAGGGATTGACCACACCCTAAACCCGACTGGTTAGCAGTAACCAAGCACTTTTTTGTCTTGGTCATAGTTTCCGGTGTCATGCTTTCCCCTACTTTATCGTCTGGCTTATGTTCTGGATATGGACACAACAGATTTTAATAATAATAATAATAATAATAATATAATAATAATAATAATAGAAGAAACAACAACAACAATAATAATAATAATAATAATAATAATAATAATAATAATAATAATAATAATTCAACTACTACTAATATAGAAAAAATTATCTTTTGGGCTAAAATATTCTATTCAGTAACAGAAATTTTCAAATGAAATTCTAGATTTTATTGAAAAACAATGTTTTCTTCATTTAAAAAAATTCAATCATTGCTATATGTGACTAATTACACATTTGCTTTTACATCTACACGATAATTGAAACGATTAAATTCAATGGCGATATTTTTAAATAAAGTTTTCATCATCACTGTACTTAGGGTTTAGTAACCTTGACCAATGGTTAAACGTCAGGTTGCGCAGTCGTCTTTATTAGTACTGTGTGCAAAAATAAAAAAGTTGGAGATCATGAAAAACACTGTTTCACACTTTTGTTAGTACTAAATTTTGTGGAAAGCGTGGATTTATTTTACCGGGAAATGGGTAGATGCGGATCAAATCACCATTGTGAGCTATCACTGCGCCTTCTTCGCGCTGTCCGCAGTCCTGCGCGCTGATTGGCTGAAGACGTGTCCAACATTTATTTTATGCATGCACTGCCGCCATTAACTGTTATGTTGTAAATTGATTGGCACTGTTTGTGAACACTCCCTATACTCGTGTTGTTTGGAAATATTTGATAAGCAAACACAGAATAGTGTGAATGAGTGTGTGAGGTGTTGGGCATAGGTTTCCAGAGTTGCGAACGACCACGGCTACCTGGGTTTTAGCGCTGGGTAAACGGACGTGGCATTAACTAGATCGGCGTCACAGGAAAAGATGGACGATCAACAAAGGCTGATGCATCCTCAGCAGGGACCAGTTAGTATGGCTGTCGGAGTTATGCCGCAGCAGCACGGATATATGCCGCAATCTGGCGGCCCGGACGACCACCAGGAACAACGAAAGCAGGAGATCAGTGATATTTTGCAGCAAATCATGACGATTACGGACCAAAGTCTGGACGAAGCTCAAGCAAGGTGGGTAGGCTTTATGTTTTAATCGCTCATGAGTTTCCTGACTAACAGAGTCTAATGGAAGAATTGAATTTTCCGATCGTAAGTCGTTCTTCCCTTCCTTTTTCCAGGAAGCACACTCTCAATTGTCATCGTATGAAGCCCGCTCTGTTCAGCGTACTGTGCGAGATCAAGGAGAAAACAGGTAGGCCGTTTTTAATTCCGTCGTCTCACTGTCAACACTACACATGGTGTCCGCCATGTTTTTGTTAATTAATGTTGATGTGGGGCATAAGGGAAAATCTACAAAGGTGTATTCTCGTGTAGCAAGATTTATTCTGAAATAATGGTCTGTTGAACGTACCATGGATGGTGCTCATATTTTCATGCTTAGATATTTGATAAAAATAAATGGTATAGCGATATGTGCATGTTACCGTGCAACTGATTTTAAGGCACCTTCGCAGTTAAAATTTTTAATAAGATTGTTTTATAACTGCATTATTACTATTTCAAAATGATTTACTATATGATTCTATTCACCAATAAAGAGTAGTTAGTAAATGACTAAATTCTTCAGTTTGCGTTTGTTTATTTTTTGTTTTTTATAGGGTGCTATATTATAAGGAAGTATCACTTATTAAGTTAATACATATATACTTTCTTTCATAAAAATCGATGAAAATTAGAAAGTTAAAAAAGAACAGAACATTTATTTACAGAAGTATGCTAGAAGTTAAAAGATAACTTTAAATTTATAGCACTTGAAAATAATTTCTTACGGGTGTCTTAGGCAGGAATCAAAATTATGTTGTATGCTTTTCATATAACGATGCGTTAGTCATTTGAATACTTGTCACCCTTTTAAGACATCATACGCTATCACTTCGGCATTTTGCCTGTACCTCACCTGGTAAGGACAAAAAAGAGTTCAGTTTAATGTGGCATCATAAAAGTTTGTAATCTTGACAATTTCTACACAAAATTCTGAGGGTAGATATTTTTTATCAGGATCTCATCTGTCACACCTGGGTGTAAGCAATGATCAGAAAAATGACAGAACCAAAGCATCAATCTTTCCAGATATTATTTAATGTGGGTTATTTACTAAATATCAAACCTTGGTGAATAGGTGCCACAATTTCAAGAAATGACTCATTTTTTAAAATTTCTATTAAAGCATTATTATTATTATAAGCTTGTTACATATTTCCTGTGTGTGCATAAATGTGATGGAGCCACCTTTCTCTGTTATAGCTTTTTGACATAAGTGCAATAAGAACTTAACAGTTACTGAAAATTATGATTATGTCTTGTTATCTGAAAGCTAAAAATCACAGTAAAAAAAAAAATGAGATACTGGAAAAATGTATAATTAACATTAATCCTTGCAAAAATACTTGACAGAAGGATTTCAGTTTCTTTGCTTTGTTATTTTTTATTTTTTGTTTTTATATTGACAGATATAAAATAAATACCAAAATATGTCTATGGAATGTTTTGATAAACTTGTATAAATATAACTATAGGCAATTCTTCTGTTTCTTCATTAAAATTTTTTTACAAAAATATTCTTTGAAAATTGTACCATTTTTCTGCTGTCAACATTTTAATCAAAGTGGTGACAAATGGTTTTCAAAATCAACTGTTGGTGAGGGAGGGTAGATTGAAATAACTTTGGAAAGCATCTCATTTTGAGTTTAATAACTACATTTAAATATGTTAATTAAGGGAAAATGTAATATTTAAAAAAATAAGTGAACAAAATTTTAATAAAAACAGCAAATGTGATGGAAACACTTAGATATTTAATCAGAATCTAACCATGCTGGATAAATCTAATGGCCATTACTACTAGAATTATTTCACCTTTTATAGTCATTAATAAATTTCTATCTCGTATCTCACTTTAAAATAATATAAGTTCTGATGTTCGCCTTGTTTTTTCCATTTTCAGAATTTTGCAAATCATTTTTTAAAGTTGGTTTAAAAAAATAAAATAGTAAATTATTAAAATGATTTCTTGAATGCATGTAGGAGTCTTAATCAAGGTAGTGTCACAAATTGGTGTATTAAGTGGATATGTGACAAAGTTTGGAAAGAAAGAAAGAAAAATTGTATAAAGAGAAAAGGCTAGGTTTCAACCTGTTATCAGATGGATGAATGGACAAATGGACATTGAAAACATTCTGAATAAAAAAAATACATTGGGGTTTATGTATTCTAAGTGTATTTTTTGTTGTTGCTGATGCTTTGGTAACTGATAATTAAGAAAAGAATTACATAAATTTAGGAAAGTACATTTTAAACAGTATTATCTTTATCTTTTATTTTCTCTGTTTCTAGTTAAGTTCAAGTATTTTATCTTTTTTTATGTTGCTTTATATAATGGACTTTGTGACTTCTATGTGGAGTTAATAATGTTGTAGATTTGGATTCATTTGATTTACTAGTGAATAAGTATAGTCTTTCAAAAAGACAAGTGTACCTATGTTATGGCAAGAGTTTGATGAAAAGTAACACTATTTTAAAATATTTAAATCTTATTTTAATGTATTATTTGATAATGTGATAAATGAATATTTTGCAAATGGTTTAGAACATCCACAGTGAAACCCTAATCGTTTTCTCTCTAGTTTAAGTCCATGTTTTAGGCATTTGCCTTTTTATGTGTTAATGTTTGTAGTTTAAACATTGGAAGCAGAAACAAATAAAGCTAGAAAAATGATGGTTTGTTATATGACTCATGATTTTAATTACTATATGCATTTGTAGTTAAACAAATTAAAAGTTTTAAATATAATTTATCTATGTAGTTATTTTAGACTCTTTTTTAACTGCCATGACATTTTAATTCATTCATTCCTTCCTAATGCATAGCATACCATAAAATCAGTTGAATAGCCACTTTGTGAAGCATGTCCATTGTCTGGAGGTAAATCTTTCAGCCTTTGAACTTGTGGAATATACCATATTTTTCAGGTTATAAGTTGATGTAGAGTATGTAAAATAGGTCTATTTCCTGTTTCCAAGCCTTCATTCACATTTAAGTCTAAGTGGTATATAAGTCGATAGTATGATCGTATTTTTGTACAATAATAAAAGTATAATATTTCTGTCAGGCTTATAAAACAGCGGTGTATATTGAATGTTAAAGGAACTTTGCTCATATTTACTATATTGATTATGTTAAGCTTTACTTCAAAATCTTCTGGTAGTTTTGTGATATGGTTTGCCTTTGAATGCTAAGTCCTTTTCATAAAACAAAAACATCATGACAGATCCCCTCTAAAATTTGGTATTCAAAGTTCTTTGATGATTTGTTGGGTTTTTATTCGTAATTGGATTGTATTTAGTCCACGACGCGGCATATTGTGTCAAAAACAAGTGTTCAAGCTGATCTTTGACACTGGTCTATCTAGCTTTGCAATCAATTTGCCTTTTTGCCTTTTTCAGTCTGTTGTAATGAATCCTTCACCTTTCACCAATTGTGAACACAGTTCTCACTAATGCCATACTGCCTTTCTGCCACCATATTTCCACCATTGTTTCAGTAAAATTCACCACTTCCAGTTTAAAACCTGCAGGATATGCTTTCCTTTTCTTTAAAGCAGGCATTTTCAAGTAAGGATTGATATATTTTTACTTAAACAAAGACAAACTTGAGATTCCAGACAATGTTAGTTGGTTGGTGGTGATCTTTCATTTTGTGGAAATTTAACAAAATTTTGATGTTCACAAATAGATAACCTTTTAACAATAATCAAGTGCATGACTATTCTTGAAATGTGTAATTTTGTGGATATGTTATGTTTCTAACTGCTTTGACAGAGGATTACTCCATTTGTCTGTAATTCTTTGTCTCTTGGGAAAATTATTTAATATAGTTTTCATTTCAGGTTCATCACTGCTTTCTTTGATAATTGCCTAGATGAACTTAGTATTTTTTGTACATATTAATAATATCTGTATTATAGATGTTAATGTTAAACACTTTCATATTAGACTGACCAATTCTCCCAAAATTTTTGGAGAGAAAAATGTTTAAGAAGTTTTTAACCTTTGTTATTGATTCTGACAGAATAATCTCATAAATATATTTGTAGGAAGCCCATACTCAGTTTTCTGTAGTATCTCCTCTTGTTTTCTTTCTTGTTTTTCATAATCATGATTGTCTACATATGTAAATATTCTTGACATTGCATCATGCCTTCATTACTGCTAACAGTTGTTATTAATTCTGTTCTTGGGCCCAGCATTTCCCTCTTCAGTAAGAATGGAAAATTTCTTTTGAAATTCTTCTATTTAGCAATGGAAAGAAACACATGCTGCTGGATTAGTATAGAAGAGCAAAATGAAACCATGCTATTGGAGATTTGCTAAACCTGTTCCCTTTGCTGCAGCAGGCTGATATTTTGTATATTTAATCATCTCCATTCATTTTCTATCATTAATAATCAAAAGTTCTAGGAGTCTCTTTCTAAGCTTTTAGTTTGATATACACAGATTCATGAACCAGGATGCTATGCATCATAACAAAATCCTGTCTTAAGTCAGTTCTGAGCATAAAAGAAGAAAGAAAAAAGTGTAGAACGAAATTTAGAGAATTTTTTTAAAAAATAAAATGTATTATACCTTGCTAACCAGCATCATAATTTACTTGTAAACTGTATATAAAGAGCTTGGATAACTATCTAACATTTTTTAAATGCTACAATACTAAAATATCTTTATATTGATCAGTTTTAAATATGTATTGTCTGTACAGATAATATCATCAAACAGATTTTTATCTGTTATTTATTGACTCAAAACCAACCACTTTAGATCTGTGTTGTTTAAGTAAAGTCTTGTTCACCAAACTACAATAGTAACTATGGTTGTAAATGTTACATTTTTTCCAAACTGGTTAACCAGAAGAGAGGGTAATTCCTAAAATTTATTTTTGATTTGACATGATGTAGTGACTGTATATTATATAATGATGTTGAATATACACTAATGATACTTACTTCTCCTTTTAATTACTTCAATATAAACTAAACTTTTATTAGCTTACAATCTAACCTTTCACTGATCGGAGAATTTGTATCACTACCAGTATGCTATTAAGTGGACGATTTACCAAATCCGATGTAAATTGGTATTGCAAAATAAATATAACAAACACATACTCAGTAAACAACAATAAAGAGAAACATTTAAGATTTTTATTAATTTTTCTAAGTAATCTATGTGCCCAATCTAAATTTCATTTGAAATAAATAAATAGTGATGAGAAACAACTGAATGAATATTTTATAGCAAATATTCCAAAAAATAATATATTTAAAAAAGAAGTCAATGTTTTGAAAATGAAAACAATTCACACTGCTTAGATTATATTTTAACCTAAAGTTTATTATAATTTTAATTTAAAAATAGCAGTTCATTGACAAACTTCAGATCTAAATTAGGCTGAAGCTTGTTGATCGTAAGACCTGCAGTGTTAAAGATCCACTCACTTGAGATTTATTGTTGTGGGAATAGCAAAATATTTCCTTGTTATGGTGGCAGTATTTTTGAAAGTTGCTTTATGTACCTTCCACCACTCTAATGGATCAGATACCCTTACAAATGATTGCTTTTAAGCAATCAATTCAGCTTCAGTATTACGGCCTCAATCCTCATTTACATCACCAGAAAGGTGATTGGTGACTCTACCTTTTTTAGTAATAGGCATTTCAGCTTCCTCCTGGTCTGATCTCACTTGTGCCAAAAGGCTTTGTATGTTGCCCCCATACTATGGCCAGTTTACTTTCAGGAAGAAAGTGTAAAGATTTATATCTTGGTTTGAGCACTGTCACCACCATCAGCAGGTGGACAAGATCATTTTTATTAGGGATGCCAGTCTCCTCAATTGGCATCCATTTGACCAGCCCATTATGTACTGTTGCCTTAAACTTAGCTATTGAAGCAGAGTCACCTTCTAAAGAACATAAATCTTTCTGAACGAGGTTTGCAACTAAAACAAAAGTGCAGCCAGATGATGGTGAACTTTCTCCTGCTAACAGTTCTGTTACTTCTGCCAGAGAGGTTATAGCACGGGAGCTATACCAGAAACACTTCGATGTCTAGCAAACTGCTTCTCTGATAATTTGGTTATTCCATTATCAAATAAAACTGTGTACACTGAAATCTGTAGCTCTAGTAGTTGACTTAACATAAGATAGGTGGAATTCCACCGAGTTTTTACATCTGGGATTAGTTTTTTTTACACTTGTACCCCCCACCCTGTACCATTTTCAGTGCTTCTGTGGCTAAAACTGAATGGTCAGAATGGTTGACAAGCCTTCTAGCTGCTACAACTGCTCTACTAATTGCACCCAACTTTAACCTGTCAGATATGGATAATTGTAGAGTGTGGGCAAACAACTAGTACTCAATATTCAGTTCTCAGGCAGCTAACTTCATGTTGACAGCATTGTCAGTCATAATGGCCATGATACTGGAGAGGTGAAACTCATCACTGAGGTTTTTAATTATTTTTGAAATGTTCGTTCCTTAATGTCGGCCCTTCATAGCATGTGTAACCAAAAGGTAGTTCTTAATTTCCCATGAGCTACTTAGATAATGAGCATTTAGGCTTAAATACACAGTATTATTAACATTTATCCAAGTATCTGTGGTTAGAGAAATGCTGGCATGATTGTTCTTTTAAGATTGGTCTTGATATTACTGTACATCAAGTCAATCTGTTTTGTTATGGTGGCAGGACTAGTGATGGTATAGTTTGGATTTAGAGCTACAACAAAGTTTCTAAATCCCTCGCTGTTCACATTTTTGATAGTTCTCAAATCCATCGTGCATATCAGGGATGATTTTCATGTTATTGAATCTGTTCTCTTTGGTGAAATGTTTTGAGAGACAAAGTATGTTATTTTTGTTTGAAATCGTGTAGTTGACATGTCAGTCAGCAAAAGAGATTTGTGAATATTTTTCACATGGTTTCTCATTGCTGAAGTACCACCAGAGTAGGCCAGGACCATGCCATGGAATGTGCATTTAGTCTTTTTTCGACATTCTGTTAAATTAAAATAATTCGAAATCAAACTACTTTTGTTTTCTTTTGAGTATTTTTTCTTCAAGGTAACATAAAACAAGTTACAAATCTGAAAAAGGATAGACAAATAGCAGATATAAAAGGATTTCCTTAATATTTTAAGGGAACCTGTGTGCACAAGACACCAAATTAGATAATTCACATAATAGATTTATTCACTAAATAGATTACAGAATAATCACTAGTAATGATTAAAATTAGCATGTGACTTAAGTGTTAAGTAAGCAAATCTGACATCATGTTAACGGATTCAGCTACAAAATAACATCTAAGCATGGAAATACACTTCTAGATCAATACATGGTATTAGAAAAGGGTTTTGTATCTCTTACCTGAATGGAGATATGTAACCAACAGGGAAAATGAAAACTTCATAGAGGAAAAGCAAATGGCGAAGAAACAAAGCAACTGTCAGTAGCTAAGAGCGAAGAAGAACTGATTTAAGGTCAGAAACAAGTCAGTATATACCCGTTTCTACTTCTGGTTAGAGCCACCTTCTCAGTAACTCAATCCAATTGTTTTCCGGCCATATTATACACTAAAAAGTTTGGTGTTTGGAAAATATGATAGTGACATTTTAGTATGCTTAACCATAATAACTCAAAACGGCTAGAGAGAAAACCATTGCAACCCTAATAGGCACTGCTTATTGTGCAGGGATTTTGTTCATAGCTAAGTAGTGCCAGTGAAAACTAGTTTGGAGCCATTGCACTTTGGTACCATTGCATTTTAGTGTGTGAATTTCGTAGATGAACATTAATTTAATGCATCAAAAATTACACAGGTCTGCAATGGAAAAATTGTCCGAAAACTAAAAGCTGATTCTTATAGATTTTTGGGTGCTGTTTTCAGTAAAAACAGCTACAAAATTCATCACACCATTTTTCCACAAACTCTAATTTTTATTTAAATATATCCAGAATCACTGTATTAAGCTTCTAAACAAAAAATTAATTATAATTAATTTTTCTTTTCTTTAACTCTTTTTTACTCTTTTTTGTTTTCCCCTCTCCACACTCCCTACTAGACTCAATTGCAATTAGATCTTTGTGAGAGAAGGTTCTGTCCTAACCAATGTACTTTTCCAGACGTGTCATATCTGCAGAAGTTTACCTTTTTTCTCCCTTTTCCTTATTGGTTTTCTTCTGTTTATAAATGTACTAAATGTCTGCAAGGGGTTGTCTTAATGCACCTAATAATTTTTTTTACATTTGTGGGAAAGTGAAGAAACAGAAAATAAACATTACAGAGTTTGTTAAGAAAGTGTATTATGTGTATTTTGGTGTGAAACTTGGTGACCAGGATAAGTCCTGGGCCCCACATAAATTGTCTTCTATTTGTGTGAAAGAACTAGACAGTGGTCTCAAGGTAAGAAAAAATCTTTCCGTTTTGGGATCCCTATGATCTGGAGGGAACCTCGAAATCACAGTGATGACTTACTTTTTTTTCATGTAACATACAGGGGTTCAATCTAAAAAAATAAGAAACAAATTTTCTATCCGAACCTCTCATTGGCAATAAGCCCTGTACCTCATGGCCCAGGTATATCAGTATTTTTTACCTACATAAAAACTAGAAGACATGCCTGAAGACTGAAAAAAATGGCCAGGATTCTAATGAGGACTTTCATGATGTTTCAGGCAGCACTGAGCCCCAACTTTTTTCACAGCTTGAATTGAATGTCTTAGTCAGAGACTTGGGTCTTCCTAAAGATGCAGCAGAACTGTTAGGCTCTAGGTCAGGGTGGTCGAACTCAAATAAGCAAAGGGCCATTATTGATCAGGTTTATGCAAGTGAGGGCCACTCGCCAAAAAAGTTTGATTAAAAAAGATATTTATTAATACTTATACTAATAGAAAAATTTATTTACTACAGTAGTTAGTGCGAAATTTGAGGTTTTTTGTTTTTAACTAATTCTACAAAATCAATTTCTAAGTCAGTTAGTGCAACTCTGACACATGAAGCTAGTGTTTCACCATCTAGCTGATTTCGATCTTTTGACTTTATTTGGTTCATAAGAGAGAAGCTGCTTTCACAAACATAGGTTGAAGAAAACATTGAAAGCATGTGAAGTGCAAAGTTATTTAGTTCAGGATATGATTCTGCATTTACCAGTTTCCAAAATTCTAATGGATTGTCAAGGTTTTGAGAAAGAAGAAAATGATCTTTCAGCTCACATAATTCCAACTGCAGTTGAGCAGGTGCCTTATCCACTTCTATAGTAAAGGGATTGCTCAGTATCTTAAGGTCATCCTGAATTATTTGGAAGTCCTGAAATCTCTTTTCAAATTCAGTAGAAATATCACTAAGTATGGAAACGTAATCTGAAAAGTCATTTTCTTTATCAGCAAATACTTCCTTGCAGCTTGGAAAGTGTGTCAAATTGTTTTCCTTTAATTGTGGAATGAATAGTTTGTTCAACTTCAATTTGAATGCATCAATTTTACCCACAAGATAACAGATATCATGATTTCTTCCTTGAATTTGTTTGTTCAGAACATTCAGGTGTGAGGTAATGTCAGTCAAAACAGCTAATGCAGATATGAAATCTGGATTTTTCAGGTCATTCTCAAATTGAGTAGTGTTAGCAGATATTTCACTTTCAAAGAAAACAAGAATTTTATTTCTCAATGCAAAGAACCTCTTCAAACAATCTCCAGCACTTAGCCATCTTACATCACAGAAAAGTGACAAATCTGGATAAGCAGAATTTACCTCTTCTAAGAAATTTCTGAATTTTCTGTGAGTTAAAGCTTGAGCACCACCACGAATAAAATTAACCATTTTAATGATAGACTTCATTACAGGATGCAGTCTGGCAGACTTGGCACAAAGAGCTTCTTGATGAATTATACAGTGGTGTACTGGAACTAAGATATTGTTTTTTCTCAGCTCACCCACAAATCCAGTTTTCTGGCCACACATAGCAGGTGCTCCATCAGTACAGACAGAAGAAAGTTTTCCATATTTAAAATCTTCATTTATAAAATTTCCAACTACCATGTCAAATGATTCAAATATATCTTTTCCTGTAGTTCTTCCAGACATTGATTTCAGATCCAAGAGTTCAGTTGTCACATTAAAATTGTATTCATTAATTTTAATAAAAATAGATAGTTGACATATGTCACAGTTGTCTGTACTTCCATCAAGAGCAGCTGACCAATATGCACAATTAGCTATTTTGTCTTTCAGAGTTTTTTCCAGTTGTAAGTCAATATCTTGAACTCTGGTAGAAACAGTCTGGTGTGATAGAGAAACATTTTTAAATTTATCAGCAACTTCCATTTCTCCAAGTGATTTTGCCATTTCTATAGCACATTCTTTAACAATCTCTGCTGTACGAAAGGATTTACCCTTTTAAGCCAATAATAAAGATACACGATAGGAGGCATCCAAATACTGAGCACTAGCAGTAGGAGTTATGATTTTCAAATTCTTAAAAATATTCTTCTGTGCTGTAAGTTTATCAGTTAATTGTTGCACAAGCACCAGTCTAGCAGCTTTTCCTATCACATTGTCATATTTTTTAGCATGCGTTTTATAATGACGACTCACATTATATTCTTTCGAGCAGCTGATAGTTTGATGACAATCAAGGCATTTAATAATACCATTTTCCTCGATGCATAAATATTTATATGTCCAGTCTGCATTAAACTTACGATGTTCAGAGTCAATTTTTCACTTTTTTGACACATTAGACGCCATGACACGAAAACTGATACTAATTCAAATTAAAATGAGATTTATGAATACGAAAAATGTTTGCGAAAACCCTTCAAAATTAACGGAAATTAATTACTATATATGCGAAAATAATTCATATAAATATAATTTTGTTATAATGTGTAAAAATTTATTTAAAGAAGGAAAAATCTTTTCAAATTTAGTATGACCTTCCGGGCCACATTTTAAGGTACTGAGGGCCGCACACGGCCCGCGGGCCGTATGTTCGACCACCCTGCTCTAGGTTAAAGGAAAGGAACTTGTTGGCCTCTGGTACCTCTTTCTCATGGTTTAGAAATAGAGAAAAATATTTCATTCCATAATTTTCTAAAGATGGTGACCTGGTTTACTATAGCAACCTCCTGGACTGATTGAGGGGTTTAACATACAGTATGATGTGAACGAGTGGAGGCTCTTTATTAACTTGTCAAAAAGAAGCCTCAAAGCAGTGCTTCTCCACAATGGCAACAAGTATGCTTCAGTACTAGTAGGCATTCTGGGTATCTGAAAGAATGCTACGAGAATTTAACCTTAATTCTCACCGAACTGAAATACAAGGATCATAGATGGACAGTATGCAGCAATCTAAAAGTAATTTCATGCTTTTTGGACAGCAGGGAGGATACATAAAGTACCCCTGCTTCTTGTGTGAATGGGACAGCTTGGATAGGGGCTAACTCTGGATCAAAAGGAGTGGCCGTGTATGGTAGAATTAGACCCTGAAAGCAAAAATGTTGTATGGGAAAGTTTGGCTGATCCAAGGAAAGTCGTCCTGCCTCCACTTCATATCAAGCTTGGACTGATGAAACAATTTGTAAAAGCTCTGTCAAAAGAAGGAGAGTGTTTTAAATACCTGCACAACATGTTTCCAGGATTGTCAGAAGCAAAAGTGAAAGGTGTTTTCGTCAGTACAGATTTTTGGAAACTTCTGAAAGGTG
This sequence comes from Nautilus pompilius, assembly GCA_018389105.1. NCBI lineage: Eukaryota > Metazoa > Mollusca > Cephalopoda > Nautilida > Nautilidae > Nautilus > Nautilus pompilius. The sequence goes on along the minus strand of JACATO010001402.1, from coordinate 783,684 downwards.
ATCATGATGTTTGAAACAAAAATGGAAACAGTTGAAAAAGAAAAGCTTTCAAAGTTGTACAGAAATTTCTTCGTAACTATAAGGACCCAAAAAACAAGATGCTAATGAAATTAAAAGATTTGGGTTGTTCGATGAGCTTGAAGGTGCACTTCCTGAATTCTCATTTAGACTACTTCCCAGAAAATCTTGGTGCTGTTAGTGAAGAGCAGGGGGAAAGATTTCATCAAGATATCAAGGAGATGGAATGCAGATACCATGGTAGGTGGAATGTCAACATGATTGCAGACTACTGTTGGATGTTGCACAGAGAAGAGCCACAAGCTGCCTACAAAATAGAAAGTACCAAAAGGAAATGGAAAAGACAGCATAAGGACTTGTAAAGGTGAGTAAGTGTTGAGAACAGTTTTCTATCAATAGTTTTGTAAATGAAAATATTTTTTTTTTTTTTTTTGCAAATAGATGTTTCAACCAGAATATGTATTAATAATCTCTTTTCCAATATTTTTGGATTCACTTTTTGAGAAATTCTTACATGATAGAGAAAAATAGTACACCAAACAACATAAAAATCAGTTATAACATTGCAGACAATTTTCAATGACCCCAAATTTTGCAGGCCTGTGTTATTAGAAAAAATCATGTTTAATTGTGCAAGGATAGCATTCCTCTCTCAAAAGGTAGCCTTCATCTAACAATATAGGTGAAACAATCTTATTCTTGCTACTGCCATTCTTCTTTCCACTGCCAGACATGGATTCTCTTCAATGCCTTGGTAACCATGCATTATTGTTGTCAGAACCAGCATAGCAGCACACAAGTCAGCAGCATTTTCCAGTTTCTCATCGTATCTTGGCATTATATCTGACATTGCATTATCCTTGTTGATCTGGCTAGAGGTGCCAGTCTCTACTGTTATGAATTTGCTGTGCTGGAAGCAGTGGGCAACTTGAATGACTGAAACCTGTTTTTATGATCTGTTGGTTGATGGTATTGATGATACATTGTCACATCTCTTTGTGGTATTAGAGGTTGTAGCATATTAGTACTAGTCTTGGATTGCCATATAAATTGATGATTATAAAATATCTATGATTAAGAAAAATTGCTTGTCAAAAGTGATTTTGTAGGCTACAAAATGGCACTAATTTTGATATCATTGTAGACACTTCATGATTCTGTAGTGATGTAAATTATAAATTACATTAATTCTGAGCATATTGGGAGGGAGTTTTTAAAAAAGGTCATAGAGTGTATGTAATCTGTTGATAGTTTTGGACTCTGGTACTGTTTATATTATTGCTACTGGGTACAGATCCTTATCATATGGTAATATAGAAATTATGTTCATAAGCCTTATTTAAATTGCAGTGATTTATTGTATAAGTTATAATATATTTAAAACCAGTAACAAGTGTTAGTTCCTTGAATTTGTTATTCATTAAAATGAATTTGTTTTCATAATTTAAAGAAATACTAAAGAACTTCCAATACTGTCTTATTTTTTTGGTTATCTATTTTTTGTGCATTCATTTTACTATAAAATATTTCAAAACTATGATCATGTTTGTCATCTGTGATAGTATAAATGTTCTAATTCATTTTGTGTACTTTTAAAAGAAAATATGTTCAGGGGATGCTTATAGTTTCCAGGTAATCATCAAAATGATATGATGTATATTTGTAGAAATTTTAGAATACTGGTCAGTGTAGCACAAATAAATGTACTTGTTAGGATATAAACCCCACTCAAAGCCACATGGTAGTTTAGAAGTGGAATATCAAGAAGCAGGAGACTTCATTTCAGAAAATTGTCCGAGTCTCCTTCCTGTAGCCCACCCGGTAGGTAGATGTAGCTGTGAACTTTGTTGATTTGATGTCAGTCATCAGATTGTATTTGTTGTGTACATAACTTTGGCATCATAGAGACAACATGATCAAAAGAATGATCTTCTTCAACTACTTAAAAGATTCCTCAAATATCCCAGGTATCTAATAGGTACTGGTGCTAAGATCCCAAAATGAATTCACCATGTGGATCTTCATGCTAAAAACCAAACTCATTTGTTGGATTACCATCATCTGACTTGGTTTGAGCAAGAACACATCATTCAGTGGCTCTCAGTAAAGCAAATCCTTTGTACAGATGATAGCTACTCTAACTTGAAACTTCCATGATAACTTGTTGTGAATATGGCTATGTTGTGAGGAGTAAAAGAAACTGTATATAGTTATGATTACAGCAGTGTAATGGTATTCAGAATCGGTGAAATGAGACTTACAAAGTTTTACATAAAAAAAGAAAAAAATATCATATTGATTTGTCCATTTCCATGTTGTTTTTTTTTAAAAATTCTTAACAGAAGGAAATAATTTAAACTACTTTAACATTTGTTTAACATTTGCTATCTCAGAAACAGCTTTTCCAAATATTTTCTTTCTCATTTAGTTCTATTAAATCTTAGCATTTCTGTGAGGTTAAGTGTTTCTACAGTTAATAAATATCAATTCTGGTCTTAATAATACCTCAGATGCTTGATTTTTTTTAATGACATCACACAAAATTCTTACTGTACTTTCATGCAATTAATGCCATAGTGAATCCAGCCCTATCTGACAGTTTTATTCATTGTGCTCTGGTAATTGTGAATAAGTGGTTAATCAAGGGGAGCAGAATAAGTTTTGGTTAGATACTCTCTTATTAATGAACAACTAAATTAACACTTCTTGCTTAAAAATGCTGCAGTGTTCTATTTTTTCTGTATTTTTCTATATTTCTGAAAGCACCCTTGATTTTTTTAAATGGGAAATAATTGAAAAAAAATTAAAGAATAAATTTAGTAGAAAAATCATATAAATGAGTTTTATTTGAATATATTGACAAATTACACTGGTCAAGAAGTATTTTTAATCAAGCATATATCACGGTGTACTTAGTGTAGTTTTTAATGCTGATTTCAAATATACAATTAGTTTTTTGACATCACATACAGTTTTCAAGATGAGAAAGTTTTTTTGGTTTTAGCTCATGCATTATATATAAATTTCAATTAATGACATGTATGCGTGTATTTCATTTACATCATGGAAACATACCTTTAAAATAAACTACATTATTCATTGCTGCATAGTTCAGATGCAATATTTCATCATCTTAAATTAACCAATCAAGTTTTGTCTGATGAAATAGGTATTTCAACATCTCAAATTGTCCAGTCATAATTGGTCTGATGAAATATTTCATCTTCTCAAATTCAATATAAGTATAACCGTTTGTATCTATTTCCTTACTTGTTTTACAGTGTTACCAATGTCAAGACAGTGTAGAAATCCTCCTGATGTGTTTTGTTATGTCTGTGGACAATTTATTGTGAAAGCTCAAAAACATACAATAACACCAGAGATCAAGAAGATTTATGAGCTATACTTTGACTGTCCTCTTGGAGATCAGGACAAGTTATGGGCACCACATTTTATCTGCTCAGCTTGCTCAAATGACTTACATGACTGGTTCAATAAGAGGAAGAAGTCCATGCCTTTTGCCATTCCAATGATATGGAGGTAGCCGAAAGACCATGAGAATATGGAACTTTTACTTCATGCCATTGCCTATGAAAGATACTCATGGAAAATATGTGGAGATTTAAAAGTCATTGGAATGTTAATTTGAATGCAGCCAGGTTTCACAAAATACTGTCATTTCTTGTGTCTATTGGATAGTCGGGCAACTGACAGATATTATTCGGAATCAAACTGGCAGACAAGAACATCATACCAGCCAGGACTGTCTAGCGTCAAGAATACACCTCTTGTAGATCCATGTAATGTCCTATTGCCTCCTTTGCACATAAAGCTTGGACTGATGAAACAGTTTGTAAAGACACTAGGGAAGAGAAATGCCAGAGGGTTTGAGTATATTGTAGAAAAGTTTCCCAAAATCACACAGGCGAAGTTGAAAGAGGGTATCTTTGTCGGACCCCAAATTAGAGAAGTACTCAAAGATGTCAACTTGAAGACAACACTGGATGAACTAGAACTGCCTGCCTGGAATGCTTTCAATTGGATCTGTGAGAATTTCTTGGGCAACAAGAAGGCAATTGACTTCAAGGATGGCATCAAGAATCTTCTGAAATGTTACTCAGCAATGGGTTGTCGCATGTCACTGAAAGTTCACTTCTTGGACTCCCATATGGATTTCTTCGCAGATAACCTTGGAGCAGTGTCTTATGAACATGGTGAAAAATTTCACCAGGACATTAGTGCTATGGAGAAATGGTACCAAGGCTTCTGGAATGACACTTTACCCTGATCAACCAGATCAGGAAATCCAAATCACAATGTTTCTAACTCTGTTGTTCTAACTTTGTCTGTTTTGTCTGACCCATTTTTTTGTGTATTCACTCTTTGTAGAATGATAGCGATGATTTTTAACTCAATAAACTCATTTACTTTCTAAAAATAATATGTCCTTATTTATTACGTTAATGATTTCATATATACAAATATGTAAATATTTGCATGTATCTACTGAAAAATTGATACCTGCTGCATACAAATGGAGTGAAATTTTGAAATCAGCATGAAAAATTAGTCTAAAAAAGTTGGTTTGCATTCATAATGAGTATAATACATTTAATTTTGTTGACCATGTTATTTTAGTGATTTTTGGGGGGGGAACAACATCTGCACATATAGTAAATTCACAACAGCTAAATAGAAATCTACTGGTATTAGTCAGTGAACTCTACCTCTGATGAGAACACTGTGTTGTGTTGGTGTCCAAGTTTTCCTAAAATCGAGCTGGCTAGTGAGTGTCTGGCCAAAGTCACATTCCAGTCTTGTAGCATGCTCTGCCCCAGGCATCGTGGTCCGAGTCTATCTCAACGCCCCAGTGGTGTTAGCCAATGGGATCGTGGGTCGATTGCGTCAGTCCTACTATGGTAACAGTTTGAGTTCTGGCCTTTGTCTCCAGTGTGTATTGTCTATTGTCCGTGTTTTTATGAGGGTGGCAGAGCGACAGGAAGCTTGAGGGGGATGGTGATGCAACCGGGAGTGCCTGCCATGGGAGATAAGCCTTACACCTTTGGCGCTCGGCCTCCCATTGGTGATACTGGCATATTGGACGCAGGGTAATTTTTGTATACTTTTTACTGAGAAAAAGTGCGTCTTATAAGCTGGCAAATACGGTACGGTTGCCCCCCCAGTAGTAGCAAGGGTTACATTCCTAGAGCACCCGCGTAGAGTGAAAAACCATGAATATTGGACTTGGTCCATAAAAATGCCTATAAATGCCTATAAACGTCAAAATATAATGAAAAAATATAAGTAAATATATAATAATACAGTGCAACCTCGCGTATCCAAACCTCACTTATCTGAATTTTCGCGTATCCAAACAATCGACATGTACCCCGAACAAAATCTCATATAACCGAACTTTCACACTTTATTGTTCGGTTGTCAACGTTCTATTGTATTTTTTAAATCAACTGGGAAATGATAATTAATTTAAGTAATTAATTTAATTTAATATAATTTACTAAGAAATATTTTATCTGGTTTTTCATATCATCTTTGAAGTGTTTTAATCTACATTTCATTTTAGACTGTATTGTTCACGACACTCACGTTCAAAATGTATGACAAAAGTTTGAAAAGAAAATGCAATGTTCTGTCTCTAGACGACAAAGTGAAGATCTTGAAAAGACTTGACTCTGGTGCAGTAGCTGCACGTTTAGCTGAAGAATATGGTGTTGGGCGATCTACTATCACCGACATCGAAGAATGGTGTGAAATAGACAGAAACCTTGACGCTTGCCAACAGCTCACTGACCAGGAGATCATACACAGCGTGACAGGTGATCCTTCGTCCGAATCAGACTCTGATGATGAACCATCTCCTGATAACTAATCCTGTATCATCCAATGCCGAGGCTGCAGACATCAGGGACAAAGCATTGTGTTGGTTAGAGGCAGACATGACGCTGAGCCCATGCACTTAAGTATTCTACGATCACTACGCGAGAAGGCAGTAGGAAAAAGATTGTCTAATCTTAAGCCACAATCAATTAATACATTTTTTAAGCCTGTGTAATAATTAGTATTTTTGTACATGTATTTTTTTTAAATTTTGTTTTCATAATAAATCATTTTTAAACATTTATTGGGTTTTTATTAAGCATCTTGCACTTCATCAAATTACATCATTAACTTTACAGTATTATGGCAAGCAAGACTCATTGATCATGTGACCAAAATTTCTGCAGCCAGACTAAATGGAGGTTAACAAAGACGCACATGCAAACATTTTCACTCAAATTACATTGAAAATCTACAGTAATTAAGTAATACAGTACTTCACTTTGGGTTACAGTTTTTTTCACGTATCCGAACAAATAGCTTGTCTCCGGGCTTGTTCGGATACGTGAGGTTGCACTGTAATTTAAAAAAAAATACAACACTCAGCGAAACACTCGAGATAGCTACACGCGGTAAACTGGGATGATGCGGGGCTGCATCTGCCTGAGACAGTGCCTCGTGGGCAGCTGCCAATCAGCAGCAAGGAGAAATGAATAACGCTCTCGGATTGGCTACTTTCAGACCTCCAGCCAATAGTGTTTACTTTATATTGATATTTTGCTGAATTTACGTTAGTATTTATATTACAAAATTAGTAAATTCTATTTTGTTATTAATAATTTAGCGTTCAGAAGTGTGAAAAAATATATATTGCCACGAAAAAAGCCATAAAAAATTGCGGAAGATATTTGCGATTCCGCGAATGTGCGGGGGTCTCCACGAACAATTATTAGCTAGGTTCTAAGGAAAATTCTGCGAATAACCGTGGCCGCGAATGCCAAATCGTGATTACACAGGAGTTGACTGTATATACAAACAAAACAAATACATACTCATGAACAGTTTCTTGACTCAGTCATACAACAAAAATTGAAACTTTCAGGGTTCCACGACCCACTGGTTGGGAACCACTGATTTAAGCTCTTTTAAAGGTTGTGCTCAAGGAACTGAGTTTAAGTTTGTTATTACTTTATTTAGTCATGCCAAATTTTCAGAACTTTTTTAAAAATCCTATGGTAGTACCTAATAAATTCAGTTGAAAATGAAAGAAATATGCAAAAGGAATTTCAGATGAAAAATGCAATTTTAGGGAGAAGAGGTAGAAACCAGGATTTAAGAAACCTTCACTAAGCCAATGATGTGTTTCACTAACATTGATGTGAGCTGCTCAGGAAAACATGAAGGAGGTGATCTTGAGTCAGGTTTTGTCTGATGAAGAATATCAAACTAAACATAAAAACTACTTGGATGAAACAAACAATTCACCATTTATTTACAAAAAAAGAACTACCATTTGTTACTGAAAACTCAGTAAGGATTGAAATGAATGTTAGTTAACTTAACAAACATTATTATTAATCAAGCAACACACACACACTGATAAATAGCAGAATAATTTACAGATATGATCATAGTAGTTTGATGCCTTTTTTCACAAGATGGTGACATCTAAGCAGGTACCTGTAGATTATGTCTGCAGACAATGTGAATCATGGCAACAATCTATTTTGAGAGAGATCAGCAAAGGATAGGGATGGAATGTTAGACTTTGTTGATGGGATTGGCTGAACAACTGGATATTCCTTGCTTCTTGACAATTGAATAATTTTCCAGGTGCAAATTGATCTCAATAAGTAAAATAAAATCTTAGAACTTCTGATATCATGTCTCTGCTTGTGCTAATAAGCTTCAGAGACTATCTCATAGGATTTTAGAATAGTTTTCCTAACTACCTTAGTTTGAGTGAGCCTCAGGGAAAAATACATCTTTAAATATATATTTAGATTAATATCTTTTGAAGAATGCAAATAAATATTCTGGAAACAATAAATATACCAATAATAATAGTGCAAATTTGTAAATATTCACCATTGATTACTAAACAATTTCTAGTCAGACAATAAACTACTGCAGAGCATGAACTGCATCCTGTTTCATTAAAGTCTTTTGTAATTTTAAGTCTTTTAATCTTCTAGTTGGCATCCAAATTTTTCAGCTTAATCATTTTTCTCTAAACACCTAGATGGCCATCATAATTGTAATCATTCATTTTTTCATATGAAAACTGTTTATTATAATGCTTTTGTTGTTATTTTAATCTTGTGATTTCCAATGACTTTCAGTTAATCTCAACAAACATTTATATATGAAAACTTCAGGAAATTTTCAGGATGCTCATTAAGCTTATACTTTCTTCTTAGTAAGATTAGTGACTACTTCTTGGTCTTTTGTTTAGTTGTCTACCTTTTAAAATAATTTCCCTAATATTCTGACCTTTCTAGTGTATGTACTTTGTACATTTTATTAGTTTTCTGATGGTCTTGTTATAGCTACTTAGAATAAGTACTGGAATTCTTTTGCATTTTATTTATGTTTGTTCTCTGGTAATTTTGTTGCTAAAGTGTTTCTACCTACTTTGGTTATATTTGATTTTGCCTCATATACCATTCAGTCTTTGGACTGGGGACAGCAATGGTTTAGATGCTACAATAGTTTTTTTTTTTTCAGTATGAATCTTGATTATTTAGTTCTACAGTATAATCCTTGAAAAAACGTTAGAAACTCCCTCATCTAACCGTTGTTGTTTTGTCATTCTGAGTTTTCTGAGTAGCCTCTATCATATTTTTTGTGATGCAGAGGGGAAGATGCAGTCTCATAGCACTGGAAAACAATGATCTTGCCACTGGAACACTATTATGCTTGCTTTGCAGTAATTTGCACACTGATTTCAAATCTGTAAACCATTTTGCTCTAGAATGTCACATTTTTTAGTTATGGTGAAAATCTTTTATCCCATTTGTCCTTCTGCACTGAAACCAGTCTCTCACAACATGGAAAGTCCTGTTCTGCTTCCTCCAGTAGCTCATGCCTAGAAACTGATGAAAGTTCAGATATTGAGTGCAATGATACTGCTATGGATGAGCCATATGAGCCTGCATTGGATGGAGAAAAGCCTCACTTGCTAAATCAAGAAGAGCTGAATGATTTGGTGAGAGATTTATCATTGTCAAAGGCGAAGGCTGAAGTTTAGGCTTTAGACTGAAGGAATGGAATCTTTTACAAAAAAATATGAACATTTCTCATTTCCATGACTGTCACATAAACCTGAGAGCTTTTTTTTAAAATAGAAAATGGTGTTTGTTTCTGTATTGATGTAAATGGTCTCATGAGTGAACTTGGATATAAACATGTGACTGATGAATGGGGGTTATTCATAGACTAGCAAACTAAGCCTTAAAACTGTGCTGTTACATCATGGTAACCAAAATCCTTTGGTTCCTATAGCTCATGCAGTTGGCTTGAAAGAGACATATGAGTCGATGGAACTTCTTTTGAAAGTGATGAGTTATTCGGAGGATGATAAATGGAAAATTTGTGGTGATCTCAAAGTTATTTCTCTCCTTGGATTGCAGCTTCTTTGGAACAGCTGTGATGATTCCAACCATTATACTCGAAAAGACTGTCCTAAGTGACAGGAACCTATAGTTGGCAGGTACATTGTACAACATATGCCATTGGTAGACTCTCAGAATGTCTACCTTCTGGCACTTCATATCAAACTCGGCCTTATGAAAAACTTTGTCAAAGCCATGGATAAAGATGGTGATGGCTTCAAGTACCTAAAAGAGAAGTTTGGTGCAACAAAAGAAACTAAACTCAAAAAAAGAATTTTTGTGAAATCCAAAATCCAAGAACTTGTGCATGATGATGGGTTAAAAGATAATCTGAACCCATTGGAATCTGCAGCATGGGAAGCATTTATTTTAGTTGTACAGAACTTTCTTAGCAAATATAGAGCTGAGCACGTATGAGTGAATTGGAGGCCAGGATGTCTTTAAAGATGCACTTTCTGCATTTGCATCTTGATTTCTTTCCAATCAATCTAGAGGATGTCAGTAATGAGCAATGAGAAAAGTTTCACCAAGACATAAAGGTACTGCAAATTACATATCAGGGCAAATTCAATCCCAACATGATGGCGATTACTGTTGGTTCCTAAGTGCAAGAACAAGTGTCTGAAACATTTTTGAACATTTGGAATGTACCTACTATGTAAGTTAAATGCATTCCATATCTTCCATACTGCTTTTATCAGTCTTTCTCATGCATTTGTTGTCTGATCATGGAAAATGGCTCACATTAAACATTTGAATACCAAATATTGTTGTTCGAGCTTTATATAGTTCATATAACATAAGTCATAATATAGCGTTAATTGTGAAATTCGTTCTTATGTATATCTCAAAAACCTGACATCCTAGCCAAATTCTGACTTCAGATTTGAAATCAGCACCCAACATTTAGCTAAGATCACCTACATTTTGCTCAGTGGCAGACATAAAGTTTTATTTTGTTGTCCAGTGTAATTGGTCAACATCAAAGTCACAAAACTGACACAGAGTCAAGTCTTGTTCTACTGTAGTTAATTAAATTTTTTACTTAATTAATATTGGTATATTGCTATTTGAAATACTGTCTATTTAGCTTTGAAAAATACAAGAAGCAGGATTAAATTTTTTTTCTCCATTTTCAGTTTTGAGTATTCGAGGGACACAAGAAGAGGAACCTCCTGATCCACAGCTGATGAGACTTGACAACATGTTAATTGCAGAGGGTGTTGCTGGACCAGAGAAAGGGGGTGGCTCCACAGCAGCTGCTAATGCTACTGCAGCAGCATCTGGGGGCCCAGGTCAACCAGACAGTGCTATTGAACATTCAGATTATAGAGCCAAACTAGCTCAGATCCGTCAGATATATCACACAGAACTTGAAAAATATGAACAGGTAAATTATTGTTTTGACTGATTGATGTCCATAATTATTAAATTTTATTTACTTTTTTTAAAAGCATTTTTGTTTATTTGCAAATAGATAATAGCTTTCACCTAGTAGTATAATAATAGTATTTTTTGCTTTTTTTAAAAGTTATTTCAACATTGAGCTTATCTCTAGAAAAGTTTTTTAATAATTTCACAAGATGGAAGGCAAGCTGATATTAATCTAAAGTATATAATATTTCGCCCTATCAGAACTGTTAATGTTCTAAGGAGATAAGTAAAATTTTGTATGATTAAACAGTAGAACCTCTCCCATATTTGATAGCATAATTTCATCTGGAATGTTTGTTTTGGTTTTTGAGAGAGATTATTTTTTTTTTTGTTAATTTTATTATAACTATCATATTTGGGTGCCATTTTACATTTTAATTATAAATAATTCACAATTAATATATATCTTTTTCAAATCCATCTTTGTTTGAATGAAAAGTCATTGAACATTAGATTTTAGTGAATTTGACTTATGATGCATAACTAGGTTTGTGTTTATTTTATTTTTAAGATTTGAATTCTTTTTGAAAAATATTGAAAAATGATTCTAGTTTAGCAACATTATTTGAAAGAAATTGAAATAAAATAAGTTTAGAGTTGAATAGATAATAACTTTACAAATGAAAGTGAAAAAGGAATCTTAATTTCAAAAGTTAAACCATATCTAAATATTCCTAATTTATATTGCAGATATAATGAATATTTGAATGGTGAATGGTCCATCAGTAAACTAAGCCTTTATAAGCTGGTAGTACTTGGGTATCCATTACTTTTTTCCATTGGGTAATTAGAGCTTTGTCTGTCACCATATTGTGGTGATTAGATCTTCTTTCATTGCCACTGTTAATGTTTTGGAGTCATTCTGCTACTTAAACTAAATGTATATTGTTTTAAGTTTACTAGTAATGCTTTCACTGTAACCTTCACTATTATAGCAAGTCCTTGGGTTACATAATGCTCTACATATGTAAATTCATGGATAGGAAAAGCCCATTGAAAAATAACAAAAAAATCTTGAGCTGTGTAAATTTATGTACAGATGAATTCAGGTACTACCTGTAGTTGCACAGTGGCGGCAGGTGCTATGTGGTCAATGTGTCCCTCTTACACTGCATCTTCTTTGTCTCAGTCTCGTGTTTATCTGCATCTCGAGTGTCGGTGATCTGTAAGCATGTTTTCCATAAGTTTTTTGTATAACTTTGTCATTAAAATCACAAGCAAGCGTACAAGTAATGTGAAAGATGCTAGTGTATTAAAGAAGCATAAAACGATTACACTAGAGGAAAAAATGGACATTATTAACAAATATGAAGGTGGACTTTGTTTAACTGCCATTGCACATACCGTGGGGATGCCTGTGTTGATAATAAACATGATTGTGAAAGATAAGGAGAGAATAAAAGAACATATGAAAGGATAGAAGTGATTACAAAGCAATGCTCTGGCATAATTGAGGAAATGGAAAAATTAATAACTTTGTGGATTGATGACCAAACCCAGTGGCATGCACTGCTCAGCCTCAGCCTTATCTAGGCAAAAGCCAAGAGTCTCTATGAAGATTTAAAAGTGAAAAAAAGGTGTAACTGAGGGTTCCTTTGTGGCAAGTCCTGGATGGTTGAATTGATACAGGGCTTGTGCAAACCTGCAATAACATGAAAGTTAGTGGTGCGAGTGCTAGTGCTGATGAAGATGCAGCCAAAGAATTTCCTATTGTGTTGGCTGAGATTATTGATGAGGGAGGGTATTTGCCTGAACAAGTGATTAATGGTGATGAGATGAGAGTATTTTGGAAAAATATGTCAAAATAGATCTACATTGTGAAGGAGGAGAAGATGTCTGGTTTTAGGGTGGCAAAGGGCTGCCTTATGTTGATGCTTTGGGGAAATGCAGTGGGGATCTTAAGCTCAAGCCTCTACTATTGTACCATGCTGAGAATCTGTGGCCCTTCAAGGGCATCTGTAAAGGTTCCCTTCCTGTGACTTGGAAGTCCAATGACAGTGCCTGGGTGAAAAGATACACTTTTGAGCAGTGATTCTGGGACCACTTGATTTCTGAGTTGAAAGAATATTGCAGGGAAAAGAACATTCCCTTCAAGATATTGCTCATCCTTTATACTGCCCCTAGTAATCTACCAACCCTCATTGATTACTATCCGGACATCAAGAGTGTACATGGCAAACCATTTTGCAGCTGATGGACAAGGGAGTCATTGGAACATTTAAGGTCTACTACCTGCATCACATTTGCCCAGGCTATCAAGGCTACCGATGAGGAGGGGAAGACATTAAGGTTGTTCTGGAGAGGCTACAGTATCCTTCATGCCATCAGGAACATGAATGGCATCTGGAAGAAACTCAGCCATCAGTTTGTCCACAACTTCAAGAGCTTTACAGACACCGTCAACAAAATGTCCGGCAACATTACTTGAGAGCTATTTGCAGGAGCTCTCGAATGAAGAATGAAGTTGGAGGCTGAGAAGGTTGCTGAGGAGGAATGCTGTGAAGAAGAACATGCCACAAAGATCATCGAAAGAAGTTTATGATGAAGCAGTTAACCACAACCTACCATTTGGACCATCAACACCTCACATAACTGAGCTTGATAACCTTATATAAGAGCTTAAAATCCTCCCCATCTCTTCTTCCACCACTCTGATGTAATTGAGACACTATTCTTCAACCTCCAAGTTCCTTAATGTAAGCAAGTTAACACTTGGAACTAAGGAAGGAAAAAATGTCCAATTAATTACTGTATCTAATCCTTTATTAAAATTCAGGTTGCTAAAGTGTTACAGTATTTTTAATCTGTATATCTTATGCAGGTGTACAGTACTGTTATGGTATGTACTGTGTGAAATCTGACTTGTGTAAAAATGGATTTATGAAAGGGTCTCAGGAATGTAAATCAGGAAGTCTCTGTATAGCATAATTGACTAATATGCCTTAAATAAAAATGGCTATAAAGATAAGAAAACTAATATTATTAATATTAATTAAGAAGTAAGAAAAAACAAAACAATTATGCCTTATTATTGCTCAGAAATAGAAAAATATTATATAAAAGATAAATATAAATAGTCTAAGCACTTTGTTAAAAGAGACTGCATACACATAGACAAAAAAGAAAAACAAAATCATGAATTACAACCAATTTGTTACTTTGCTAAATGAGAGTTAAACAGAGGTAATTGATTAAATATTTAATTAAACTACACACTTCTGTTCCTAAGGGCATGCAGTTAGTTGATATTCAAGTGGGCTAGATAAGACTAAACAATTTTTTGTTGACATTTTTAAATGACATCTGTATTTGCATTGTAACTTTTCATTGTTCATTTTAAAGAATAAGGACAAATAAAAATTAAATATTTTAAAAAAATGGAATTTTATTATTACTAAATTTACAGGTTAGGTACAGGTATGGGGTGTACTGGGCATATACATAGGAAATGCAATACAAAAATAAAACAAAAAGTGCTAATACAGACCAATTTCATCTGCCTTATACATCTATATGCACTTTATTAGTCATGATATTTTTTTAACACTTTTCACCTTAGAGCAGCATAATGTGCACACCATGATGCCATTTCCAACATGTCATCCATCTTGACAAGTATTCAACTTCTGGGTGTCCATTTTTTGATGAAACCCTAGTCTTGCTGATCACCCTAGTCCTACTCACTGCTGTACCTAGACCAAACTTGTTTGAACTAATGGATGTTGCCTTTGTCAATGATTGGAAGCTTGGATCTCTAAAGAGTTTCCTCACCTTTGCTGCTTTTTTGGCAGTTTGGTCAGCAAATATCAGGCAAGATTTCAATTATTTGTAGATAGTTATGATTATGAATTTTCTTTTCACTTTAAAGAACATGATTCAATTCATTTCATTATTCTGATCAATTTAATTTAAGTATTTGCATATGTTTTGTAGAATTGTGTATAGAAATTGAATTTTATATAGTTATGATTTTTTCTCAGAATCTCTATATAGTGAATGATCTGGTTTCAAAACACACGCACACGTCTCTCTCTCTCTCTCTCTCTCTCTCTCTCTCTCTCTCTCTCTCTCTGTCTGTCTCTCCTCCTCTCTCTGAACATCCCTTTGACTGCTGCTCTGCCACTTTCTTGTCATGTCATATGTAGCCTATTCTTTAAGCATTAGGAGCATCTATGCCAAACCTTGTCTTCGTAGATATGGGAAGGAAGACTGGAGTAAAAACTCTTGTCTGTGGAACTTTATTTTATATTATTTAAGGGCATTGAGAGTAAACAAATGATAATTCTTCATATTTCATCTAATTTGACATCCAGAAACTCATTATCAATTTATTCTGTTGGAGCAGCCTTGAAGAACAGTCTGGAAACTTAACATTGGATACAGGAATCATGTTTTAGTCATAAGTTGTTCAACATAGATCTTTAAACACAAATAAATTCTTGTGCTATCATTGTTTGATAAAACTGGTAACTATTTGAGGAGTTTTCAATTTGATAACCTTCAAGGAGTGGAAGAGTATCCTTAAGGAAGGTCATTTATAATTTCATTAGAGACTTTCAAATATTTGCATCTGTTATATTTGCTCAACTCAGAAATATTCAATGATTTATTCAATAGCTAATGTGTTTCATTGAATAATTTCTAAAATTCCTGAACACTCATTGAAAGAAAATTTCTTTTTTCAAATAATAAATTAGTCTTCAGGACACCTTTTTCAGTTTTGTAAATTGGCAAACTTATCTCTCTCTCTACACTGAGCTGAAATATGGACTAGACATTTTCTACAGAACTTGGGATTTTTAAAAAAATCTTATTGATATATGTGACTTCAGTGCTGTATAAAATGAATGGGTTCCACTACTTATGTATTTATGATCTAAAAAAAATTTTTACCTTAAATCATGCATGTCAGTCTTTATTGTAAGAGAAACAACACTATTGTTGTTCAGTTCACAGTTGATAATTTGAAATATTTGTTGCAGCAATGACTAATGGAATAAGCCAAAGAATTTTCTTTAAACTATGTAATTATAAAACTCCAGATAGTGTTCATATACCATACATTGTTCATATGCATGCTTGCCTTAGAATTTATCTATTAAAATGTCAAAGCAAAGACTTTATTCAATGGAAAGAAGTAATTCTTTAGTGAGACAACTGTCTATGTATAGTCATTTGATTTGCTGACATTGTTATAGATATGATGTGTGAAAATTTTGTGACACTATTAGGTCAATACAAAAATGTTGGTTTTTATATTATGTTAATTTGGAGTTCATTTTTTGTATGCTTGTGAAGGTGTATGTAGATATCATTTTGTAGTGTGTGCTTTGGTATACATTATGCAAAACCTACCTTTTTAAAAATCATAAAATGGATATTTGCTTCATGGTTCTGAGTGAAGCATGGATAGAAAAGTTTCTTGTGTCATTTTGCTTCACGAGTTCAAAATAAGTCAAAAAAGCAAGTGAGGAAACTCATAACATTAAGCAAGCATGGGGTGAGGACACAGCAAATGAGCAAACAGTACAATGATGGTTTGCAAAGTTTTGATCAGGAGATGTGAGCATCAAAGATAAGGAATGTAGTGAATGTCCTTCCAGCTGTGATGATGACCATCTGAAAGCCTTAGTTGAAACAAATCCAAGAAAAACAGTGCAAGAAATTGCTGGAGAGCTTGACGTAAGCACTGCAACTGTTTCCTTTCATCTTGATGCAATTGGTCTGGTGAAAAAAGCTTGACAAGTGGGTGCCTCATGAGTTGAATGAACAACAAAAAAAATCATCAATTGGAGGAGATCTGCTCTTTGCTTATGATAAGAAACAGAAACAACCCATTTCTTGACCAAATCATTACATGTGATGAAAAGTGGATCCTTTACGACAATCACAAACAATCAGCATAATAGCTTGATCATAATACAAGACCCAGCCTCTATGCAAAGAAGGTCATGGTCACTGTCTGATGGACTGCAACTGGTGTCATCCACCATAACTTCTTAACCTGGTGAAACCATCACAGCTGAAAGTACTATCATGAATTAAACGTTTATCAGAAACTCTCCTGATGACAGCCAGCATTGTGGTATCAAAAAGACCCAATCCTGCTCCACAACAATGCTTGTCCTTATGTTGCAAAAGTGACTCTTCAGAAACTGAACATGTTGGAGTATGTCCAACCAAGCAGCAGTTGAAACTATCTTCCAATGGTTTACTGACTCCAGAAATCCAGATTTTTATCAAAATGGTATAAATGCACTTGTAACTCATTGGTAGAAGTGTATTGATTGTAATGGAACTTGGTTTGATTAATAAACTTGATGTCCAGCAACGATATGAAGTCTCATCGTTGTGCTAAAAAATCTGACAAAATGTTTGTAAACCCAACAGAATACAAGATATTGGTGTTGTCACTTTTTCTTTGAAGTGAAGTATCGCAGATTAGGATACCATATAGAGCTTTAAAGATTGAGGTTTTGCCACATCTTGCAATAGAAAATTTGTTCTGGTATTTTATATTAGTCTTTATTTGTTAGGAGCAATATTTTAGTCTACTGTTGTAGATTTCTGCTCTTACCTTCCTTGACCAGTATTAGTTAAGATCAGGCTTGAATGGCTCAGATCAGTTGGGTTGTTGTATAACATCTGTAGTACATTCTTTTTTTTTTTTTTTGCTTGGTATTTAGTTAGCCCCTCTCCTTCCAGTGCACACACATACTTGTTTGTTCTGAAATACTTTGAACAATTTAACAAATGTTGAAACATTAACAAATTAGATGTAAGACATTTATTTGTAGTGATATATGACAATAAGAAACTACTAGCACGTGTACTGATTGTTTTCTAAATTGAATTGAGGCCTAAGGGATTTGTTGATGATTGTTACTGAAGTTGTTTCATGTAATGTTTGTGCACCTTTTTGTATAGGCATGTATACTTAAAAGAAAAGATAAGAAATAATTTATTAGCACATCCAGATATGAAAATACATATTTAAAAAAATTTCTAGCTCAATACAGAATTCTGACCGACTATCTGATTTATTGAGCACTGACAGGTTAGGAATAAAGGAATGAAAGTCATCAGCAGTATGTTATCATTTTTACTTACTTTTCTTTTAGTTACTCCAGGGATCCTCATATCATCATAATTCATGGTTAATTGAACATGAATGAGCTGCAAAAATGATCTTTTAAACATTGTCATACTATGTGGGAAAATAGCACAATCTCACTGCAGTCAAAGTATTATTTAAAATTGACTCTATAGTTTATGTGAGGTACCACTCAGAATGAAAATTTGATTCATTGCCAATCATTGGGTTCTGAATGTTTTGTTAATTTTTATTGAAATCAACATTACTAATTGAAATTTGGCAATAAATTGACTATCTTAGCAATATCAAAAATATACCAATGATTATATTTTTGGGAATTCATAGATCTAATCTTGTCCTTTTGATGATTTTAAAATGTTTTATATGTAAGGTTACTGATATGCTCCATGAAATTAATTAAAATCTTTAAACATAGGAAACAAGAATTTTAGCTATACAACTAATGTATTCATTGTATGTATATACAAAGACATGTTACAAATGGAAAAGTTATTTAGCGTTAATTTTAATGTTTTTTAATACGATTAGCTATAATTTCCACTTGGTGTTTACTGAAACTCATCAAAATTTGATAGTTTCAACTAGGTGCTTATTTGGGTTTTAAAAAAGTCAGAATCTTCAGAAAACTGAAAATGAAACCAAAACCTTGTTATCAACAGTATTTGATTTGTTGGTATGTTGAAACATACATAACTGACAGTATATCTAGTGTAATGAAAGAATAAAAATGGTTAAGTATTAAAATATATATCACAGCAACAATTCATGAATTAACACAAATCAAATGCATTGTAAACTTTGTCATGGCCTGCTGTTCTAGTTCTTCATTCTCAACATCATGTCTAGTAACTTTTCATGCTAGGATGCTTCATTGAATAAATCAGAATTTATGTTCCACATTTTTTTTGTCATCATTGTCTTATAGGGAATTGTACAGGTGGTCCCTGGATTACGAATGTTTGACTTTTGATGTTCCGTACATACGAACAGACCATTGTAAAGTCTTTTTTAATGTTTCTTATACATACATAGTTTATATATACTATTAGGCAAACAGACGTTAAGTACAAACTGTTCGTATGGGTTGCGACTTACTTACAAACTCGACTTAGAGACTGTTGTAAGAATGGAACTTGTTTGTAACCCAGTGACTGCCTGTATGCCCTTCTTTGAAATTCCTGATCCCATCAAGAGAGAAATTTCACTTATTCTCAGACCTGTCAATTCTTATGGTTTAGGCAAACTTATTGTTTTTTGTTTTTTTTAAAAAAATTATTTTATGGCTGTACTAATTGTGCTATTTATGTTTTTTTTTCAAAAGTTTTTCATTGACCTGAAATTTTCCAGAAATAATGCACTATTCACTGCTTTGCATCTTGATCTTATAAGCCCATGAAATAGTTAGTTTAAAAAAGTATGAAAGTAATGTGAACTAGAGAATTTTAATGAGAAATTATGCCTTTTTAACTATATAATCTTGTGCATTTTGATGTATTCCATTTTTTTATGTACCCAGTAATAAGCAGGTGCACTGATCATTAGATAAAAAATGGCTGAAAAATGTGGTTCTGCTTCAACCTCAGTGACTCAAAAAGAGAAAAAAAAAAAGATTAGTGAGCAGGAGTTTAGACGAGAGATGTTCATTATATTGTATCCTTTAAAATGTATAAATTTGCAAGATGTACAGTTTGTGTTATGATCTATTTCTATCAGAGGTGAAAATGATATCAAAAAATATTTCAACAGTTTTAAACACCAGCAAAATTATTTGAGGATACCTGGAACTAATAAACTGGACTCTTTTTTGTAAAGTTCGTTACCAAGTTAGAAAATAGTATGATCAGAGAGGAATGTTTATTCAATTACTTCATTGTGGAACACAATCTTCCTTTGTGGTTTTGGACTATGCTTCAAACATTTTTGTTTCCAGATCAGAAATCACTAAAAGATATGATTGCTTTAGAACTGAAATCACTGCTCTGTTTGAATAAATGGCATGAGCAGTGCAACTAAAGAATTGAAAGTAACATTAAAACTGGGACTTACTAAAAAAAAAAAAAAGCCAAGACTGCAACTAACATGGCTTTTAATCAGTATTACATTGCAATTACAGTCAAACCTGTCTATAACAGCCACTTAGGGGACTGACCAAAAATGGCCTTTATGAGCAGGTGGTCTTTATATCCAGGTTGGGTAGTATGACCGGCCAAATTATAAATAAGTAAACACATGCAAGTACAATGTATTTAAAACAACACTTTTATTAATTATATACATATTTGTAAAAATCAAATGCTATTTCTAATCGAATATTTATATCAAATAAATGTCTTTTTTTGGAAAAAATCATCAGTTTTCATTTGTTTCCTTTGTTTACTGATATTCATTGCTTCAATCGTTGCCTGGATGTCCAAAAGTGATTCTAGTACATCATGTCGACCAGCAAGTTTCATGTAGTTGATGACATCCTTCAGTCCGGATTGGCATTTTGACATGGTGATCATTTCTTCTTTGGTAGCTCTGGCTCAGGAATATCATCATCTGTAGATTCTACATCTGAAGTGCTGTGGCTAGGTACT
This sequence comes from Nautilus pompilius, assembly GCA_018389105.1. Classification (NCBI taxonomy): domain Eukaryota; kingdom Metazoa; phylum Mollusca; class Cephalopoda; order Nautilida; family Nautilidae; genus Nautilus; species Nautilus pompilius. Next base: position 763,084 of record JACATO010001402.1, on the reverse strand, counting down.
GTAACTGCAGGGCCGTCCAACTGTGTTGTTGCCACTTCAGTATCTATCTTAACAAGATCTCTAAATTCACAGCCAAACAAATCGGTGGAAAGCTTGAGGGCCATAAGGGGAACATTAACATAATCTGAGTCATCATCCTCCGTAGATGTGGAAGGCGCCGGTTCGGGATTATCATTGGAGAGAGGGGTGTCTAGCACACCAAAGCCACATGATTTAAAGCATTTTTCAATTGTGGTAGCCTCGACCGCTTTCCAACAAGAATTAATCCAATAAATGGTGTCAAGGACCGATATCTCCTTCAAGATTTGACTGCCGCATTTTGTTTTGTCCTCCATGGCATTGAGTACAAACTGCAGCTGTCGGGTGCGGAATTTAAGTTTAAAGGCTTGGATGATTCCTTGATCCATCGGCTGTGACATGGACGTTGTGTTGGGGGGCAAGAATTGAAGCTTGACATTGGAAAGTTTTACATTAGGGTGTGATGGAGCATTATCTAGGAACAATAACACATTTCTCTTTTGGCGACGCATGCGATTGTTGAAGGATTTTAGCCAATCATCGAACATATAGCTGGTCATCCACGCCTTGCTATTGGACATGTAGGTAACCGGCAAGGATTTGACATCAAGATTCTTGAAGCAGCGAGGCTTAGCAGATTTACCGATCACCAATGGTGTGTACTTTTCCCCTGTCATACTAGTGCAAAGTGCTATCGTCAATCTTTTTTTCAACATTTTGCCACCATGACACTGTGTGCCTTTCATGTGAAATGTTTTTTTATTGGTTGTTGCACAGTAAATCAGACCGGTCTTGTCCATGTTAAAGATGTCTGCTGGTGCATAGTCTTCACACATCTTGGGGATCTTTGCTTTCCAATCACTGACGACTTTTTCGTTAACATCACCACTTTCACCGGTGATAGTACCAAATGCAATGTTATGGCGCTTTACGAAGGCCTCTAGCCAACCATTTGAACCTTTAAACTCGTCATTTGTCAAGTTGTTTTGCGAACTCAAGTGCTTTTTGTTTTAATAGTGGACCAGTAATCACGATTCGTCAAGAAGATGCATCACAAAACCATTCCCAGCACATTCTATTGATTTCCTCATTGCCAGTTTTTCTAGATTTGCGCTTGCGCTCACTTGAAACATTTGATTCATAATCGGCTAACACTTCTGCTTTGCGTTTCACAATGTTTTGAATCTGAGTGCGCCCTACACCTAACTCATCTGCTATTTTCCGAGCACTTTTGCCACTATCACTGAGGTTTACAACTTTCACACGATCTTCGAGTGTCAATGTCGTCCGTTTTGGCATAGCCATTGTGTACAGTATGGAAATTCAATGCAGAATGAAATGCTATGAAAAACGGAGGCTATTTATACAAATGTCTTGCTTCGCTATAAATAGAAAAAGTCATCAAAGAATTCAAATAACATTATAATTAATAGGCGAATGTCTGAAGTTGATAAGTGCATGTCATGTGGCATGAATTGTGATAAAGTGCTCAGTGGGAGACGCGTTCACTGCATAAAATAATTGTTGTTCACTCTTAGTGTTATTAATGAAAAGTGAAAGCATATGTTATTATTCTTCAATAAAAAAGCAAACCATTGTCTTTAGTTTACATTTTTTTTCTTTGATGTTTGTACTCATGGGAGAATGCGTCTCCCACTGAGTACTTTATCACAATTCATGCCACATGTGCTTATCTGGCAGTTAATTGGCATGCTGGGGCCGATAATGGCCGCTATTTAGCAGGTATAATATGGACGTCTGGGGCCTCAAATGAGCGGCCGTTGGCCATGTTGACCAGGTGGCTGTTCTGTCAAGGCCGTTGTCAATGTAATTTGATACGGGACTGTTTCAAGATGGCCTTTAAGAGAAAGTGGCCACTTGAGCAGGTTTAACTGTAGTATTATTAATTACATTAAACATTACTAGTGGAATCATTTCAGTTTTTTTTTTTGTGTGTGTTGGGATTACCTCTGGTTATTTTGTAGTGTGAGTGGTAAGCTGCACAGGATACAGCAGACAGTTAAGCCAGCTAGTGATACTGTGTGGAATTCTACATATGGTTGTGTACTGTTTTTTTATTATTTTACTCCTGCATGTCTTAAATAAGTTCCAAATAAGTAGTGTTATTCGGTGTTGTGATGATCCTAATTTCATAGTCAGCTTTTTTAAATGGATGATGTCTTCATTTGGTCAAACTTCTGCAGTAATTATAAAAACAGATAGTTTGGTTTCACTTTCTAAACAATGAGCAATGGATTTTTCAGTAACTGTCTATCATGACAAACAATATTGTCATTTTATTTTTTATCTCTACTTCTGATTAAGGTGGGTTTTTCTCCAGAGTTGTACACATTTTCAATGGTTATATCATGTTTCCAATATTGGAAATGAAGTAACTATGGTATTGTTGTATTTTAATAATATATCATTGGATTGTTTCACCTTTTCTTTCTGTTGTTGATGCAGCTTTTGCATAATTTTTCTGTCATAGAAATAGCTTAAATTGCTCAAGTAGTTGAGCAGAAATCATTGTAGTCAGCAAAGAGAAAAAATTGTTAACTTGAGTTTTGTTTGTTTTCCTATAATTTATATGCCACATTCATGATGTTTGAAAAGCCATTTTAAAAGTTTTATTTCAGCATCTCAGTTTTAAGCCACCCATAGGTAGCAGAAGCCTTTTCATCTTTTTTCTCCTGCATTTATCAGTTTTTTAAAACTAGAAAGTACTAATTGCATTGTAAATCTGTATGGGTAAGTGATGTAGCTGTATTGGTTCTATGTTTGACCATTGCATTTGTTTATGAATGAGGCTTGCTTATGCCTGTGAAAGTTTGTGTGACAGATTATGTTGGAAGAGCCAGATACCTAACTACTTCCCCACAGGGTGCAATTTACCCAAGTTCTTATTCTCTCACTGAGTTTTCTCTCTCTATGTCCCTTTGAGATGGTGGCCATTTGTGATCTCTCTGACTTCACTAGACATTGTTTGCAATTGATATCTGGTTGCTATCTCATGTAGCATTGATTTATTACTCAAGCTGAGCTGCATTGTTTTTTTCTGACTGAAATAAACTGTTTTGATTAAAGATTCCATCCTAATGAATTGTTTATTTAACCCACATCTAAACATGCAAAATTTACTTTTCTCAAATGGAGGCCTAATGTCTGGCAGAGAAACCAGTTCTTCATAAAGTTTCCTCAAGTGCACTGGAAGACTTGACCTTTTATTTTTGACATAAGATACTTTTTTTACACATCAATGGTTGATAGATTTGGTTGGAATGGATTTTCCATCCTCTAAAGCCATTCCAAGCAATCTGGTTCTTTTTATTGTGGTGTGTGAACCCAAAGATATACAAGTAAAGTTTAAGTCTGTGCTGATGACTGAACAAAAACTTGGATTAGTTCTCACAAATCTTTACACTTGGACAGGTAGAGATGTTGCAGATGTCCATGTCATCCAAATTCTCAGATAAGACCTTTGGGGGAATCTATCAATTAATTTACATTCATGTTTATTTTCCCTTGTAGAGAATACCAAGTACAAAATTTTCTACCTCAAGGACAGTTTTTGGAGTTGTTCTAGAGATCCTAAATGGAAGCAGCACTGTTGGGACACTTTTGTCATACTGTCTTGTAATTAGGCTCAGTAATTGGGGCTGCTATAAGATGTAGTTTTAAGTTGCACTGTGAGCACAAATGAGTAAGTTTGGTTATGTTGTCTGTTTTAACTGAATTTTATGTAAGGGTTATTTTGCTCTTATTCCAAATTCCTAAGCTAGTTTGTGGAAATTGCTAAGATTATTACTAAGTTTTTGGTGGATTTTAGGTTTACTGCATAGGGTAGCTATCTCGTTATTTGTATTAAAGGCTTTAGCTATCTGATGGAAGAAAAGTATTTGCTTTTTTTTTTTTTTTTCGTTGTACTACCAACACGAATTCACTCACTATGTTTACATTGTTTAACCCTCTGAGATTCTGGAGAAAGAGAATCGTTTGTTTATTCACCATTGGTCTGCGTTCTTGCCATAAGAACTCAATCATTTCAGCATTAATGGCAGTGTATGCCCATTTGGGCATTCCTATAATTTTACTCTTATACCATAGGTGAGCTGTGACTATTCTGTTTATTACAGATTCCTTAACTTTCCAAGTGCTGGGTCCTCCAGTTGCTACTCTGACTGTCTGTGAAGTTAGCCCTAACTTGAGAATGATTGCTCCGGAAAATATATCGTGTGTAATGTCCTGCAGGATTAGAGCTAATGTGCACCCTATTTAGTTTAGTGTTTACACATATCTACTGCAATAGTGTCCCTGCCTATCTAAGTCATGTTTGGGGGTCACAGTCAAAGTCGTCCATCACATACATCATGTCTGCAGGAAAGAATGCATATACACTCCCTTGCAACATTTGGTGCGTATACTGGTGCTATCATTGTGTTTGTTTGATCTTCTAATTCAGTGGTTCCTAACCTTTTTGAGGCAATTACCCCATATCACCATTTCGAAACATAATTTATCCCAAGCTTAAAATATGACATTAAGTCGTGGGATAAATATTTACCCAGTGCTTACTTTTTTTAACTTAAGTCATTGGGAATTTAATGTACACAACTGTGGTTTTCAGTACCTTCGAGTAAGACCTGACTTATGTTTTCTCTGCTTAATCAAGTCACTATTGTTAATTGTTTTGAGTTGAGTGATTGAGTTATTTCATAGTGAAAATTTTTTATCCCACGCTACCAAATTTGCTATATTTGCCAAGATGTTTGTTTGTTTTATATTTTTTCATATACAATTATTTTAATTTCCTCTTATCTTTATTTTACAATTTAAAAAAAAATTAATATGAATGAAGAAGCAGTATGTGGTTTATTATGAAATAGACTAATAAATGAAATATTATGTTCTGATAGTGATAATGAAGAGAAGGAAGACAATGTTGAAGACCGTAATTTTGATACCAACATTGATCAAAGTGCCTGTGAAAGTGATGTTGATTATGGTAAAGTTTAATAAAATATTGTTCTTTTTGTCAGTAATGTAATTTTTTTATTTGTTTTTTTTTCTAGCAACAGGAAATTTTATTATAATGGATGAATTTCTACTTACGTATTTTTTATTTGTTGATAATATTATATAAAGTATATCATACACTGATTTTAATTTTATGGTTATTTTTTTGGAAAATAAACGCTTTTTAATACTTTATAATTTAGCTAAAATATATTAATTTTAATCCTCCTTTTTCTCCTTTTAAACTTTACTAAAGTAGAATATAAGGTAGATATAAAGTAGAAGAAATACTATATTTATTAAATATAGGAGAAAAATAAAGTTAAAAGGGAGAAAAATAAAGTCTAAGGACTATACACTATAAAATATTACAAGCTTTATTTAATGCTACAAATTTTTACGATATTTATGACAAAAAGTATATATATAAATTTTACAAAAACCGCATATCTAATTTTCAGTGTGAAGGTTGCTGCTGCTGCTTTTCTTCTCTAGTTTTTATTCTTAGTTTGGTCAGAGAAAGAGTCACACATGGATCAGATAATAATTTTAATAGATTTCATTTTTTAGTTTTCATTCCAAGAACTGTGGAAAAAGCATGCTCATAAAGATATGTGGTAGAAAAACCAATAAGGTAATTTACTGTTCATGATGTTAGTATCGGAAGCTGCAAAAGAGAAATCCAAGAAGAGTCCAAAGGGATCTTTGTATCAAACATTGTTTTTCAAGCATTGTTTGTTCTTAAGGTAATGAACTCTTCTTTGCCTGGAAAATCCTCATTGGCAATAATATTTTCATTCACAGCAAAAGGATTTTGTATCCATTCATTAGAAATATTGTCTAAATCAGGAAAGTACTTTTCTAAGCTTTTTGAAATGCAGTCAAATGGTCTTTTATGAAGTTCTAATTATGTGTTTTGGGTTCCTTGAAGAGTCAAATTTCCTGTATTTATCTCCCCAAAAACATCAGCTGAATAACATAAAAGGGCAACCAACATGTTGCCATCAAATAGATTAGCAAGTAGAGATCCTTTCTCTCTGAAAAACATTTGTAGGATTTCACGTAGTTCAACAACACGAATAAGGACTTTGCATCGAGACATCCAGCAAACTTCTGTATGATAAAGTAGTGTTTCATATTTAGCTCCCATTTCTCTACAAAGCTCTTTAAACAGGTGACTGGTTTGGACTTGACGAAATTCACAATTTTGATTGCATCTTCCAAAACAGCCTTGAGACATGTTGGAAGACCTCTTGATGCCTAAGCATAACGATGGATAATACAATGCACAACATCAGTATTAGGATTCTTTTGTTTGATGAAACTGTGAAACCCTTTATTTTGACTCATCATACTTGGAGCTCCAACTGACACCTGTGAAATGTGACTCCAATCTAGTCCTGACTTTTATAGAAACCCATCTACTCTGCTGAGTATATCTTCTCCTTTTGTAGTTGTAGGAAATTCATTACAAAATAACAGATCTTATTTTATACTGCCTTCATGAACATACCTGATAAAACCAGTTAATATTGAACAAGATGAAATATCTGTGCTCGTATCAAACTTCATTGAAAACTTAGGAAATGAACTGGATGTTACTTCTTTAATTAATTGTTCAAGTATATCTGCAGTAAGATCATTGATTCTTCGAATTGTGTTGTTTGAAAGTGAAATAGAACTTAGCTTTTTTGCTTGGTCCTCTCCACATACTTTTCCCACCATTTTGATCGCGCATGGCAAAATCAATTCTTATGCCACTTCATATGAGGCTTCAAGAGAAGCTAATAACTGTTGCAATACACTACCAGATTTCCCAAACTTTAGAGACTGCAGTTGATTTGCTGTCTGTTGAAAACATGAAATTTCTTTCAATGCACTGGTAGGATGACATTTCATCAAATGTTCTTTTAATTTTCCTGGTTGTAGACTTTCATTAATCAGAACCTTGCAGTATAGCAGTGCTCTTCAAACTTTTTTTGTCGCGACCCCTTTTTGGAAAAATTTTTTTTTCGTGACCCACCAAAATTTTTTATAAATAAAAAATAAGTTAATGCAGCGAAAAAGTTTATTGCTTCGAAAAATCAACATAAGCTAAACATGAAATAAAATATATTTTACTTTTTTTATTTATTTATAAAAGAATTCACAGAAAAAAGCACGATAGAAATAAGCATATGTACGAAAAAATAAGGGGTTATGAAAGATAATAGCAGTTAAAATCATATATCATTATTAAGATTATATCATTTCATTTGAATCAATGAGATTGATGCGATTGCATTTTTTTGCATAAAAGATCAAATCTAGGCTCTAACATTGTCAAAGCTGGTCTTAGTACGGTTTCGAGACATTTCAAATTTGCTCGATGTTTTGTTTTTAGGTTAGTTAATGCCGAAAAAGCACTTTCGCATAAATAAGTCGATGCAAAAGGTAGAAGAGTGTTTATTGCAAGCTGAGATAAGTTCGAATATTCTGAATCAAGACCAGACCAAAACGATATGAGACTCATTTTAGCAAACGTGATTTTTAAAGAAGAATCAGAAGAAAGTTCTGCCAATTCTTCCTGCGCCTTTACTGTAAGATTACCACTTTTTCGACCTCAACATCAAATGGATTTTGAATCCAAGCAAATTGGCTCATGTCTGATTCTTTGAGAAAATACTTTTTGAAATTTTCTGCTAAACTTACTAAATGAGCGATTATGACTGGTTTAACTTTTTCAAAACTTAGTGCGTTTTTGGTTATGAACTCTTCCAAACATGGAAACATTTCGTATATGTTTCTTTTCACATTAATCAACCAAACATTAGTTTTTTTAATGAAACCTTGAATTTTCGAAGTTAATGTAAAAATATTTGTGTTTGCACCTTGCAATGATATGTTGAGTTCATTAAGCTTGTCAAGAATATCTGATAAATAACAAAGTTTAGAAACCCAGTCTTCATTGTGAAAGTATCTTACCAAATCCGAGTTATTACTTGATAAAAATAACATGACTTCATTTTTTAATGTCAGTAGCCTTCTTAAAGCTCGACCTCTTGAAAGCCATCTAATATCCGTGTGGAGCAGCAAAGATTCAAATTCTGAGCCCATTTCTTTGCAAAAATTCGTAAAGAGTCGAGTATTAAGAGCACGGGATTTAATGTAATTGATTATTTTCACTGAATCTTGTAGCACTTCACACAATTCTTCGCTAATTTTTTTTGTTGCTAGCACCTCCCGATGAATCATGCAATGAGTGAAGGTTACTTCCTTTTTACAAACGGATCTGACTTTACTGTGGAAACCAACATTCTTTCCTGTCATTGCGGCTGCACCATCTGTGCAAACTCCAACACAGTCAGCCCATTTTAATCCGACTTCTTCAAAAAATTTGTCTACTTTTTGAAACATTGCCCCACCTGTAGCGTGTGCTTCCAACGGTTTGCAAAAAAGTAAATCTTCATGAAGATCATTGTGGTAGCAATACCTTACATACACTAATAATTGTGCCATGTTTGTGATATCCGTTGTCTCATCCAATTGAATTGCGAATTATGAATTTTCTTTAATTCTTTCTAGTAATTGTTCATGTAAGTCCTCGCTAATTTTCGAAATTCTTCTGCTCACTGTGGTGTCAGCCATAGGAATTTTTTTTAATTCGTTTGCATATTTTTGTCCGATGAGAATTTCGGTCATTCTGATGGCTATTGGAAGAGCAAGCTCTTCTCCAATTGTAAACGGTTTTTTAGTCTTTGCAATCAAAAAAGATGCTTCATACGATGCCCGCAAATATTTTAAATTTGTTACAGAATGCGCTTCAATATTTGATTGTTGTTTTCTTGTAGATTGCAACAACCTTTCAAAATACTCCACGGGTTTGTTAACACAAGAAGAATGTTTAGTTTCGAGATGCCTTTTCAATTTTGCAGGCCTCATGCTTTCGCTTGCTAAGTGCTCACTGCAAACCACACACATTGGGCGCTGCTCATTATTTATTTCAATGAACGTGAATCCAAATTGTAAATAAATTTCGTTGTACTTTCTTTTTTTCACATAAAAAAGCTTATTCTCTTTTGCTTCCGCTTTAGAACTTGTTACACCGGTTGCCATCGTACCGGCATCACTCAAATCATCAGAGGTTTTTCTCTTGTTTATCAGCCACTTATCCATCGTCGATTTATCTTAAAATAAAAAATGATGAGCGAGACATGATCGTATTAAAAATTGTAATGCATAGTTTATAAGTGAAGGTGAGAAATAAAACAAAAGAAGAGGAATCGTTAAGGTAAGTTATAATGAAATATCATATTATTTTGCTTTCTTGATGAAGTTTAACAATACCATTTAAATTAAAACGATTGTCAATTTATATTGAAAATTGATGTGTTTGTTGTTAAATTAGTAAAAAAACAATGTTGAATATTATAAAAAAAATTTCATAATTATAATTTTGGCGACCCCCTTTCTATGGTTACGCGACTCCCTTGGGGGTCGCAACCCCCACTTTGAAGACCTCTGCAGTATAGCACACATTGTGGACGATCTCCAGATGAATCTGGCAAGTTTACAAAACCGTACTGCAAAAATGCTTCATTATAAGTTTGCTTGCATGTTACTTTGCTCGACATTTTAACTCTGAAAAAAATAATGAAAATATGATAATCTAAATGAGAAATTTATAAACAACTATTATTTATAACAAAGAAGAATATTGATAAGAATGTTTATGTAAGTAACTAGACAACCCTTGAACCCATTGGGTTCCAATTGTGACCAGTTTCTGTTTTGTGATCTTTCTTGGAGATCCTGAAGATGTTCAGTTCTTCCTTGTTACGTCTCTTGTTCTCCTCTGCTCCTTAATGCTTCTTGACCATCCCACAACTCGTTTGCTTCCTCTTCTTGGCAGATATTGATTGAAATTTATAAACTTCCAAACACAATTTTATTTATTTTGGACGCTTAATTTGTAGTCAAAATAACTGCCAAATCATAATGTGGCAGCCTGACTTAAGTAAATGTGAAATTCAAACACACTGTATTGCTAGTAATAATTACAAAAGACTTAGTGCTTACATTTTCTGTTGCCGATTTGAACGAAATTTGTTACTGCACATTTGCCTATAACAACCGGACACTCACGCTGTAGTCAAAACAACTGCTAAATTGTAATGTGGCAGCCTGGTCTCTCGATTCTAGTAGCCTCATTCTCAATTTCAGTCTACATCACTTTGCTGTTGCCATATTAGGATATGATAAAGCAGCTGCTAAATTCAAACACAATATTGCTTGCTAGTAATAATTACAAAAGTCTTAATAATTACTTTTTTGTTGCCCGATTTGAATTAAACTTGGTAATGCATACTGCAGGCAAATGGCAAGTAAGGTGACCATAAAATTATTGTGCTATCATGTACCTTTTTGGCTGTATTTCAGGAACATTGAGTTTTAGTAATATATAGATAATTATATTTTTTGTTTATATTTTATACTACAAGTTTCTAAATCAGGAACTTGCTCATTACCCCAAATTTAATAGATCATTACCTGACTGGTAATTTACCCCAAATTTTGGAAACACTTTTCTAATTGAATGCTAACTATAATTACATATCCAGCATTATCATCACACACAATAAGAGTATTCTAATTTGAACTTTAACTTGGGTGAAATAGTATAGCTACTCATTGTTTCTACTCAGTGAGTGCTGTGCTACAGTGCTTCTGTCCTTTCCATTTGGAAAATTTAGAGTACTTCTGCCTAACTGTTGAGATATAGTTCTGCTAGCAGGATATGTCTGTTTTAGTTTTACCTAAATTACTAAAAAGGCAAAATATGTTTTGTATTTAGTCCCTCTGACATTTAGGGAGAGAAATCTCATCATCCTAACCATAATTGAAAATATACAGAAAACATCCATTCATGGATGTTAAAACTTGGTTGCTAACTTAAAAAAAACATCACGATGAAGGGACTCAAGTGCTTACCTCCATTGTTAAATGGGACTCTTTACTTGACAACTTAGCTACTGTTCTGTTTTTGTTGGCCAACTATAGCAGAACATCCTCCATTACAGCATTGACGCGGATTCCTTCATGATTTTCCCTTGACAACACCTTAGGAATATGGGTAGAAGGATTTGACATCCCCCCAATACCTTTGTTTTTCTGTTTGGGGTATATGACAATCTGCTCTGCCATAATGTTTTTCAACTGGCGTTTCTTACTCTGGCATGAATTTTTTGGTCGGCACCAACTTATAGCTTTGATGACATATGTTGCCACTTAAGACCTTGTTGACAAGAGAACAAGCTCTTCTGAAGTCTCTGCTTATGCAGCTGCATACAGGGAATTTGAAGTGTCCATTGTCATTTGGGTTGTTGCTTTGGGTATTGTTGTGCACAAGTTGAAGCTGACTAAAACCCTACCATACACTACAGGAGCATAGCCAAAGTCTTTTCTGGGGTAGCTAAAGTTAGCCAGCATAACTTTATCCAAACAATAGGATTCACTTCTTGCAGCTTGAATTCCATGCTCCTACCTTTGTAGAGGCAATTTAGTGGTAATTGTCATCTGTCTTACAGACGATTTATTTGCTCTTTTGGGCTTAGATAAGTGTCTACTCATGAAGTCACCCTGGCTGCTGCTAATGCCTTTACTACAGTGATCAGGGTGATTTCCTGTGTCTGTCCATACTGGAGGAAGAGGTGTGGTGCCAGTCGGAACCCCAAATGGTAGGCTCAGGACACCAGTACTCCAGAACTCCACTTTGATCTTTTTATTTTGTCAGTTGTGTTTGCTATGTGTAATGCAGTGTAAAGTTCATGTCTGTGTGTATGTCTCCGAAGAGAAGGGGTTGGTTGAGGTTGAAACCCATTTTTGAGGTGTTATGAGAACAAAATGCCTGCGATGTGGAGCGAAACTTGGTTAGAGCAATCACTTCCTCAGTCAAAAATCCTCTGGGTAAAAGCCTTGGTACCTCAAGTCCAAAAATCAGTCCAGAGATGCCTAACCTATCCAGCCAAAGGATTGAAGGCCCAGGGCAAAAAGGATTGCTCATTCCCACACTTTCGAGCAGGGGACCTTCAACTGTGCTGCCACCACAAGTGTACTCAGTCCCAACCCATCCAGGTGCTGGGTAATCCCTTTCCATCATTGAGTTCACCAAACTCCATGACAGGAAAAAAGTTACCCCAAGTTCGATGGAAGGAACCAAAATATCCTGGGCACTACATTTTAATCTTTTTTTTTTCCCTACTTCCTAAAAACTTTATTTACCTACGATATGAATAATTGTGTGCAAAATGCTTATGTTTAAGGTGTAACTAGATTGGTTCCATGTTCGGCCATCACAGCTGTTTTTAATTGAGGTTTATCCCATGCCTGTTCTTCATGTAGAGCTAAGAGAATAGTGGGCCATCCAACTCCTTCTCTAATTGGCAAGAGAGGTGTGATTTTTCCAATTCTCAAAACAGAGTTTACTCTCTGCATGTCCTTATGAGCTAAATGAGAAAAACAATATAGTTGACAAAGAAAATGCCTTCTTTGTCTTCTGTCATCAGTCACCAAATAACCTTTGACCTAGTAGTCATATATACATTTAATGAATAAACGTTATTCTGCTCATTGTGATATTATTAAACTATTTTTCTGCTTCTTCTTCCTCTTCTAAGTTGAAAAGGAAGGTTTTTGACCAAAGTCATCGGCCTGAGTTGGTTAAATAGCTAAAGTACATATAAACGTACATAATTAAATGTTGGCTACTTAAGCAACCTAATGCCTGGTTTATGAGCCAGGAATTCGAAAATTTCTCTCTGTCATGAGCACTGGATTACTCGGCCATATATTTTTTACATAGCAGTGGTGCAAAGTGTTGTTGGTGTGGATTTGTCATTCTCTAAAGCCTTTCGACTACACCAAGCTATCTGCCTAGCAGAGAAGATCAAGAAGTTCGAAAGACAGTCCGTTTTTACTTCTTATGGGAAAAGTAAAGGTGCGCCAGTACGGATTAAATCTGCACTGGTGTCCTTTTAATATTTTGACCAAAACTTGGACTGGGTGCCACAGGCTTTTATTCTGCAAAGAGGTAAAGACACAGTGAGCAACCGTTTCAACCTCCCTCGGACATACGAGACATTTGGAGGAACCTATCAGTTTCCATCTAATATTTATTTTCCCTTGTAGAAAGTATCTGGTGTAGTATTTTTGAATGTATGTCTGATGTGATGCCATCTAATAGACAGCCTTTGGATCGTTCCCAAATATGTTTCCAAGAAAAGGGGCCTGATCCTAGGTAATTTCCAACATCCCTTTATAGCCCGGTTCCGTTACCATTCGTGATGTAAGGAAGATATATAGGTCACATGAAGATAGTTTATTAGGTTTTTGAAATCTCCTAATTTAACTGTATCCCCTATGAGGGCTATCTCACTTCTACTCCATCTATCTAAACTAGCTTCATGGAAACTATTTAACGTTTTGTTAATTATGTGGTGGGTTTTATATTTATTGCATATTATTTCTAATCCGTCATCTTTTTTAAAAGCCTTAGCTATTCAGTCTATGAAAACAATTTGCCATATTGATTTTCTATCTACGTCCCTTATGATATCTAAAATATTTTTAAGTTATTGAGTGAATATTTTACTCTCTAATGTTTAAACCTCTTTGATTCCTGGGAAGTCGAATCACTTGTTTATTTACCAGATGTTTGCACCCTTGCCACAAGAACCTCCACCCAGTTCAGTATCAAAGGCGGCACTCGCTCAAGCTGGCATCCCTAATATTTTACTCTTATACCATATAGAGGCTGTTACCAAAATATTTATAACCATTTCCTTACCTATGAAACTAAGGTTGTGGGCTTGCCAGCCCTTTAATTGTAATTAAATTTCTTAATTAGTTTGCACCAATTGTCCTTATCTACATTAACATTTTTTACTAAGGGGAAACACGATACCCAAAATTTTAATTCTATCTATACTCCCTCTAATTCCAAAAGCCTCCGGGTTGTGTTGGATTTTCTGAAGACGACCCAACCATGCTCCTTGAGTTTTATTTTTATTTTTTAGCACCTGATGCCCACTTATCTCGAACGAATATCGTGGTGTCATCAGCATATTGTATAATTTTAACTTCTATTTTATTATTCATACTAATACCTTTAATTTTATCCTCAGCACGGATCACAGAGGACAAGGTCTCCTCAGTGATTGCATACAGCAACGCACTGAGAGGGCAGCCCTGCCTAATACTGCTTGTGGGTTTAAAATATTTCGATGAAAAACTGTTCTGGCTAATTTTTGTCTGGATATCTATGTATACTAATTCTATCCCTCTAATAAAGGTCTTCCCAAAACCTAACGCATTTAGTGTCCTCAGCAGAAATCCCAGTCTACTCTATCAAATGCTTTCATCTGATGGGCGACTAGCATTATCGCTGCGGAATCTTCTGTCTACTTTATATACTATTTCTCTGATCAGTTGAAGAGTGTCTACAATAGATCTGCTCCTAACTGAACAGTTCTGATCCTCATTAACTACTTTATGCATAACTTTTGCTAACCTTTCCTTTAGCACCTTAGCTATGATTTTGTAATCATAATTTAGGAGACTAATGGGCCTCCAGTTCGTCAGGCAGTCTCTGTCACCATCCTTGAAAAGGAGAGTGACAGTAACGCTCTGTTGGCTGGCTAAGATGACCCTCTGATCGAACGTACTATTATCTACAATAGTCAGATCCTTAACTAATAGGTGTTCAAACCTTTTATAGAATTCCAGTGTAAGACCGTCACTCCCTGGGGATCTATCATTATTTAAATCTCGAATAGTTTTTTTTTACCTCTAAGTCTTATATGGGTCCTTCACAGAGCTCAGCCTCTAAAGGATCTAATTTATTTTCTAATTTTGCCAAAAGTTCGTCCTGAGTTATCGGACTTGTCTGCTCTTTTGTATAAAGTAGTTTATAAAACTGAGTCTCTTCCCTAATTATATTCTCTGTTTTAGTCAAAATACGGCCTTCTTTATCTTTTATACTACTCATTAGTTTACTTTCTGCTTTAACTCTCTAAATTGCAGAAGGCTTTATTACATCCCTCTCCACTAATAGCCTGCACTCTGGCTCTAATTCTAGAACCTGCTTTGCTATTATTTAGTTCAGTTAACTCTCTCTTAATGGCTTCAATTTTACTTAAATTAGCTAAACCTACCACCGCACAGTTTAATTCTATTTTAAGCTCATTCCTAAGGTGTTGATCTAAATATATCCCATAAGCACCACATATTTGACAATATTTTATGCTGAATTCCTTCAGCTTTAACTTCACTACATCCCACCATTCAGTAATGATAGAGTACTTAATTATTTGCATTCTCCAGAGTTCCTGTACACCTCCTACTTTATCTGACTCGGTCTGAACAGAGGTATTAAGTTTCCAGTATCCAGGTCCCCTGGTAACTTCCCTAACTGCGAAACTAACCCTAACCTGAGAATGGTCGCTCCAGGAAATTACGTCATACATAATATCCTGAAGGTTCGCCGCTACATTAACACCAATGTACACTGTCTAATCTAGTCGCTACACTATACCTATTGCTAAAGTGAGTGTACAATGTAGAAAATGGGTATTTCTAAAAGCATCAACCATGCCAAACTGAGAGCACATGGCCTGCAGCTGCAGCATTCCGACTAAATGCGTCCTATATTTAGTGTCTGGTCCCTGCCTCTCTAAATCATGGCTTGGGACACAAAGTCACCCATAACATACATTTCATCTACAGGGTAGACCTTTTATTCCTTATCTAACATATCATTGAGGTTCCGAAAGAAATGTTCCCTAGCAACGTTGGAAGCTTAAACCGATACAATCATCACCTTTCTCTGTAACTCTCTGTTGTAATACTAACTGTTATTACACGTCCATCTTTATCACTAGAAGTGTGATCTACTCTGATTTTGTATTTTTGGTGAAAAAGAATAGCTAACCCTCGCTTTTGCCCAATAAACTCTAAACTCTTAAGCTTTATTCCTTTCCACTTGCAAATTTAATTTCTAACTATCTGATTTTTTATATGAGGTCTGTCGAAAAAGTATCCGACTTTATTTTTTCCCATGGGAAGTAATGACGTTAAGGAGGCAAAAGTGTGTATTGTGGAGCCGCATGCCTTCATGCGCTTGCATGGTTTTTGGTGTGCTTGCTGGATGCGTCAGTCACTGTCAGGTAGCCATCGTGTGAGGTGCTGCACTACTTACTGATCACATTTTCATTTCGCCTGTGATGACGGAACGTGTGGAGCAATGATTTTGCATCAAGTTTTGCCAAAAGCTTGGGGATACCAAAGCGGAAACAATTTGCAAAATTCAACAGGCTTTTGCTGACAATGCCATAGGTGTTACCCAAATAAAAGAATGCTAACACAGGTTCAAAGATGGCTGCACATCAGTGGAGAGTGATCAGCGTTCCGGGAGTCCGTCGTCCAAGCCAAAATGTAGTTATTGAGGTGTGGACCTTGATAATGTAGAATCGTCGTTTGACAGTGCGGGAAATTCGTGGCGAGGTTGGGATCAGTAAAGATTCTGCACATGCAATTTTAAAGGAGGATTTGCACTTGCGCAGAGTGGCAGCGAAATTTGTGTCCAAGGTGCTTTCTCAGGAACAACAACAAGTTCGTCTTGAGGTTGCGCAGGACTTGCTGGATACTGCCAACAGAAATCCTGAGTTCCAGAATACCTTGATAACTGGAGATGATTTGTGGGTGTACAGGTACGACCTGTAAACCAAAGCTCAGTCATCACAGTGGCAGCACCAAACGTCGCCAAGGCCCAAATAAAGTACGTCAGGTCCTGAGCAAAATCAAGGTTATGCTGACTGTTTTCTTCGACTACTGAGGTGTTGTGCATCACGAATACGCTCCAGAAGGACAAACAGTTACAAAGGAATACTATCAGGAAGTCCTTCAATGGTAGTTCGTGCAAGAAATCGGATCTGTGGGTCTTACAAAACTGGCAGCTGCATCAGGACAACACCCTGGCTCATTCACCAGGCTCCCTACTCTCCAGACATGGCTCCTTCTGACTTCTGGTTGTTCCCAAAAATGAAGATGCCACTGAAAGGCTCCCGCTTTGAGAGCTGAGAGGACATCATAAGGAATGCAACAGTGAAGCTGAGAGCCATTCCGGAAGAAGCATTCCAGACGTGCTTCAAACAGTGTAAGGATCGCTGGGCTAAGTGTGTGGAGGCACAAGGAGCCTACTTCGAAGGGGATTAGCAATTGAACCCCAACAAATATGTAATTTTTTTTTTTCCCAGTCTAAGGTCGGATACTTTTTCGTCAGACTTTGTATGTAGTTCCTGCAAGCAGGTTACTTCTGTTTTTGAGCTACCTAAATAATCTAAAAAAGTAGCTCAATATTTATTAAATTTAATCCCTCTTTCATGGAAAAAAATTTTATTTCACTATCCTTATCTAAATCACTAAATCAAAGGCGTTCATCCTTGGACATTATCTCAAGTCATTTCCAAAAGTGGAAAATCCTGAATCATGTGTTCCCTCTCCTCTCATCAATGACTATGGTCAGGGTGGATTCATTGATGCCTAGCGACTCATCCACCTGGATATATTTTTGGGCCTCCGAATCAGAGCGTCCTGTGTCTTGGCCTCCTCATATGAAGCAAATTTAGACCTAGTCCTCCGTTGTGGTATGGATACTGGTGTAGGCTTATTGGACGCCAACTGCATCCCTTTTACCTTCTTTTTTTGTACTGATTCATCGACCATTTGCTCCATTGTCAATCTCAGTGGAGGTCTTTTCTTATCCCATTGGCAATTCTCAACTACCATGAAAGAGGACCTGTCCCGATTACGGCTTCTACATCTTTGCCGTCATCTTGCACTTTCTTAGTTAGGCTCTTCAGGAAAGCACTCAGAGGGCATTTGCTAAGTGTGCAAGCTAGGGTCTCTGTGACAGTTTCCTTCATGGGACTGACACCTCAGCTATTCCTCTGCAACTTTCAATAGTATGTCCTCACATTATGCAGGCCATGCAAAAGGGTGCTTGTTCGGTTTGGTCTCTTTACAAGATCGTAACCTTGTACATACAACCATTAATGATTCCTGACATCCTCCTGGGGATAGCCTTATGTATAAGCATTTTCTTGCTACGCTGTCCTGACAGGAGAGGCATACCTGCTAAGGTGTCGTATGTAAAATCAATCAAAACCTTACCATATTCCTTCAAGATCAGCACTAGAGCATCTTCTGGGGCGGCTAAAGGTAGCCCACGCAACTTTACCCAAGCAATGGGATTAGTTCCGTGGGCTCGTATCCCACACCATCTATTATCAGAAACTTTCTGATAATAAAATCGCCATCATTGTCTGTCTTGCAGACAATCTCCACCACCCCATTGGGTTTGTGTAGTATGGCCTCGACACATTCAGTCATTCAGGACTACATTACTGCCTTTTTTACCTCGATCAGGTTGACTCACTGCATCTTACCATAATGGAGGAAAAGTGATCTTTACTCCCCAACCTGTTTTTCCCAACAAAAGCAGTGTCACCTTTTGCTGCAATGGGTGGATGCCCTACACTCTTGCAATGTGTCGACTTCCCCTTCTGGACTTTAGGTATTGCTGTCGCCTCACTTATGGTGGAGTAGCTAGACCCCAGATTATACTCCTTCAGGAAATCCTTGAAGGACTTAATTCCTTACAGGGAGTCCTCACCTTCAGAATTGGAAGATGACAATGTCAACTCCGATAGCCTTAGGTTTTTAAAAACCCCAACATACATTTTAAATGACACTGCCTTCTCCTTTGGGGTCATCTCCAGTTGGGGTAGAGGTGCCAGGCACTTTTTCTGCCTACCGGGGCCCATTCACTATGGGAGTAAAACACACACATCTCCAGATGTATGTGCTGCACCTGACATATCTCCATCTGGACCAAGGTCATGCTCTGCCGATGACATCCTTATGAGATTGTTAACAATCTGCTTTTGACGGTTGTTTGCTGGCTTATACTCAAGTTGCACCTGGGCTGACCTGATGTATCCAACTGGATTGGCTTTAGCCGGCTCCACCAAAGGGCTACAACAACCAGGAAATCTCTGAAACCTTCGTGTTTCCAGGCAAAAAGACAGGAAGGTAGTCCTGTTTTCTCCAAGCAATACCCAGGCATACTTGCAAGATCCAACACTAAGGGGTGATTCCACAACCCTTACAATACCAAGTATTGTTCACCAAAGTGTCTTATGTTCTGGCAACAGATCAACTGACTTATCTTGAGAGTTTGGTTCGAATAATCAAACGAAAAATAGCTTCAACGTAAGAGCAGCAGTATTACACTTTCATCTTTTTTCTTTTTTTTTACCTACTTTCTAACAATTTTATTTAACTTATAATGTTAATAACTATATGTAAAATTGATTATGTTACTTATGTAACTGGAACGGTTCCCTGTTCGGCCGTCACTGCTGTTTATAATTGATGTCTATCCTATGCCTGTTTCTTGTTCATGTAAAGCTAAGAGAATAGCGGGCCAACCCAACTCCTTCCCTAATTGGCAGGTAGAGGTGCGATTTTTCCAGGCTAAATTCTTTTAACAGACTTTACTCTCTGTCTATCCTTATGAGCTGAAAAATAAAATCAGTGCTAGTTAACAAAAATATTTGTTTTTGTCCCTGGTTGCCAGTTGACCTTTGACCTAGTCTTGTGTACATTGAATAAATGGCAACTACTTGGCACATTATGTTATTTACAATTCTGTTCATCTGTTTCTTTTTTCTTCTGTGCTGAAAAGTAAGGCTTTTCTCTCTAAGCAGACCCATAAAAGGTTTCCCACCTTAACTTGTATTTTCTTTTGAATTCTTTTTCTGTCTACACAAACATTTTTTTGCTACCTCACTAACTGTAGGTTTTGCAAAGTTTCTGGCATCTAACTTCAACTTAATTATTTAGCTTGCTGGTTTTAGTGATCTCCAAACTCTTCTACAGACATGATACATGATGTTTACATTGAGAATTTCAAATGAATATGAAAAGAATGATCTGAGACAATCACTGTGTGTGTTTGTGTCACTTAAATAGAGAGTATCACATGATCAGCAATGCAACAGTCGCATTTCTAGGCAAGGAGCACTTTTCAAGTTTTTTCCAAACAGTATTATATAATAAATGTTATGGGGACACAATATAAGTACATAGGTAAACAATTTTTGTTTTGAAGTAGGCTACAACGTGTACTTTATATAGCTTTGGTGGCATTTGAAATCAGCATGTTAAAATACATTTCTGTTTTGTGTCAGTTATTTAGTTAGTAGAAAAGGATGTAAACCATTGGTACTTTAGTTTGAATTTCTATTCATTTGCAATCATTCTTCAGATGTAATTAAAAAAAGAAAATAGTTTAAATATGTTTTTAATGACCATATAAATTTTTAAAAATTTACATGCTAGTATTGTTTTATTTGAATAATATTCCCATTATTTATGGAATCTAAAGTAATATAGTAATTTATCTTGTAAATTTTTATTAGTATTTGAATGTTGATATTTTAATGCATGAAGAAAGAAGCATCAAAAGTGAAATACAAAGGTTAAAATATTTTTTTGGAAATATATTTAATTGCAGATTACATTTTTTTGCAAATCGCAAACTTTATATTAGTGCCTATGCCTTTTATCAGGGTTGATTTGTTAAATTTAATAACCTCTGAA
This sequence comes from Nautilus pompilius, assembly GCA_018389105.1. Lineage (NCBI taxonomy): Eukaryota > Metazoa > Mollusca > Cephalopoda > Nautilida > Nautilidae > Nautilus > Nautilus pompilius. Next base: position 742,351 of record JACATO010001402.1, on the reverse strand, counting down.
GTGTTGCCTTTTGCCTTTAGGTGGCCTAGGACACACTTGGTGTTTTCATGTAAGATTTTTCTTGGTATTTCTGCTCTAAAGTTTCATCCACACAACTACATGAAAGTTTCATTTAGACTGCTTTCTTTCCTTCAATACCCTATTTATTTTATTTTAACTGGTTAACCAATTTATTTCATTTAGACATTTAATAACAACCATGAAGCTCATGGATTTCACTCACTCAGATTAATTTATAAATGTCTAGTTTTGATTTTTGTAGCCAATCTTTGTGTAACTTTGATCGATTGTTTTTTGTTTTGTTTTTTACCATATTACATTTCCTGCTTATATTGTTAAAGTTGTGATTGGCATTCAGACCTATCAGGGCTTGCAACATTTTTCTATCTATCAATCCTTTAAAAAATTTTTCAGACTAGTGGATCAGTTAATCATTGGGATTATTTATTTTTTCTTAACTTGTGGTAGTAATGTTGTATTTTTTATGAGGCAGCTCCATAGATGTACCTGCCCATTTAAAAAAAAAATTATCATTGGCCTTCAGTTTGTTGATAATGAATGCTGTGATAATTTCTTTCCATACATTCCAGAAACCTTCCTACTGATGTTCATACATTGGTATTCTTTTTGCTTTATTTTTCTGCACATACTTTCACCTAAAACTATTTTTCTGAAAATTCATGCTTTTCAGCATTGCTCTATTTTGATTTGTCTAGTAAATATTTTGATCTTCAGAAGCTATTATCCATCTTTATGCCCCCCTCCCTATCTCAGGTTGATCCTGGCTATTGGGATCAATGTTTATACCTGTTTGACCCACACTTGAACTTTTTTTAGATTATTCTCAGCCTTCTATTCTCATAAGTCTTCTAGTAGTTCATATCACATCACCATAGCTAGTAAAACTCATTCTCATGTGTAGGTGGATTTTTACTTTGTGAAAAAAATTTTTCAGTGTATGGTGTCATTTATTTAGTGCTGGTTTGAAATTGGAAGAGACTTAAGTAGTTATGAACAGATAGAGTCCTAAACTACTAAGGTTGAAGTTTGCTATACAATTTTATGTCTGTTGGACACCAGTTTAAAATTCTGACCTGCAGAAATAGAAAAGTGCTTGCTTTGTAATGCTATAAGCTAAATGGTTCTCAAAGTAAAATTATATTTTAAAATTTGTCTCTGTTTATTTTTTATATTCCCAGGCATGTAATGAGTTCACAAGTCATGTTGTCAACCTTCTTCGAGAGCAGAGTCGTACCCGTCCAATTGCACCAAAAGAAATAGAACGTATGGTTAGCATAATTCGAAAGAAATTTGCTGCTATAGAAATGCAGCTAAAGCAGAGCACATGTGAAGCAGTGATGATACTACGATCTAGATTTCTAGATGCCAGGTAAATAGTTTTGGTCACAATAACTTTTAAAAACACAAATAAAAACTAAAAATCGATATACTACACTAAGTCTTACTCCTTTTTTTTTTTTAAGGAAAAAGAAGACTGATCATTTCTGCAGAACAATAGGAATTGTAATTTTTTACAAAATATATATTTAAAAAAAATTTATATCTAGTTTTCTTGGTACTCTGATAGTTACATTAAACTTAATCAGATGATAGATTTTATACTTTGTTTTTTCTAGATATTTTAATTCTTAATGTTTTGTTTTTTAATGTAGGTTTTCAGTAAATTAATTCATTTTCTCAAATAACATAAGCTCTTTTTAAAATTCCCTCTAAGTTGTTGGCACTCTACTTTTCTATTATGTAAAAATTAAATTATTAAGATTTGAAGACCCATTAAATACAAAAAAAAAATTTACATAAATTTTAATTTTTAATACTGTTCAAATAGGGAATCACTTAGAGCCAGGGGTTCTCATAGTTTGCAATACCATGTCCCCACTAAAATGATAAATGAATTTTCGTGATCACTGCCCATGAATAAAACTAATGATTCCATCTGGGTTAGGGTTCAAGAAATAGATATACAGAGAGGAGTAATGATTAAAAATAATTTTTGTTTTTTAACTACAGGTTGAGAATCCCTAATCCAAAATCCTTGGGGCTAAATGCTTTTTGGATTCAAAAGGTTTTCAGACTTTGGGATATAGATATACTGGCATAATTTGGTAGCTAACCCACTATGGAGTGTGGACTAGGCACAAGTTCATTTACAACATTATAGCTGCATATAGATACATACAGTCTAAAAGTAATTTTATATATTTAAAAATCATCTTGTGCATGAAACCATAAGAAAAAGATGTACATTTAACCATTAGAGAGGTAAGCTATCACTACAGTAGGTATACCAGTACCATAACTACTACTGACATTTACTAGTAATGCAACATATATCTTACAAGTTTTCATTAATTCACCACGAATACATGTTTAACCTAATAAAAAGTTACATCATTTATCCTATACAGTGTATTCTCTACCATGAATGTAATGAAATAAATTGTGCAGCATATGTTATAAAGGAGCATATCTTTACCTGTCTGTACTAGTTGTTTTCAAAAACAAAACAACATAACTTGTCAAAATTTAATTTTAAATGCAGCAATGAATGCTAGGTGGTGTTACACTCAAACTTGGGAATGTAACTGGAGATCTAATTCTGCAGAAATAATGTATTCTGCACTAACACAAAAACTGTGATAATCTTCATTTACAAAGAAACATCAAAAGTGGAATGGGGACTAGGATGCACTGTGCTGGGCGGTCTCATGAGTGTTTCTTCCAATGTCATTTACCTCATTAACAAAGGTTTTTGTCATAGCAATCTTTCTTTGATTTTATAAACTGATATGGTTTGTTGTTCAGTCTTGAATGCACATTGCTCTAGTCTTTCACATTCTCACCATGTTGTCTATGGGCACTTTTCCAGTGTGTTAACAATGTCATCATCATCATCACTGTTATCATCACAATTACCTTGATTCAAAACCATTTCAGCTATTTCACCATCAGTCATTGAATGTACAACTGGAGCATCATTATGAATGCCAAAAACATTTTCTATGTCTGCTTCCTAGGTTACTGATGGCATCTGAGGGTATACCTTTTGCATTCATTAGGTGATCTGATATCATCATCATCTCACTTGTAACATCTATCCCTCAAAGTCATCATTGATTATAGTCATAGGCCAAAGTTGTGCCAGACATGCACAAGAATGTCCTTATCAACAGTGTCCCAAGTGTTAGCAGCAGCATAGATGGCATCCTTAATGTTAAACCGTCTTTGGAAACCTTCCACACCTATGCCTCTGTTTACTGCTGCCAACATGCTGTTCAAGAAACAGTCTTTATATTTACTCTTCAGTGATCTAAGGATACCCTGGTCACATGGTTGAATTAATGAAGTCACATTCAAGGGAAAGTAGATACCAAAAACATTTTTATGAGAAGTTCAGCTGGGGTATACACAGAACAGTTGTCAAGGAATAACAGAATCTTGCAATTGTCTTCCAGTCAAGCTTCCCTACATTGCACACAAGCCACTGGTACAAAATGGTTATTAAACATTCTGAAAAAATCTCTCTAGTGATCCACGCTTTTTTGTTGGCATAATAATGGACTGGTAATGTACACACTCCTTTAAAATAACAAGGATGCTTGCTCTTGCTTATCACAGCAAGTTTACATTAATTTGTGCAAACTGCATTAGCACACCCCAACACAATCACCCTGTCCTTCACATCCTTAACTCCAGTAGGGACCTACTCATCAGCTGTAGTCAATGTCTTCCTAGGACAATAATGCCAGTACAACGATGTCTCATCAGCATTGTAGATTTGTTCTGTAGTTAGATTTTCATCAGCAATGATCTTGGCAAACTCATCTATATATTTTTCTGCAGTCTCGTGATCGGCAGAACCATTACCACCACAAATCTTTAGATATTTAATGCTGTGCCTCTTAAATTTCTGCAACTAGCCTGCTGAATATTCACAGTTACTTTGATTTTAAGTTCATCATGAAGGATAAATCTTAGCTTGTTTCATGATCTGCATACTGTTAAGCAGCATGTGCTCACTCTGACACTGACAAATCCACTCTTTTAATACGTAGTCAAGATCATTTTTCGTTTTATTCAAAGTTTTTATATTTTTCATTAGCCTCTTCTCATCACTGTCAACATAGAATTTTAGTAATTTATCCTGTTTCTTCAGGTCATAGATGATGGTTGTTCCAATTCCATACTCCTCCGTAGGTTGCCTCACCCTTACACCATGATCAAGTTTTGCAATAATTCAACTTTCTTCGCTATGGATAAACACAAATGCTTCCTTTTTTTCATTGTTGTTCATATTGGTATTTGCAGGCCTTTTTGACATTTTAAAAGTATATTCACACCAACAACAAAGCACAGAAAAAGTGCAAAAATTATGGTGAATAATTCACATACGTTAAGCATGTCAGGACCTGTGCTTCCAAAGAACCTTCCCAGAACCTTTGGAATATTTTGGATTTTGGAACTTTTTTTTGTTTTCAGAATTTTGGATAAGGGATTCTCAACCTGTAATTCAATTACATTTTATGAACATATGGATAAATTGCATGCGTTATACGGAATATTTTTTCAACAAATCTCTCAGTCCGGAATTCTAAACTAGTCCAGAAAAGTGGCATGTCTGAATATACCACTACCCTTTTAATGGGAAGGATGAGCCTGTTTGCTCTTGCATAATTCCTGAAATCTGGGCGTTATTTTCGAGACAACCACTATAATTTCTTGTTCCACATTTGTTTTTTATTGCAGCAACTGTAGAAAACCCTGACTCACACATATAGAGTGTTGCAAACATAATCAGTATTCTTTCTCATAGCCTTCTCACTTAATTCTTTGTGCTCATTTTGGACACTGATCCAAAATTCAGAGAGAGACATTGTCAGGAATTCTTTTTTCAAAGAAGTGTCAGCAGAAACATCATTGAATTGCTCCTCCTTAGTAGTAGTCAGCATACCAGCTGTCAGTTGAGCATCGAATTGGTTCCTCATCCAGTCAAATGTTTGTTTTTCTGATCTGGGAAATAGTTCTGGAAGTGAAATTTTAGAGAAGGAAGATGACTTAAAATACAAATTTTCACATCTTCACTAATTCATGTGTTATTGCTTGTTTTAAAGTAGGAAACATGTCTATATTTGCACTTTCCATTTTACTCTGCCACAGTTCAACTTTGCTAATAAACGATTTTAATTTATCATTGAGTTGAAGAATACTGTTACCATCACCTTTTGGTAAGGTATTAGGAGTGTTCAGCTTACAAAATGTCACTCAAATATGCTGACTAAATATTGAGATCACAGTCAATAAATGTGTGTACTAGTATGCTTTTCCTCAGTTAAACACTGTTAAAGTTCACGTCTTAATTTGAAAACATGCGTCAAAATATTTCCTGAAGTCAGCCGTCTTGACTCTCAGTAAAGAAGTTTGTTCAGCACCCATCACTTCACAAAACCATGCAAACATCCTTGCCTTTACAGGCCTGGTTTTTAAATAGTTCACAGCATTTATAGTTGCTTGTAGAACCTTCTCAAATCTTTCAGAACAAGTGCTTATGAATTATAGTGTATCCAAACAGCAGTAGGTGATTTTCGGTGCCTGATGTCCTCTGTGACAGCCTGACTGTGTGATCCATCAGTTATCCACAGGAAGTTTGACCGCTCCAAGAGATTTGTGTTGATATAACTATCATTAATACCTAAAAGGTCATTAGCTTTATTTGTCCTTGTAATTTCTTTACAGAAGAATAAATCTTCATTTATTTTGCCCTCCTCAAAAAATATAGCATACATTATTAAATGAGCATCCTTAGCACTATCTGTGGCCTCATCTGTCTGAATGGCAAATGGTTTGTTTGTTTTTTTTAATCTTTTCAATTTGTTGCTCATTTAGATCCTCTGTGATGATTTGGTGGGAAGCTCTGAAAGGGATACTTAAAAGCTGTTTGGCATTAGACTTCCCCAACATAGTTGTAACCATATCAATAGCTGCTGGAAGAATTAAATTTTCTCAAATTGTGTGGAGCTTTTTGAACTAGGCAATTCTGTATGCAACTTGATAAGAAACTAAAATTGATTTCAAAGGGACAGTTTGTTAATTCATTTCATCTCTTCGAATGAAAAATGTCAAGGTTTGTTAGCTAAGTTTGCATGACTTGTTTCCAGGTGTTGTTTTAGTTTGTTTGGCTACTCTCAGCAGACAGCATTTTATGACAAATAACACACCGAGGCCATTCTGCTTGTAACAAAAATACTTGTGAAACCAAAAAAATATGCAACTTTCATCATATTTTCTTGATTTAGGCTTGCTTTTATCATTGCTACTAGTAGATTGGTTCTTTAGCTTTTCTCTTAATACCCAACAAAAACTTTATTAATACGTACACTTATATTGATACTCTAAAGACTACAGATATAGTACTGCATACCATATCAGAGGGGAGATATGAATATTTCCAAGAGAAGTCTAACTTGACTACCAGAGTTAGTGTCAGTTGATTGCCAATATCCGATAACAGTTTGTCACGTGATCAACAGGTGTCATTTATACTCTGCAGAAATGAGTCTTGTCTATTTAAATTGCATTAAAAAGCCCAATCTGCAACATATATTATACTTATTTCAAAGCAAATTACAAAAATTTTATCAATAATTTTGTCATAATGGCAGATTTAAACAGATAAATTTAGCTGAACAATAATCATATTTGGTAATCATTTGGATGATGACTGGGTCAAAAGTGAAATCAGGAAATTTTTCAAAGCTGTGTGGTGACATTGGAAAGTGAAATTAATCAAAAAAGTTGAAGAAATAAACTGAAAGTAACATATTCATATTTCTAGAAAAGTTGGTAAAAATATTTTATCATTAAACAACAAGTTTCTGCTGCATATGTTTGGATGCTGGAATTTATGCCCTTGTTTTCTATTCACCAGTTTATTGGATAGTGCTGAGAGGCCAGATCAATGTACTCTAATTTATTTAGTCCTCTTGAGTTCCATGCATGTTGAGCACCATCCTTGTCTTTAGAATTTTCCACTGCCTCCAGCTTCCAAACATATGCGGCAGAAATTTCTGTTGTTTAATAATAATGATTTTCTTTGAAATATAAATATATTCCTTTGAGTTTCCTTCAATTCATTAGTCCCAGAAATATGAATGTATTACTTTCAGTTTATTTCTTTCACTTTTCAACATTTTGAGGTTCATTTCAAAATAACATTCTTTAACATAAATAATATTGTAAAGAATATAATATTGTTGGCAGTTTATAGAACTCTTGTGCCTCTACTAAGAAAAGGAAGTGGAAAACCGCTTCATAAGCTCAAAAGTCAGAGCTCAACTCTCATGCTTGAAGCAATATTTTAAAAAAATTTTGTAACTCCTCAGGGAGGGTCACAATTCTGTTTGAGAACCACTGACTTAAGCCATTATGAAATTATTTCTAGTCATTTGGATACGTCACTGTCTTTTGATATTGAAAGTGCTAGTTTAATTTTGGTGGACAAAATGCATAAAAATTTATTTAATATATAAAAGCTTGTCTGCTTTTATTTGATTAGCTGAAGTGCTGGTTCTCTCTGTGTGTCTGGTCTTGGTAAAAGCCAGTCAAGAAGAACAGAACTTTCACTGCATGCACTGAGTAAACCTTACTAGAATTCTTCATTTTCAAATATTGGAGGAAACCCATGCTGCAAAGATATGCAAAACTGAGCTGCTTTGACATTTATAAGATGTTTAAAGAATTTCAAAACGTTTTTTAGTTTAATGAGGAATTGCACTGACTCTTCACTAAGGAAAATGCCAATGCATTTTTTTTTATTATTATTATTATTATAGAAGGAAACGAAGAAATTTTAGCAAACAGGCTACAGAAATTTTAAATGAGTACTTTTACTCACACCTCAGCAATCCTTACCCAAGTGAAGAAGCCAAAGAAGAACTAGCAAGAAAATGTGGTATTACAGTATCTCAGGTAAGATCTGGCTTTCATTTATTAGTTACACATTTTCAAATTTTCTTGCATAATAGTAATCAGAAGCTAAATAAAATTATTTTAAATATATATATATAAATATATATGGGCACATTTTTTACTTTTATAGGGACTTGTAGTTTCTCTTATTTCAGAACAGATGAATTTGCTGTTACACAGTTTTTTTTTTTCTCATTTAATCAGCTCACTAGAATGAAGTATAAAATACTTCATTATTTAATGGAGTACTGTGCTTCTATTAAAAAAAAAGAAAAATATCTTTCATTGAATGAATACGAGGTCTGTCGAAAAAATATCCAACCTTAGGTTGAGAAAAAAAATTACATACATGGTAGGGTTCAATTGCTAATCCCCTTTGAAGTAGGCCCCTTGTGCCTCCACACACTTAGCCCAGCGATCCTTACACTGTTTGAAGCACGTCTGGAATGCTTCTTCCGGAATGGCTCTCAGCTTCACTGTTGCATTCCTTATGATGTCCTCTCAGCTCTCAAAGCGGGAGCCTTTCAGTGGCATCTTCATTTTTGGGAACAACCAGAAGTCAGAAGGAGCCATGTCTGGAGAGTAGGGAGCCTGGTGAATGAGCCAGGGTGTTGTCCTGATGCAGCTGCCAGTTTTGTAAGACCCACAGATCCGATTTCTTGCACGAACTACCATTGAAGGACTTCCTGATAGTATTCCTTTGTAACTGTTTGTCCTTCTGGAGCGTATTCGTGATGCACAACACCTCAGTAGTCGAAGAAAACAGTCAGCATAACCTTGATTTTGCTCAGGACCTGACGTACTTTATTTGGGCCTTGGCGACGTTTGGTGCTGCCACTGTGATGACTGAGCTTTGGTTTACAGGTCGTACCTGTACACCCACAAATCATCTCCAGTTATCAAGGTATTCTGGAACTCAGGATTTCTGTTGGCAGTATCCAGCAAGTCCTGCGCAACCTCAAGACGAACTTGTTGTTGTTCCTGAGAAAGCACCTTGGACACAAATTTCGCTGCCACTCTGCGCAAGTGCAAATCCTCCTTTAAAATTGCATGTGCAGAATCTTTACTGATCCCAACCTCGCCACGAATTTCCCGCACTGTCAAACGATGATTCTACATTATCAAGGTCCACACCTTCTCAATAACAACTGCATTTCGGCTTGGATGATGGGCTCCCGGAACGCTGATCACTCTCCACTGATGTGCAGCCATCTTTGAACCTGTTTTACCATTCTTTTATTTGGGTAACACCTATGGCATTGTCAGCAAAAGCCTGTTGAATTTGCAAATTGTTTCTGCTTTGGTATCTCCAAGCTTTTGACAAAACTTGATGCAAAATCATTGCTCCACACGTTCCGTCATCACGGGCAAAATGAAAATGCAACGAGTAAGTAGTACAGCACCTCACACGATGGCTACCTGACAGTGACTGACGCATCCAGCAAGCACACCAAAAACCATGTAAGCGCATGAAGACATGTGGCTCCACAATACACACTTTTGCCTCCCTAACGTCATTACTTCCCATGGGAAAAAATAAAGTCGGATACTTTTTCGACAGACCTCATATCTATTTATTGTAAAAAAAAAATAAAGACTTTGCTTTATACTAGGTATGTCTTTATCTGTGGAACAGATATCTTTTTTGTTTTCATAAGTTTGCTTTTATTTATGATCAAATGTTCTGATCTTAAAGTGGTCATTATGTTGCATAGAAATTTTGTTTCTGCTAATTTTGGTTTTTCAACATCTTGTTACTTTATAAAATCATAATTTTAATATAAGTTAATTTCTTTAAATTATTGTTTTCTTTATTGTTGGCGACTCTGTAGATTTCAGGTTTAGTTTATATGTATCAGATTTGAAAGGAGTATTTAAGGTGTTTTAGTCCCCCCCACCAAACTTCCAAATAGTCCCGTTAAAATTTTGTTTGCTCAGTAGTGACAACATGCCAGTAGTTTCTCTGAATGCTGAAGATTTTGCACCAATCGCTTAATACAACGTGCTGAATCTTCTCACTTCTTGCATCTATAACACATTATAAAGATTAACTTGATCATCTTTATAAGTTCTGAAGTCATTGATATTCCTAGGTTGGATATTCTGATGGAAAATTCTAAACTAGTAATGAAGATGATATTGATTCATATCTTGTTGATATAACTGGCAAGTAGAAATAAGTGTGCTCACTACCTTATGGAGCTGGATTTTGCTTTCAAAAAGATTTCCAAATTCTTAACAATTTTAAATCCTTTCTGTCCAGATCTGTGATTAATTTGCATGATGTAATAAAAATTGTTTAAAAAGTCTCTATAATTATAAAAGTGTTTCCCCCATGAACATATTCTTTCAGTCTTGTTGAAGATTTTTTTTCCCCTTGGAAGTTCTGGATTATCAACTGAAAAGTTGCCTCTGTTGTTGTTCTCAATTTTATCCTTCCAAAAATTGAATGAATCATCATTTATTATTGGAAACATTTTTCAGTGTAATTTTATTAAATTCTTGGCCTCCAGGAGCTAGATTAAGTCAAAAATAATTTTAGCATAAGTGGTTAGTGTTTCATAAATATATAAACTCTCTGTGTTCATCAACATTCAAAAGGAAAACTGCCAACTGCTGCTGCCTGCTAGAAATATATGTGCTTTTATCAACCAATACAAACGAGGTTTGTCGAAAAAGTATGACTTTATTTTTTCCTGTGGGAAGTAATGGCGTTAGGGAGGCAAAAGTGTGCATAGTGGAGCCTCGCATGCGTGGATTTTGGTGGGCTTGCTGGATGCATCAGTTGCTGTCATGCAGCCAGCATGTGAGGTGCTGTACTACTTACTTGTCACATTTTCATTTCGCCCGTGATGACAGAACGTGTGGAGCAACGATCTTGCATCAAGTTTTGCCAAAAGCTTAGAGATACCCAAGTGGAAACAAATCACAAAATTCAACAGGTGACAAGGCCATGGGTGTTACCCAAATAAAAGAATGGTACAACAGGTTCAAAGATGGCCACACACCGGTGGAGAGTGACCAGCATTAGTGGAGGGGGGTCAGCAAACCGCAATGCAGTTGTTATCGAGAAAGTGCGGACCTTGATAATGGAGGATCGTCATTTGATTGTGCTGTAAATTGGTGACAAGGTTGGGATCAGTAAAGATTCTGCACATGCATTTTAAAGGATTTGGGCTTACACAGTGACAGTGAAATTTAAGCTTCTTTCTCAGGAATAACAACTTCATTTTGAGGTTGCGCAGGACCTGCTGGATACTGACAACAGGGATCCTGAGTTCCAGAATACCGTGATAACTGGAGATGAGACGCGGGTGTACAGGTACAACCAGGAAACCAAAGCTCAGTTATCACAGTGGAAGCACCCAACGTCGACAAGGTCTGGAGCAAAATCAAGGTGATGCTGACTGTTTTTATTTGACTACCGAGGCGTTGTACATCATGAATATGCACCAGTAGGACAAACAGTTACAAAGGAGTACCATCAGGAAGTCCTCCGACATCTTCGTGATGCAGTTTGGCACAAGAGACTGGATCTGTGGGCCTTGCAAAACTGGCAGCTGCATCCTGACAACACCCCGGCTCATTCGTCACAGCTGATCCAAGGTTTCTTGGCAAAGAAAGACATTTTTCTCATTCACCAGGCTTCCTACTCTCCAGACACGGCTTCTTCTGACTTCTGGTTGTTCCCAAAAATGAAGATGCCACTGAAAGGCTCCCATTTTGAGAGACAAGAGGACATCATAAGGAATGCGACAGTGAAGCTGAGAGCCATTCCGGAAGAAGCATTCCAGATGTGCTTCGAACAGTGGAAGGATCACTGGGCTAAGTGTGTGGAGGCACAAGGGGCCTACTTCAAAGGGTAGCAATTGAACCCCACAAAGTACATAATTTTTTTTCCCAGACTAAGTTCAGATACATTTTCGACAGGCCTCGTAAAAGTATTTTCATGTTCTTCAAAATAATATTTCTTTGAACTTCCACTGTCATCAGTTATAAAATTTATTTTGAATGCTAAGACTTGCATTTATTTTTGCTTTTTTTACAACCACTGCTTAAGTTTCTTATCATTATCTGCCAGTAACAAAACTAACTGAACAATGTTGTTATCTTCCTCATTGAAGCTTAGTTCATTGCCTCTGTGATATTCATTTTGCAAAGGCAGTCCTTGTCCTGCAAGTAGCTGAATACTTCAAATAAATTTCAGAATCCTTTGCTAGTGGTTAGATCTTTCATTTGCATGCACTGAATCCATTTGGCCAACAGTGTCTCCACTCCCTTCCCGTGGAGCATCCTTTGAATCAGAGCCTTTGTAACTGATTATTTTGATTCTTAGTAAATTTTTAGTAGCTTTTTCCAATTTGTCTTACTGTAAAAGCAGAATACAGTATCATTTGATTCTAAATAATGAATTCATGGAAAACTGAAACATGAAGCAAAAATCCTCTTTGTTGCTTTCCAAAACTTTTTTTTGTGGAAAATGAGATGGAATTGACCCTGTTGGATGAGAAGGAATGCCTCCCAAGACACAAACTTTATTTGAATTTGCCTGAGTATTCCATGTAGAAAATTTTTTACTTTGTGATATTGACCTGATGTTCCACTTATCTTTATAAGATGCTTTTTTTTTTCAGGCAAAGACTAAAGATTCAAAAGAAGTTATGCTATATAAATCGTAGGATTATAAAAATTATAAATAAATTTTATTCATCAAAATAAAGTTTGGAGAATATGTTTGTCAATTATTTTACAAAATCCAAATTATAATGCTTTTCATTTTTTTTTTTTTAATGTTTCTATTATTTTGATGTTTCAGCATTTAGATATCTTTGATTATGATTGTGAAAACAAAGAGAAGAAAACACTAATTTTTCAATGTTGATAATTGGAGCACTATATACCAGAGTGTCAAAATGTCAAATAAAACTTTTCATTATATCAGCCAGTATAAAAAGTTTTTTAAAAAAATGTAGAGTAAAATCACCTCAGTGTTATTACTTTTGTCACAAAGTCTGTTGTCCTCAATTAAAAATTCTTCTATGGATGGCTCAGAATGGAGGTCCTATGATGATATTTACTGCCAGGAAAACTTTCATCATCTTGGAGGAGGCTCTGGTCTGATTGGCATAGTGGTTATTCAGTGGCAGAATTCCTTCAGTATCAGTCCATAGAGGAAATTCTCTGGGCTGGAATCTTCACAGACATCAATCATTCAGGTAGTGAACTGTGAAAATGCTAGCACATTAATCAATTGCAGATTACTCAAACTCCACTGGACATTGCTTTCTTTCTTCACAGCCAATGTTTCTATTACTGTCCAGTCAACTAAATGTTGAGAGCTTCAAGGTGTGAACACATAAGATTTCCATATCACCAGAAGGAAAGGATTCAGTGATGGATTCCTTCACTTAAATAATTTATTAGGAAATCCAAATTGATCTTTAAGAAACTTGATTAATAAAGTCTCTCTCTCACAGGAAAAAGAAGCAATAAGAATAGCTGGAAGAAGAGATAATGTGGACCAGCATCTATCTCAGCCTGTACTTTCTATAGTATAGACTATAGATGGTAGACATTGTTAAATTACTTGTCTGTTATTGCAAGACTTTTCAGCTGTTTTGTCCAAGTTGTTCTGAACTGAAAAAAAGATTAAAATGAAGAATTCATTGTATTAACAAAACACATTAATGTAAACAATATTTCATCTGGATTTTATTTGTGTCCAAAGTAAATGAATAATAATGAATTAGCAAAGCCTGCTTGTATTACCGGCTTTTTAAAAAAAAAAAATATTATATTTACAGTAAGATTTATTTAATCTGGTAACCTGTGATCCAGAACCAGTCACTTTTCCACACTTGCTGGCACATGTATTTGGATATTCAATGCTCTGTGAAATCATTTTATATTACTTATTTCTCCAATAAATATTAATTTCTTTGAATTATTTTATAATGTTGTCAAAGAATAGCTTTTTGACTATCTATGGAATGAAGAGAGTTTTATTAACATTAGCACCATGACACAGCAATATTCTTTAGTAGTTCTAATACAGTACATAAGGAAAGCCACCATCTGCTTTGTTCAGTACTGTTTATTCTTCACTTAATTTAGGTGAGCTTTTATTACAGTATTGTTATTATGTTTTACTATACTTTATTATTATTTTATAGTGGTTCCCTGTATCACAGGTAAATTATGCTTGTTATTTTAATTAGTAGATATAAACCTGCACATTATTTAATCTAGCTTTTATGTGGTCACCTGCTGGATTAAAGGAATTATACTGTAACCTGCATGGATTTACATACATGCATACAATTTCTTTATACATTTTTTTTTTCAAAAATATAGTTAAGAGATTTTATTTTTTTATTCAATAAATTGTAACAGTTTTTGTATATCATTTTTAGGTATTCAGTGTATGTAGCTAAGAGATAAAAAATAAGATGTGTTATGCATCAATGTTTTTTTCTGTTCTGCTAGATCAGGATTATTTGTTTACTTTGTATCAGACTACATAATTTGTGTTTTTAAACAAAACTGATTTCTGCTTTGTAGGTTTCTAACTGGTTTGGCAACAAAAGAATTCGATACAAAAAGAATATAGGTAAGGCGCAGGAAGAGGCCAACTTGTATGCTGCAAAAACTGCTGCAGCTGCTGCTGCTCAGCAAGCAGTGGCAGCACATGATGGGTCTGCTGCTCAAGGTAAATACCACTTCACTAGTTCACAGGAATGGTCAGTCTGCTTAAACATTGCATACTTTTCATTGTGATGTGCATAAGCTCCTTTAGTTTTACTTTTTTTTTGGCTTTGTTAAAAAAGTCACTTTTACTGCTTTTTCTTTTAAAAAAATAAAAGAAGCCTTTGTGTATTCAAATGCAATTATTATTATTCTCATTTGAGGGTTCAAGATTTGTTTAATGCTGGACACACAAACCAAGTGAAATGTGTTTTTTATAGAAGTATTATAGAAAGTTAGTGCTCCTCATGATCAAAAATAAAGAGGCCTACAAACAAAACCTTAGTTTGAACGTCTGTGCGCGTGCATTTGTGGTTTTATTGTTGTAACTTTATTTTAGTCTGCTAAAAGTATTACTAAGAATTTATATATTTTAAAAAAAAATTGTGTGTTGCATCTAATAATAAAGGATCCAACTAAAAAAAATTTTTAAATGTTACATTTGTTATTTTAAATGCATTTTTACACATTTTTGTATTATGGGTTTTAATTAGATATTTTTGAAAGTATAAAAAGACAACTATTTATGTTGTCAACTATTATACTATCATCTATGTATAGATTTACTTAAAACATCCATTTAACAGTGTAATTTATATATATATAATTCTGCTGTGGCTTCTCTTAGATATAAGGATTTTTTTAGAATGAATTATCCAGCTTTGAAGTACTATCTTTTCTCTAGAAATGAAATTTGTGATAATTTGCCTATTTATTATTTTCATTTATTCTCAGTTGTAAAACTTTGATTTTGTTATTAAATACACTAATTTCTTGAAAACCCTCAAAACAATTTGCATTTGTTTATAGTGTATACTCATTGGCGATTATTTTAGATAAATGGCAACCAAAACTAATAATTTTAAAAAAAAATATTTTCCTGCAGCAGAATTCTAATTGAAATTAAAATATTGTAAATTTCTTATTCCCAAGACTAATGAACTTGTATTTACCTATAAATGATTTGTTTTCATAATGTTTTATGTTGAATTTGTTATTTCTTGATAACTATAAAGTTAATGTTCTAAAAAATAATTGAAAATACTGTATATTTTTAATGCCTTTATTTACTTTTTAAAATGTGAAATAAGATTTGGTCTTCTCAAAAGGGTTATTATTTTGGTCAAAGGGGACAGACTCTTTTAATTAATGCATACATCCAATAAATGTTGAAGCACTAAACATTTCTAAACATGAAGTCCATGAGGTATGAAGAATTTTAATATCTGAGGGTGAGGGAGTTAGGTTTACAGTAAAATTAAATATATTGTTTTCTTAATTGTCATATATACTTGATGTAAGTAATGAAAAAGTTCCCAAAAACATAAATGTTAAATTCTTTTTCTTTCTTTAATCTGTGTGCTGACATTACCACACAGAATCTACCAGATAAAAGCTTCTGGTGTTATTTTTCTAAGCCAAGCAAAGAAGAACAAGATGTAGAGGTTAGCAGCATGCCTACCAATGAAAGTCCCTACCAGGACCCTTCATTTTTTCAATTACAGTTGACTAAATTCTATTTTATTTTATTTTTTTCTTGAGATAAAGACAAACTGACCACAGCTTGAGATTTTATATATTAATGTTGTAGGTGCTTCAAGTTATAACATGGTTGCTTCATCACAAACACAAATGGCAGGGCAGCAACAGAGTATTTACATGAATCTAAATGGTGATAGTTACCAAGGCAATGAAGCATCAGTTGGAACTAATGTCCAATCTCAGGTAAAAAGTTGTCCTCATTGTTGCTGTAGTGGCTCTGTGTATGTTTTTAATGATGTTGCTTTCTGTTATAAGCAGATGTATTTAGAAATTAAGATCTCAAATACTGCATCATATCCCAGAAATAATTTTCACATTAACTTCTCAATTCTTTTCATTAACAGCAAGTATAAAAATAGTATGTACTAAAAAAGTAATTTTTATGAATATATCACAACTTCATTTCTATTTTATTCATTGGCAAAAAAGCATGTTGGCAGTTTATTTTACATGATTGGCTTAAATGACTAAAACAAATGTCTTCTGTTACCTGTTAATTATGGTGTGAGAATCTTGTTTATGACAAGTACCTATCCATTAGCTATTGTGTCTGTTCAGCTGAAGCTGCTTTTGGATCTCAGTGTTTTTCCTAGGACCTTAATAAAACCATAAAGAATCAGACACTTGATAAATGTGGAGAGAATTGTGTGATGTATAGATAAGTAAATTAACCTTGTTGAAAAAATATTAAACTAATTTAAATTCTTTTTAATAAGACACTGATGTAATTTTGTGTATGCATTTCATGAATAGTATGTATGTTTATAGTAAATAAAGAAGAAAATTTAGATTATTTTCAGTTATGACTACAATTTTGGAAAGACTAACAACTAACAAATTTTTTATTGAATTAGTAAAATTCAAAACTGCAACTTTAAAAATAAATAAATAAATAATCATATCTTTAAATGTCTTATGCTATACAATATTCTAAAATAATGTTTTTTGCTTATCTCATAAGTTTTCATGTAACTCAAAATGAAGACAATTCCTTGATTTCAACTCAGAAAAGCACCAAAAATTTGATGAAGTTTGGATTACTTAAGAAACTGGTGAATAAACAAAAGTCAAAGTTGCTCTGATTAGTATTCTAAACCATATATTCATGTATTGTTATGCATAATACAATATTGTTTAATAAAATTTATAAATATTTGAAATAAAATAAAATTTCAGAATTTTGTATTATCTTAATAGTTTCACAATTATACATGATTGGTGTATGAATAAATACATTTTAAATATTCTTTTTATGGTTTAATAATATCAGAATAACAATTTGTGAATATATGCAATAGAATTTTATTTATCATTTAAATGTTCATATTTATTAATTTGAAAAATAGATATTTTAGATAATTGTTTCAGCTTTCTGTATATACTCTGCAGGCTTATGCTGCAGTAGAGAGCCTATAGTAGATGACCAATCACTTACCTATTTGCTTAATTCACTATATGAGTCCAAATAAAATTAAATTACAAAGTATTGCAAAGAATTAAACCCTTAAAAGTAATATCAAATTCATTTAGTGGTTTTGTGATGTAATATTTCTCTATATTGTAAATAATCCTTAATTCTGTTACATTTTCAGAAATTAAAGTATAACTACACATGATATTTTCTTATTTTCTCAATACATCTTAAGTGAAATGAAAAGAGAAAGAAATGGTTGTACTGCATTAATCTATATGCACTAATATGCTTTTAAGCACTAAAAAAACAAAGAAGAAAATTAAATTTAGGAATTTTATTCATTACTTTTCTGATAATATACCTTATTTGACTGTAATGTTTAGTTTTTGTTTGATAAATAAATTATTTACACAAATTAAGTGTAAAACTATGTATTCTCTGTCACTTTATTGGTTTGTTAATAAAGTTTTTTTTACCAATTTGTTTTTTTTTTAATTAAATTGCTTATTTTTGTTGATTTTTATCTCTCAGTAAATGCTTAGAAACTTTGAATTTCTGAGAGGTTACTATGAAACAATGGTATAAAAAGTGAATTAATGCCCATTTAAAATCTGGTGTAAAGATTTAAATTAGAAGAGTCTTAAATAAAAACGATAACTAGTTTCAAAATTATGTTAATAATTTCAAATTCTGTAGTGAAGTTAAAGAAACTAAAACTCAAAAACTGTCATTAACTTATGTAAAACAGAAAGAAACTAATTAAAAATTTTTAATTTATTTAAAGATAATGCAAATATCACTATCTATCTAAGTAAATAATTTATTAAATCAACAGTATAATAAATATTGTGTAATACACACTTTCCTTGCTTCTTGGAAATTTCTAGTTTCTTATTAATCTCAATAAAATGCAAAATAGTAGTTTCACTATCTCTGATTAGAAGTCAGTCATTTTTGGCCAAAATAAAATTCTAATTCATTTTGCAAGTATAATTTAAATTTCATCATAGATATAAACATACAAAATATTATTTTGCTGTGCATATTTTCAAGTTTAATTCTTCACTGCTGTGGACTATATACTCAAAATTACAGTTTTTTTTTGTTGTTTTTTTTTTAAATTTGTTGCAATAATATCCTCTAGAAGTCAGGAGACATACAGAATTCCAGTTTCTTTGTTAAAATTAAAAGTTTTAACTTAAGAGAATTTTGTTGCATTCTATTCATATCACAAGGCTCACTAAACAAGGTAGACCAGCTAGGCATATGCAGACAAATATGGATGTTTACAACGAATTCAATCTGCAAGTAATTTTTTAGCTTAGTTGTTCCAAACCTGAACGCTCCTTGCTTAATCTTAAAATGGATTCATCATTAAAATTATTACTATGGTCTAATGAAAAGAGATTCAACACTTTTTGTCTAACATTGATGACATAATGTAGCCTGCTACACTGCACTCAATTTTGGGACATACTTAACAGGTAATCCTGTGTACAGTGAGAAAAAATGCACATTGATAACTAGTGGATATAGAATGATTTTGGTCTACCTGTGTAAGACACTTTTCATGTGCTGTTTTAACAGATATACATAGATCATAGGTATCTTTGTAAGTTGTTTTCTTTATTAATGATTAGCATTAATCAAAATTTTTGCCTATGTTTTTGTTTCAAGGTCTTTTTTATCTCTGTTTTTATTGACATCATTACTATAAACAAAAATGGATGTAGACCAACATTGTCATTATGCAACTTAATGATGCTTTACTGACACTGGTCACTGCATATAAAAAAAGGTTCCCAAACCCTGTGCTAAATTATCAAAACTAATTACATTAGTTATCCTGGTAGTTTTAGTATCATGTTTCATTAAGTAAGGATCATGTAATTTTTTCAGAAAAATATTTACATGAAATACATCATGCATTATCTTGGCATCTCTCAAACTTGTAGTAGTAATAGCAGAAAAGTTTGTCTTTTGGTTATTACATAAATCAAAAAGCATCACTAACATTATAGTTTCAACTCTGAAAACACCTAGACATACTTCCTTTAATAGCTTAAACA
This sequence comes from Nautilus pompilius, assembly GCA_018389105.1. NCBI lineage: Eukaryota > Metazoa > Mollusca > Cephalopoda > Nautilida > Nautilidae > Nautilus > Nautilus pompilius. Next base: position 722,596 of record JACATO010001402.1, on the reverse strand, counting down.
GATACCAAGGGAAAAAACTCATCTGTAATATGGCAGAATATCTTGGAGTTGATCTATGAAACAACATAGTCTTGTTGATGGTCTAATTTTTATTGTTAGTTTCAGATCACAATATGAAGTATAGACTTATTTTCTAAATGTTGATATTAAATAGCTTCATTTTGCAACAAATGTCCCTTATGCTAACACTTTCAGAAAACATTTACAGTGCACTGTTTTCTTGTGTACCACAGGCTGAATGTCATTGTCTTTTGCTCATGTGACATACATATTTCTACCTAGGCTCAAAGTCAGACATAGGATTACCAACATGTTAAGTATTTTACAGAAATTTCATGAAAATATCACTGGGTATTATTAAGTGTCTAAACTTATTGAATCACTCTCAATTTATAATTTATCAAAGTTACTTTAAATTAATCAGTCTAAAAGAATAAATAAACCAGGTACTTAGGTCACCTTATCGATAAATAATTTCATTCACGATAAAATGTTTTTGTTGGGGTTTGTTTGTTTTTTTTTTCAATACTTGCTAGTTCTGCAGTTTTTCTTTGGAGGTATGCATAAAAGATAGCTTGCCTCACCTTCCCTCCCAAGTAAATGAAGTAGCCTAGGAAAAGCACTGCTGTTTGTGCTTAAGCATCTTTATGTTGCTTTGGTATTATTTTTCTTAACTTTGGCTTGTGGGTTTGAAAAATTTCCTTATCCAGAAAATTTTAATTTGCAAAGAATTATCTAGAAATGTTTCTCTTTTTTAAAATTATCTTGGGCTACATTTATTTATATGTATTTTCTCCTAGTTTTTTTGGATTCTTTGGTATCTCACATGTCAGATAACAACGAAACAATCATTGGTTATTTATTGGTATTTATGATGTCTTCAATTAATCATCTGTTTAAAAGGAATCTGTGGAGGAAACAACTGCATTAGAATTGATTTCTAACTGCTAGTAAAAACAAAGGGAGAAATGTTAAATGCAGACTGAGCATGGTCATGTATTGTCTGTTACAAGACACACGTTGTGCTTCATCATGTGTGGCCCTTTGAATGTTAGTGTTAGTCAGAATGTAGACATCAGTCACCAAACATTGCACGTTTTTTTTGTGTTTAGAAAGCATAACAATCTTTTAGTTCAGATTTGGCTAAATTGCTTTAAAGTCACTAGACTATAAGACAAAATCATGGATGGCTTCCCAGATAAGCTTTGAGTTTCACAGGAACACACCTATATTGTTGGGTGTTATATAAATCTAGATTATTTAATGCAAACTGACTACTGTTTAGCATGTTTGGCAGCAGCAGTATTATGATTCAGAGCAGTGTACAATTTTCATCATGTAGGGATGCCATAGTGAACATGCTCATAAAGACTTGTGGTGATCTCTGCATAAAAATTATCAGTCAGACCTTCATGGTCAGTAGTGCACAATTCTTACTACTACAAAATATTTTATAGATTTATCATAGAATCTGCAACAGGCCATCCTCTACAGAATTTGATTTTACATAATGAGAAGTCAAACTCATCATTGACTGTAAACTCAACTGTATTTTCATTATTTACTCTGTTGTTTATTTAAAGGCAATCTTAATACATTTTTCTGTGACTTAAATTTAAAAGAGTGTTGCAAAATATGTGCACATTTTTCATTTGTTTGTTCATTTTTGTTTGAAAACCAACAATGGCATTTTGGATAGAAATATCTTTTTAAATCTGTTAGTGCATGAAACACTACACTAAATGATGTCAGTATTATTCAGTAGTGCTGGCATCTGGAGCCAGTCTGTATCTTTCCTAACTATTTTGTTGTAACTATTATTTTATCTGAAAAAGAACAGCCAGATACATTTGCAAGGTTTTTGATTTCTTAAGATGTGTGGATACTAATATGTTGCTTGCTTGTTTGTAAAACAAGGGAAACCAAAATACCAGCCTAAATAATCTATCATTTGTGGGAACAAATTTTACTTTAGATAGAAAAAAATTTTTGTGCATATAAATACAAATTTTTGCCATAATAAGTGAAACATCCATGATTTACATATCCAAGCTTAATCATTGTTGAGCAGATTCATTGTCCTAGACTGCGCTGCTGAGAGTAGTATATGGTTTCATGGGGATAGCTGGTCCATATGCAATATTGCTACTGGTTTTACTTGTTTTATATAAAATAATTTGCCTTTTTTTGGGAAGAATATGCAGCCATTGCACATCTTGCCACATCATTGCACACACACACACATACTATTGTCTGACAAATTTGCAGTATTCACCATTGATTTCTTTCAGCTATAGCTGTAGCAACATTACTGTGCTACAGTTACTGCATAGATTTAAGTGTATAAAAAAGGTTGCTAAATGTAAATAAAAACTATTGCTTGGTATTGGTATTGTCTACATAGATGAGTCAGACTCACTCTTTCATATTCTTTAGATGCTCATAGTTCTGTAAATGTATGCGAGACATTTAACATAGAGTGTTAACAATCACTTCTTGAGCAGATTTATTTGCTAACATGTTTTATGGGGGTAAAACAGATCTTGTATTTATTGATGAACACCTACATTTTATTGATTATATATCTATACTTTAAAATATCCTGCCTGTATTTCATACTATATCCTCCAGGAAGATGGAGTGATAAATCACATATCCAGAACCACCACAGGTTGGAAGACATGGGATGGGTTCTTCTTGCTTCCTGGAGCTCCATAGATATTTTAAAATCTTCATTGACCACCTATTGGAGCATATTAAAAAAAATATCTAAGGTTCAGATAACCAAGACCAACCTGATAATAATAGCAACTGAGGGAATGAATACTTGCAGACTTTGCAAGAAAAACCTGGAACATGTTGTCATCATTGTAATCTTCTTACAAATGGATGTTTTAAAGACTTACATAGCACAGTGTTCCTAAATAATAGTGAAAATGGATTTTCCACAATTTTTAAATTCTGAAATGTTTTTCTTTCTGGTAAACTTACTTTAGAATGGTTAGATCATCGAGACTGAAAACAGCATCCTACTTGCTAGATTTTGTACTTATGCATGTTTACTTTCCTCAACTTTTGCATGAACTGTAGTAGTGGCTATTGTGTAGCTGACGTGCTCCTTCTGTTCTGTCTGTAGGTTAATGCACTGCGATATGTCATATCGCAGACTGGTGGCTACAACACTGAAGGTGTACCTAACTCTGCTGGCATGTATGACTCCCTGCACATACAACAGGTACTATCCCCACACAGCCCTGTTTATGATGCATGTTTGTCAGAATGATTTTATTGTGATGGCTTGTTATTGCTTGATGAATGAAGCATGTGTTGCATGTTACCTTAAGTTATCTGAAGTTCAGAAATCAACATAGTATATACAAGGAAGGAATGGTAGAGTGTGCTTTAAATATCAACTGATGTGCATCTTACCTCCCTTGAACCTATTGAAATTAGTTCTGTTACAGGTTTACTGAGAATTTCTCATGGCAAATTTGTGTGTGTGTGTGTGTTGAAAATAGACTACAGTTATAGGCATGGTTAGCATTATTAATTTTTTTTTTAAATGAGAAAAACTAATTCTATATCTATAGTTTTAAAAGGTGGTAAATTTGTAATAAAAATCAAGAGTTGATTGAATTTCAAAAAGGAAATTTGTGCCTGTGATAATAACAGCTATTAAATGGTCTCATTTATCTGGGTCTCTACTGAGTTAATCATTCTTTTTGTATAGTATTAGTTATTTCCTGTTTCTAGCCATCAGGTATCTAGTGGATAATTCACTGTATCTTATATTAGATATAAACAATAACTGTTATTATTTGGCTGTATTCAAGACTGAACAAGTTAACATTATTGTATTTTTCTTATCACAATTTTCTGATCAAGTTTTGCCTTTGGAAAAAGTAATAGCATGAACCGGCACATTTTATTTAATATTTCATTTTTGGTTGGCATACAAAAAAATTGTATGTGGTTTAGTTTATAAAAGTTCATTTAGAATTAGAACCACTCTTAGGTCAGGAAATTGGGCACATGTTTGGATCTGATTGGGTAGGCTGAGAATTTTAAATATCCATGATCCCTTTAGGTAATTTTATTTCTTTTTTTTTCTTTCTTTCTTTGTGAACCCCTGCTCTAACTTCGAGATCTGAAGACATCTCTCAACAGTGAGCAAGAAGAGGGAAGGTGTGGGTCATCTGCCTTGGTGATGGAGCAAGTTACCTAGGTATGGTTGGGAGCTCTTGAGTAGTGGTCATGGTACAAGACAGTTAAGTTATCCATGGAATCTCTGCCACCTGGAAAATTCCTACTAGAACTCCTGTATTTGATGTAGGAGGAAACCATGTTACAGGAGCTTGCTAAACTGAGTTTGAACCCAGACCACTCATCCACAGCAGACTGATGTGGCCATCCACCATCTGTTTAGATAAGAAAATAACATTGCCTTGGCTGACTAATTGTTTTTCATTTGTTAAAGCTAGGCATGGTTTCAGAGTTTATTCCATTTACTATTTATGCAAAAAATATTTGAGATTAAAAAAAAATTCTTGACTTTAAATGTTGATGCCACTGTCAGATGTTTTTCATTGAGAATAAAATTTTCCTACAATATTTCAGTGTTTAAATTGTAAATTTAAAATGTGACCATCGTCAGGAAAGTGAAAATTCTCATATTTTATTTTTAAGAAAGCTGAATATTAATCATCTAATTTATCATAAGAAGTATTTCTTTGTATTCAGAATTTCTCCAACATAATTATTTTGTTTTCCTCTTGTCCAGAATATAGTTATTATATTTCTTTTATCTTTTTCATACTTAATAAGCATTGTGCATTAGATAAGTCTCTTCTGGTAGATGAGGACTAATCAATATAGCCACTGGGAACTATGAAAATTATATTTTGAAATATTTGGGGATCACTGAACAAGCACCATTTGATGTTTTCATTGATTAAAATTTTTTTCAAGAGTTTTATTGGTGATATAGTAGACTGAAGGTTAGGGTCACTAAAATAATTGATATTTTTAAAAAAATCTTGATTGATTACCACTTTTTTATATATATTAAGGAAAATCTGTTTTAAATAATTTAAGCCAGTTGTCTCATATAATATTTTCTTTGTGTTAGTAAAATCATGAAATGAAGGTTTTTCTTAGTTTACTCTCTTTTCTAGCCATTCTATTTGATTAACCGTAGCTTTTATCTGAAATACAGCTTGAATTCATAATTTCAAAATGACTAATAAAAATTTATTTACTTTTTCTCGTTTGCCAAATTACATCATGTTACTATTCCTTTAGATGGTTGTTTCCTCATTTTACGTATGAGAGATCAATTAGTAATTTAAAACTTTTTAACAATGTTTTACATTGCTTTTAAATTGTCCAGCAACAGTTGATTTGTATAGGAATAATTTTTTCAGCACTTAAAAAAATCTAAATGTCCACTTTGCATAAAAATTATAAATAAAGTAAATTGGTTAAGTAGTTAATCTTTTTTGGGCTGGCATTCTTATAAGTAAAAAGTGAAAATATAACATTAAAATATGTAAAATGGAAACTTGTTGATTATTCTCACATTATCATGCCACAGTATAGTACAAATGACATGGTAATTGTTATATTCATAAGGTCATATGATTCAATCTTGGATATCCTTAACATTGCTTAAAGGTAGCTTCTATTTTATCAAAAAGTATATGAAAACAAAAATGAAATCTTTTAACTTTCTTTATACATACAATTTTTGTTCCTGTTTGCTTTGTGACAAATAACAGTTTAAGAAAATATTTGTGTGTTGACTGACAAGTAATAAAGAAATGCTTTGGCTTATAATTGTGAAAATATCTAACAGCTTGCTTTTTTTTTTTAAGTTCTGTTCAAGTCTTTGTTAATCATTAATAGTTAGTTTGTAACTTAATAAAAGCTTGGCATAATTAATTTTTGGTTGTTAAATATTTAGCCTTAGCTCTGTACTGTTAGAAAGTAGCATAGTACTTTGTTTTCACTCTAATGTAAGGTGAATGCAACATTTGAAAATTGTTTCAAACCTGCAGCAGCTCTTTTGTTCTTATTGCAGTAATTGACTCATAGACCTTGCCTGTTCATTTGTGAATTAGTGGCATGATTGAGAGCTACTTTGGAAAACTGTACCCTTGATATACACTAGTCTTGGTGCTTCAACACTGGATTGATTGCTTTTTCAAGTCAGAAAGAAACTTAGCCATAGTGTAAACTTGAAGGCAATTATTCAGCAGCAGCTATTGGGAAGAAAATGACTTAGTTATTGAAAAAATTGGGGGGGCTAAAAACAAAAAAAATCTGCTCAGATGAAGCATCAAGAATGTTTTCATTCTTAAAGTAATACTTGTGAAAGACAATAGAGACACTACAGTTAGAATATTTTTTTGTTTTTTTTACTTCTAGGATGTTTACAATGGAATGGGCCTGCTGGAAGAGTAAATCTGGTTTTTAAAAAAAATCAATGCTGTATTTTCATGGGTCATGTTTATTAGTTATTTTAATAACTGATGTTATCAGATCTTTATTTAATTTTTTTGTCATTTTTTCTTATAAATTTTATATGATATATATATATATATATATATATTTCATTCATTCATTCATTTGAAGTCAATATTTTCTAGTAATTGTTTGAAAAAAAACCAGATTTTTTGAATTTGTATGCAGTAAAATTTCACTTGTTACAGAGAAAAAATTTTACTTCTCTGTTTCTTCTAAAGAGTGAAAAGGTTTTGTTATCATTGAACTTACCAAATATAAATTAGAAAAAGTTTTTGTAAAAATCATGATTTCATTATTGATGTGTCTTTTTCAGTAAATTTATGAAAATTTAAGTTAAAGGCTACGTAATTTTGTCAACCTTTTGTATACCACTTCTATTTCTACCTTATACCATTGACTATATATTTAGTCATTATACCCATAATGTAAAATGTGGGGTTGGAGTATATTATGCAGATTTGTCATTCGAACTCTGCTGAATAATGCAGATTTTAAGGATAGCACCCTTTGTGGTATTCAGAAGGTTAAATAACTTTTTAAATGATTATTAAAATATTATGAATGTTTTTCAGGCTAGTTCCAGCTTTAAAAAACTAATAAATAAATGTTTATTTAGTATTTGAGATTGACTATCAGGGAGATTGCTCTTATATGCATATATTTATAAGTGGGGTTACAATTTTGTCACAGTAATTTTATTAAAATGTATGGATGGGTTATCAAATAGTATATGTAGTCTGTACTACATTACAATTTATATAAGCATCTGAATAGTGTATGCATTAAACCCAATAATATGAATGCTGCTGTTTTGACAACTTTCATTTTTTCCTGACAACACAAAATAGTTCTTGTACATTGTGAGTTTGTTATCCTTGATTTCACATCTGTCTTCTCACAAGGCATCATTGTTAAAAAGAAATCTCACGATCTGTACTGTTAATAAACAATAATTGACTCGAGCAGTACCAGCTAGATTTGGAAAAACAATCATTTAAATTAACATTTTGGATTCAACAATTTTCAATCACTTTATATCAGAAACTACACTGATGTACCTTTTAAATTTATTTCATGCCAATGCATTGTCTTCAAACATGAGAAGCAAGTCATATATATACTAAGTGATAGCATGTTGACAAAAGTTTAATGAAACCTGCCATGTTTTATGTTTAGATTTTATTACATCATTTGTCACTTTATGTGATCTGATTGGTTTTTCATCAGCAGTAAGAGTGGACATTACTCTTGGAAGAAACACTTTTATTGCTGCAACATCTTTTATTTCTACTGATATCTTCAGTTGATAACCACAGCTTTGCTCACACTTCTCTTCATAAAAATGGACATCTTTAAACCAACTCTTTCACATGGTGCTGCTTCCTTTTCCTGCACTGTCTTTAGAATTATGCATTGCTGATAGGACAGGCTATGAATACCTATTTTATAGCAAATGACAAATTTGTTTACTTTTTTCAAATTTTCTCCAAGTATTGCCAACTAAGTTAAGGAGATATGTATTGCAAGACACGTATTGCATTTTTCCAAGTTTTGGTCAATGTGTACCATTCTCACTGACAAAACAGTGATTTTATCAAAATGAATTCCACATTTCTATGCTGTTTCCATCATTGTTTGACTCAGAGCTTTTTAAATTTATGGTCTTGAAGTAAACAATCTATAAAAATAGTCTTGTTTCTAACTCTCTTTGCCTTATTAGCTTGAATTGAAAGTATCTGAAAAAGAGTAACATGACACTGATATTTATAATATAGCAACCTAGGGTATCCATTGTTTTGTCTGATATTAGACCAACAATTGTTCAGTATTTCTTTCATGCCATTTGCATGACTTTCTAAAAACTTTGGTAATATTTCTTTTCATTTGATCCAAACAAGATATGACCCCAATGATTTTTTAGACAACTTTTCATAGCAGAATTGTGTAGGATGAGAAATGAAATATTCTCATTATTACAGATTCACTGATTTGTAACCTATTTATGTAAAGCACGATCATTATGTTTGTTGCAGTTATTTTTTTTTTCATGCTTGTATTAGGTTGTTACAAAAGTTTTATCAGTTTTTATACCGCAACATTGAGACTTCATATCGTTGCTGGACATCAAATTTATTAATCAAACTAAGTTCCATTACAATCAATACACTTCTACCAACAAGTTACAAGTGCATTTGGATTTCTGGAGTCAGTAAACCATTGGAAGGTAGTTTCAACTGCTGCTTGGTTGGAGAAGGATTTTATACAGAGAAAGTTGTCAAGGTGTTTGAAAATGGTGGTAGTCTGAGAGAGAAAGGTTTGGCGAATAGCTGGGTGAGGGAGAACTTCATACTCCAACATGTTCAGTTTCTGAAGAGTCACTTTTGCAACATAAGGACAAGCATTGTTGTGGAGCAGGATTGGGTCTTTTTGATACCACAATGCTGGCTGTCATCAGGAGAGTTTCTGATAAACGTTTAATTCATGATAGTACTTTCAGCTGTGATGGTTTCACCAGGTTAAGAAGTTATGGTGGATGACACCAGTTGCAGTCCATCAGACAGTGACCATGACCTTTGGATAGAGGCTGTGTCTTGAAATGTGATTAGGCACTTTGTCTCTATCAAGCCACTGTGCTGACACTTTTCATCACATGTAATGATTTGGAAAGGAAATGTGTTGTTTCTGTTTCTTATCACAAGCAAAGAGCAGATCTCCAATTGATGATTTTTTTGTTCATTCAGCTCATGAAGCACCCACTTTTCAAGCTTTTTTCACCTGGCCGATTGCATCAAGATACAAGGAAACAGTTGCAGTGCTTACATCAAGCTCTCCAATTTCTTGCACTGTTTTTCTTGGATTGGTTTCAACTGAGGCTTTCAGATGGTCATCATCATAGATGGAAGGGCATTTGCTATGTTCCTTATCTTTGATGCTCACTTCTGATCAAATCCTTGCAAACCATCATTGTACTGTTTGCTTATTTGCTGTGTCTTTCCCCCCATGCTTGCTTAATGTTATGAGTTTCCTTGCTCTTTTTGTGACCTTATTTGGCATAATGTATGCCAAAGCAAATGCTACAAAATGATATACTTATCTACATAGCAAGCATACAAAAAATGAATCCCAAATTAATATAATATAAAAACTGGCAAAACCTTTGTAATGACCTAATAGTTCATAAGAATATTACTGCTATACTAAAATAGCATGCCACCACCTTTATGAAATGCTCCATTTTTCATTTCTCTTTGCAGTGAAATTTTCCACTTTGCTCATTGATGGTACTCTTGTTGTCCTCATTTTTTCACTCTATTTCCTTCTGCTTAACTTTCTTATCCATTTATTGGTTGACATAGTGTACATATACATGTTTTATGCATGCACAACTACACAAATTACACTTTTTTTAACAGAATTGAAGAACCTGATCTAGTGTGTTTTTACAGATACTTCTAATTTTTCATTGACTTAATTCAAATTCACAATTCTGTGAAAAAAATGCGGCTTTATTTATAAGTTCTATCAAAGTTTCACTATCAAACTAAAAAACTTAAAAGAAAATGGTTTAGCATCAGAAGAGAAAAGAATAGTAATTTCCTTTTGAGTACTGATTATGTAGGTGTGATAAGCCTTTAAAATGTTCAGTGTCTTGTGAAAAATTCTAGCCAGTTATAAAAATGTATTTATAGATAATGTACACAGAGTATAGCAAACTTTTATTTCTCTCACCAATTTGCTCAGAGTTAAAGGTTCATTGCCGTATACATGCAATAGGTGAGGAGGTAAGGTTTGTCGTAGAAGCAGAATTACTGTATATTGACGATTGTATGACTTGAATCACAATTTGCATCATCAGAAACTAAATAATGCCTCACTGTCTGTTGCAGCAGCAACTTAACTTTGAGGGCCAGCCATTAATGTGAGGCATAGATTTGCTTTGATTTTGCAATCTCAGTTTTTGGCTTAGAAGTGAATGCAGATAAACATCTGGCATTCTTGAATGTAGTTTGTTCTTTATTATATTCAACTGGGACAATATTTGTTTGCATGTTTAAGTTCTCAAAAATACATTAATTATACTACATGTAAATTTTCTTAATCCTTGAAATTTTTTCACTGGTAAGGATTTATAGAATTTGATTATATTTGTTTGAATTTATCTTGTAAAATATGTATTAAATGGAAAGTTTTTTTCAGTAGGTAGATTTGCATAAAATCTTAGTACAATCTGATGCAAATGTACTGGCAAGTTTGCATTTTCATTATTAGTCTCTTTACAACCACTAAAGTGGACAAAGTTCTTATCTTTTACTAAGCATAATAGAAAAGAATTAACTGTTTTTAAAATGACTAAACTGCATTGCACATATGAAAAAGTTAACTTGTTCTTACTTTTTGGTCTGAGATTTCAAGTTGAGGTGTTATGTAATATGATTTTAAAGCTAGCCTCCATATCCATTTCAATTCATAGAGTTTCTTTTTCATTCATAAATTTTATGTAACTAAAAATCTTTTTAGTTCTTTGTCCTTACTTAGCCAAATAAACCACATCATATTCATTTTTTAAAGTTGTTAAAAAGTCTTTGAAATGTCTATGATTAAGTCCTTGGCAAGAACAGAATTTATATGGAAATTACAACTTTTATTACCATTTCATTGTCAAACTTGTTGGTGAATTATGAAGTAAACTGCTCAATGGTTTCTCAAGCTGCTTTGACTGCATTTTGGTATTTATTCTTCCAACCATGTATTTTGTATTGTTAATAGTGACATGTCTAAACTTTTCCCAATGTATATTAAAATTCTTAATTATTTCAGACAAATCTGGAAAAATAAAATCTTGACCATTATAGACATAACTTTCAATCTTAGTTCTGCCAGTTCTTCAGTAACAGTCAAAAGACATACCAGTTGGTCAGACAATCAAGCAGCTAAGTAGTATTGCCAGCATCTGTGCTATCATCCAAAGCCATAGAAGAAATTCAAAATTTCTAGCTTGTTCATATAGTTAAAAATGCAAATTACAGTTTATACCTTGACTCTCCTTGTTATAGTACCTACTGATAAACTTGCTTCATCTACTTCCTGCACACACTGTGGACAGGCTCTCAGCATATGCTTTATTAAGGATCTTACTGAAAAGTTTTTAGTTGTCTACTTTGTAGCTAGCTCAGGCTAAAGATTTATTTTGTGATTCTATTGAGCCAATGATTTTTTTTCTTCAAATGGATGATTCTTTGCATAGTTTGCCTTTGAGTTTAGTAAATTTTAAAAATTCTTATTATTAGTTTTGTAATGCCAGCAAAAATTATATTCTTTAAACTTGGCAATAGTAGATTTTCTGATATGACATTTTATCATTAAAATAAATACAGAAGTAAGCATTTGTCTATTTCTCAATGAAAAACTCGACACTTGTCAACTTTCCCCATTTTGAAGCAACACTAATTCCATGATTTTTACAGTGGACAGTGAAAAAAATCGCTGCTTAGATTCAGCAGAACAGTGTTTAACATTTTCTCAGATCACAAATTTGATGAATTCTGTGGTTGTATTGCAATTTTAAGATCAAGATAGTTTCTTATCTTTATTTTAAATATTTTTTTTAGTGAAAATAATGGCTGCTTGTCAACCCATGGTGGGTTTTAACCAAGAAATCAATTTTGGTTCAAATCTGCTTTTATTCAGTTAGAATGATGGTTAAACTTGGCTGTGGAAATGCTTTTTTGGTCATTTTGGTGACTTGCATCTGAACAGTACCAGAAAACCTAAGGAGAAAAATAAAAACTTACTCATACTGAGAGAGAGAGTATTTTAGGGTCTTTGAATAGAAGATGCTTTGGTCATAATAAAAAAAAAAAGCAAAAGCTTACTAACTTATTGAAACCATTGTTGTTTATGAGCCAGACTAGTAATATTTTTTATTGGTAAGGTAAAAAATATATATATATTAATGCAATCATTAATAAACTGAATATTTAAAGAATTTCCTGAGTATTTTCTAAGAATGGGAGTGTAGTCAATACAAGGGAGATAAATGTTGATTTTACTTAGTGTTTAAATAAGAAACATTTAAAATTCTGCCTACTAATACATTTTATTCATTGTTTTTTAATGCTTTATATTCTAAATGTTATATAACTAGTTAAAATAGTACTATTGCCATAAATTGACAGAAGCAAAAAAAATATAAGTTTAACCAGACTGAAATTTGGAGATACCTTTTACTTTAATCCTTTATTGGATACAAAGTTAAATATTTTACACGAACAAATGATCAAACAAGTTCAAAGATGGCTGCACAAAATGCATTTATCTAATTATAATTATTTAAAAAGTTATGGAGTGACTCAAATAGCACGAATGACTTAACGGACAGTTTAGTAATTCAAATGAACAGAATATATTCAGAAAACAAAAAAATCTCATTTTATAGCACAAATTTTTAGAATGTAGAGTAAAATCACACAACTGTTTTGACAGAGATGTCACTAATGATTCAGTTTGTTGTATCTCCTCAATGTCTTTACTTTAGAGACCAAAAATCTTAGACTACAAGATGGGGATCCATAGTTATGTTTATCACTACAAATACTTCAATTTCTTCCCTGAATGTGTCCAGACCTAGGTATTTTCAGCTCTGGGCTCTGGGTCTATTGGGCATAGAAGTTTATCTTTTCTTTTTTCTCCAGCGCACTTAACTTTATTAGGTAAAACTAGAAAGTTCTATCTGTTTTATAAAATTGCATGTCTGTGAGGTGTAGCTGGATCGGTTCCACGTTTGGCCATCATAACTGTTTATATGAGGCTTATCTACGCCTGTGAAGGTGTTTTGCTTTTCCTATTTGAGAGGAGCTGACTAACCAACCCCACCCAATGGGTGGAAAGGTAGGATTTACCCAGGTGCTTTCTCTTGACGTAGACTTCTCTCTCTATTTTGCTAAAAATTAAAAAGAAAATCAATATTAGTTGACATCCATCGTAGTGGAATTCCATAGTAAGCCATCATTGACCTTTGACCTCTGAGGTTTTCTTTACATTTGAGAATGGCCGCTAGCCAGCACATTGTTTGTGTTACGTTATTCGTTTTCCTTTGCTGAGGAAGTTTATCACTCTATCTTTTTTGGGGGGTGTTGGTGTGGTGCAATTGTTTGAGGGTGTGTTTAAGGTTGCATTTTTTGTGTTGGGAGCTGGGTTGGTTCCACGTTCGGCCGCAACAGCCATTTATAGGTGAGGCCTTATTTCGACCTATGTTTGTATTCGTGTGCCTATCGTTAAGAGAGTAGCAGGCTACCCAAACTCCTTCGTAAATATGACAGGAGAGGTAGGATTTTTCCAGGAAGAACTTTTGAAACAGAGTTTTCTCTCTGTATGCCCTTAGCATTCTATTAGGGTTGTATGGGCTCTCTTTATTCTTTATTAAAATCCAACTTGCGAAAAGGAGGGGAATGGTTTTGATTTTTATTTTGTTGGAAAAAAATGGATGGAGACATGTTTTGTCTCCGTGTTCTTGAGAGGAGGTGGAATTATTGTTGTCTTGATTCATTTCCTTTATCCCTTGTAGGGGAACCAGAGATTTCCCTGGATTGGTGATGAAATGGGAAGTAGTATGACCATTGCGGTGTTTTTTCATCACATTGGTCAGTACCCAATTCCATGTTCAGAGGTTTTTCCTTCCGATCAGGGTTTTATGTATGCAGTGTTTGTTCATCTCTCACATAAATACCCAAGACCACATTTGGAATTATTCCTCTGATCAGCAGGTGTTGATGCTTTTCCTCACTCCACAAAACAAATAAAAGAAAAACAAAAGCATGGTTAGTCCATTTTTGGGAGGGTATAAATATTATTGGGGTGTACGGTTGAGTGGGGTTGACCTAGAGTGATGATCCATATAGAGTTGTAGAAGTTCAAAGTTAAGAGATGATTGATAAATTGTTGATTTATCCAATGTGTAGCTGTAGTCTCTTGTTAGGGTTGATGTGTCCAAGGACATTGTTGATCAATTAAATGGATGAATATATCACTCTGTCATTAATGCTGGAATTCATAACTGCATAATTTTTGCATAACCAAAACATTACATAGCCTTGAAATAGTTTTTTGGTTGAGGTGAGCTGACCGCTCTCTAAAGCCTTACAATTCCCCAAGCTATCCGCTGTGTAGTGAAAAACAGGAAGTTCGAAAGGCAGTCCTTTTTACTTTTTGCAGGGAATCCAAAGATGCGCCAGTACAAATTAAGTTTGTCCTGGGGACTTTTAATTTTTGAAGATTAAAGCTCGGACTAGGCACCACAGTTCTATATTCATGGTACATGAAAATATACAGTGGATTACTGTTTTGTCGTCGTCGGTACAGGTGAGGCATTTTGGTGATTTAACAATTTTCCATTTATGTTTATTTTCCCTCGTGGGGAGTACATTTCTTAGGATCTTCCAGTGAATCTCAGAGGAGTATCCATCCATGAGGTGATTTATCGAGCTGTTCCAGATTCTATCCCACAGTAGTGGACCTGAATTTAAAGTGGCTTCCTACTTCCTTCTGTAGTCCAGTTCAAAGATAGGTCGTGATGCAAGGAAGAAGTATATGTCACGTTTGGATAGTTTGTCTAGATCACCTGTGTTAGTCCCTAAGCTTACTTGGTTGTTTGTATTTATATTAATATTAGACTTGATCCAATTGGTTAGTGCTGTTACGTGGTAGCCGGTTAATAGTTTTTTTTTTTTTTTTTTGGCTCTATATAATTTTAATTTGTTAGTTAAAGCATGCAAACCATTTGGAATATTAAATGCCTTAGCTAAGCGATCATTGAATAAATTTTGCTATCTTGGTATATTATCTACTGTCTTTATGATGTCTATTAAATTTTAAATTTGTTGAGCACCTATTTTGCTCTCCAAATTTAATAAGTTTAAACCTTGACTTCAGGGGAGTCTAGTTATTTATTTGTTTGTTACCCAGGTGTTTGCGTCCCTACCAAAGAAACTGATCAAGATCGGAGTCAATGGAGGAATGCGCCCAACCTGGCAGCCCTATTATTTTTGATTTATAGTAAATTTTGAAGGTATTTAAGTGTTGATAAGGTATGTTTTGGTGAAAAAGGAAAGATTAGAGGATGACAAGCCTGTTAGTTGAGATTTAATTTTGTTAATAGTGGATATCCAGTTTTCTTTTTGTGTATTAATATGATTGTTAGTAGGGAAGAGGATACCAAGGATTTTAATTTTGTCCTCCACCCATCCAATGTCAAAATCCTGTAGAGGCACTTGGGCAGCACCCAGCCATGCAGCTTTGGTCTTCCTTAGGTTGATCTTTGCCCCTGAGGTCTTTCAGTAGACCTCAAGGGTCTTGAATGTTTCCTTCAGGCTAGCTGCATCCTTTAGCAGGAGCGTGGTGTCATCTGCATACCCATTATTTTATGGTTCTTGTGGATTGCAGCTGCCAAGGGTGCTGCTGTGATTACATACAGCATGGCGCTTAGGGGGGCACCCTTGCCTTATGCCTTGTGATAGGTGAAAGGGCATCGAGACGAAACCATTTTGAAGAATTTGTGTTTGGGTGCTATTGTACAGTAGTTTGATGTAGTTTATGAACTGCTCCCCGAAGCCAAGGTTGTTAAATGTCTTTATCAGAAAATTCCAGTCTACCATATCAAAGGCTTTTTGTTGGTCGATGGCTAGCATTATTCCTAAGAAATTTTCCATGTCTAGCCTAATTGTAATTTTTCTGATCAGTTGGAGCATACTTACAATGCTTCTGCCTGGAACTGAACAGGTCTAGTCTGCACTAATAACTTTATCCATAACTTTGGCTAGCCTATTTGCTAATGCCTTAGCTATTATTTTATAATCACTATTTAGGAGACTGATGGGCCTCCAGTTTTCCAAGCACTCTCTATCGCCCCCCCCCCTTTGGAAGCAGAACAACAGTAGCAGTACTATGGCTTTCTGAGAGCACCCCCCTTTACTGTATGTGCTATTCGCAATAATTTTCAGGTCCTTAGCTAGGAGATATTCAAATCGCTTGTAGAAATCTAGATAAGGCCATCATTTCCTGGGGTTTTATCTTTATTTGAAGCCCTAATGGCTTGTTTTATTTCTTGGATGGTTAGGGGCCCTTTGCAGAGCTCAGCTTCTAGAGGGTCCTGTTTATTTTCTAGACATGCCAGGATGCTGTCCTGTCTCTATTGTATAATTTTTTAAAATACCGAGTCTCTTCCCTAATTATATCACCTATGTCGGTTGAGACGCGGCCTTCGTTATTTATAATTTTATTCATATATTTCTTTTCTGCCTTAGCTTTTTCTAAACCACAGAAAGACCTACAACCTTCGCCATTCATGGCCGGTACTCTGGCCCTAATTCTAGCGCCTTCTGTTTTGTTTAATTGCATTTGGTTAATCTGGGTTTTTGGTATCAGTTTAAAATAAATCCATTGGCCTTGAGTCATCAATCATTAGGCTACAGATGACTTGAACTCTACTCATTTACTTTGCTGCTGCTGTTATATTCCACTTATATATTCCTTGACTTGATGCCTTTTCATTCCTTTGTGACCAGCTAAATGATGAGAGATCTGTGGTATACAGATACAAGACTACATTACCAGAAAGAAAGGATTCATTGAAGACTTCCTCAGGTAGAGAGTAAATTAAGTAATGTATATTGTTCACATGTAGCTTGACTGGTAAAGTACTTTTGTTGGAAAGTGAAGCACTAAATATAGACAAAGGAAGAAATAATGTGGATCATTTTCCTCTTACATATACTATGAGTAATTGTTAGATGACTGGGCAGTTCCTAACTGTTTTCAGGTAGATTTCATGGAAAAGGTGAAAAAATGTTTTTTTAAAAAACATTTATTATGCTATATTTGTTTCATAATTTTTAGTTCATTCTGCTATATGCAAACCCTGTGGTAAAAGGTTAAATAAGGAACAATTGAAGCCATGGCAGTCAGTCTTTTTAAAAATTTATTTTAACTATTATTGCATTATTAATGACAGCCACTTTGTAATCTGAGTAAACTGACAAAATATTACTCAGCTATAGTATAAATCAATTTATTAGTGTTCTGCCTGTTTGTTTCTGGTGAGATCAAAAATATTTGTGGTGTAGCATAACTCATTTGTTGTTGGAGCTGAATGTAATTTTGTTTTAAATCATGCTTCTCAGGAAGATGCAGAAACTAAACTTTGAACTCGTATGTGCAGAGCTACTAGGCCTTTATTTTTTAATCTCACCGTAAAAAGTTTTTAAAAGTCATTATTATAACACTTCAGAAAAAAGAGCAAATGTACAACTTTTGCATAAGAACCAGTTACTTTTATTTTAGCATGTTTAAAATACATACTGACCATGTTCATTTTTCAGTTTGATGGCAAAAATTTCACTTTACATTCTTTAGAATGTGTGATATCTAAAATTATTGTATACCAAAACTAACTTAGGTAGCATTCAAAAAATCAGTTGATTATGCAGACATTAGCAAAATTTGATTCAAATTGCAGCTAGAAAAACCTTTTACAGGATTTTAACATAATAAGTTGTTATTTCTAAGGTCTTGAAGAGATCAGATAAAAAATTTGTTTATATTTTATTTTTTTCTGTTTTATGCCACTGTTATCTTTAGAGACAGTTAAATAGGCAAAATAAGTTCTTTTTAATGGCAAACAATCAGAATGTAATGCAAATGAAAAAGATGGCATTTAAAAAATTTTTTTTAAATTTTGTTGCACATTTATTTAAATGAACTGACATTAGATCAAGCAGGTTTACTATGCTTATTTTTAATGTCTTGATCAGAATTTATATTCTCAAAAAGTATTTTGCTAGATACAATTTTAGCCACCTTATTTTGTTATGTAGTTGTATGTGTTTGCAGCTGCAAAAATTGTGGTTGAAGTGACAGAATTACCTATTATATCTAAAAATAGTCAGGACACAAGGTATACCCAGATAGGTACATTTTTAACATTATTTAATAATTTCGATTTTGATATCATCCATAAATTATTTAAGTATAAAAATTATCAGTCTATAATTTTTCAATAAATTAGAATTTAATGGTTTACTGTTTTAAATTTAGCAGTATTTTACACATCTAAATTCAGTCATCAGTCAAGCTCTATGGGATACTACTTCCTCTATGCTTAATATATCTTTCATCCAGAGCTTCCCGATCATGTAACATCTGGTTTTGAATTGTATCCAAACCCTGTATTTTCATAAACCAAGAAAGATATGTGTGTGTGTGTGTGTGTGTCAGTGTTTTATAGCATTTTGAAATTTGGTCTGTCTACAGATGAAGACATTTTACTTGTAGTTTTGTTACAAGTAGACATGGTGATGGAATTGTAAATGCTTTAGAAGATACATTAAACCTTATTAATATATATCATTTAGTTTCTAAAATAAAACTAATTAGTTAGTGTTTTCTTTTACATAACATCATAGTTTAAATATAAAGTTCTTTTGAAGATATCTTATTTAAACTATTAACTTAGTTTCAAGATTTTGTAGATTGTTCTTAACTAACAGTATAAAACCTCTCATGGTACTATGTTGAAATGATCTACTGCATGTAATATGTACATATACCACCAAACTATTATCTTTAAAACATTGAGCATTTTTTATTGTCTAGCCAGTACATGCCTTCTTCCTTCACACATTTGACATGGATTAAAAAGAGGAGATTGGTCTTAATGTTTCTGTTTGTTTTTCTGCTGATGAAAGGAAGATAAATTTTAAATTAATATCGATAATGGCAGTATTGGTTTGATCTGAGAGTTTGTTTCGTAAATAGCTCTGAAAATTGTACATTAGAGCAACTAAGCAAAAATCATTTTAATGGTCATAACATGGAAATAATTCTTGGCATTTTGAGGGAAAAAAAGTTAATTTTAAAGGTAATTATGGATGTCTCCAGTTTTCAGGTATTTTCCTTTTTATTGAAAGATTGAAAAAAGGCATGCTAGAAATTAATGCCAGTTATTATTAAAATTAAATATTGGTGATTGTTGTTTTAACTTTGTATATTATAATAATTGATGAATTTGTATCAATAAAACTTTGATTGTCAAATTACTTTATACTATATAGATCAGTGGATAGCATTTGATTCATTGAGAACTAAGTGTTTGATAAGGACTGGTAGTGAACACATCACATGCAGCAGCACTTATGCTAGATAGACACTTAAGCAGTTAGACAACATTCAGCACACTGATTTACATTTCTGCTCTTCTCTCTAAATTATTTTTAATTATAGTTCTGTATTTGTTTTAATTTATGATTCAAAAATAGTGATTTTTTAAAATTGATACCATATTGTTTTTTCTGTCAGAAAAGATTAGATTACTCTGGGTACTTAAAAACATTGGGAAATCTATAATTTTAATAAGGATAATATAGTTTAGTGTTAGAATTTCCTTATTATATTGATTGATTGATTCTTTTTTAAACAGTATGCATTTCAGAAGCCTGGCAACTCGGAATTTTAGATCAAATATATAGTTAGTATTTATTCCCTAAACTATAGAATTACCAGTACTTCCTTAAGCAATAATATACAAAAAATCTTAAATTTTGCCATTATAATTTAAAGCATCGTTTGAACCAAAGTTTATTTATTTTTTGGCAGACTAACATTCCATTGTTGTTTATTTTTTAGTTTTTCATTTTACTACAAAACTTGGCAGTTTTCTAATGGCAATATTTGTAAGTAAACTATGAAAATGAATACCATAAAGGAAAGCTTCTCATTAAATTTTTATTTTGAGGTTTTTACAGAGAAAGATGAATTTTTAAAATTTCTTTCTTTTTTTCCTGTTGTGCTAAAGAAAAGTAAAAGGTGAGAACTTTTTAATTCTGTGACATTGACCAAAAATATTGATGGTATAATTTGTATCATTCCTTTCTTGGAATAAAGCATTTGTTCCACAAGCAACTCTGAGTTTCATTTATTAATAGCACAATTTTTTTTTTTGTAAATAACTGTCCTGATAGACTATAATGTAGAACACTTTTTGGTTATGCAAAGAATAGTTGTGAGAGATTATTTATTGTCAGTAATAGCCTTGTTCATTAATCCTTATAAATTTAGGATAGCAAGTTTCTATTAATATTTGGTGTTTTATTAAATAGTCCATACAAATGTAAACTGCATACAAAAAAAAAGATAATATTATTGATATGAGGCATGTAGAGAGGTCAAAATTAGAAAGCAAAATATTTCTTTTTTATTAAGTTTTAGTGTGTGTTATTAGCTATGTAGTAAGAAAAATCTTGAAAATAGCTCTTGAATTCTTGATGATGATTTTTTGGCAAAATTGTAGTATTGATAATGTAGAATGAACTCTGATGCTTCTAATCCAAATATTTTTTAAAGTATGCAGTTAAATTTTTAAAAAAATATTTATTATATATTAAATCATAAACTAAATTTGTGCTGTTTGTCTGTAATAATATTTAAAGGAAAAAATGGTAGTTGTCTTTGCTACTACTAGTTTGTAAGTAATGTCTGAATAGGATTACAGAAAAATCCAGGATTTGTTTGTTTGAATAATTTGTCAATGTTAGTATTAGTCAATGTAAGGTAAGTGTGTTCTCTGAGTGTAAACCTGTGGGTTTATGTACTAATTGCAAGCAGATCTGCTTAGGTATACCCTTATACTAACTGATATTTTTTCACTTGGGCAAAAAAAATTGTGTGTAACATGCACTTAAGATTTGTGGGAAGTAGTTTTTTTAAAATCTTGTTTTCTTCAGTATGCAAAGTGTGACATGATTACCATTGAAAAAGGTGATGTGATATAGAGATACTGAATAAATTTGGATCATTCTTATCAAAGCTAAGCAGATCTGTTTGACTCGTGTACTGAGAATAAATCAAATTTTGCTATAAATAAACTTCATTTGAAAGATATTCAGTGTTTATAGAAGCAACCAAAACTAAAAAATCACATCACTTTTTTCATTGTAGACTAATCATCACACACACACAAGTTGTACTAACAGCCCACATGACAGGGACCACTCAAAACAAGAAGAGAACCAAGATGGTTGGTCCAGTGGCTTTATGCAAGGACTGGATGATGACAGTGATGGATTTGACAGTGGAACCAATGAACCTCAGACTAAAAGAGCTAAAGTGTAATCTCCAAACTTCTCAGTATAACATTTTAAATCATACTTTGAAAATTGTTAATACAAAGGACAAGACATTCTTTTTTTAAAATCTGTAGACTTTTAAAATATAGCCATAAATTATAGCCATCTGTACTCTGCCCACTCTTTTTTCTTTCAATAACAAAAGTTGAAAGTTGGTTTTTAGAGGCATCAAGTTGCTGCTGTAATATGAAATCATTCCTGAAATTCTTTTTTTACCAAAACCTAACTAGATTTATTGACTAAATTCTGTTTTAAGTTAATACAATTTGAAACATCTTGATTGTTAAAGATGGAATCCATATCTAAGATCATTCTTAATAAACCTAATTACTTTTAATATTTCTTAAAACAGAAAACAGTATTATTCACTAAGTTAAGTTTCTTATATTCTTTCTATTTGATTTACTTGCTCTGACAATTTTTAAACACACAAGTTTTGATACATTACACTGAGCATGAATGGTAAAAATCACAAGTTTAAATTTTGTTTTAATCCTTTCCTGATCATAGAGTTCAACATTTTACAAGTTCAAATGGTCAAACATTTTTTAAGATGGCTGCACAAAATGCATCTTCCAGATTAATATTATTTTTAAAAATTTGAAGTGATAGAATGTCTCAAAATGTAAGTAACTCAATGCAAAAAATTAAAAACAAATGTAGAGTAGAATCACTTTACTGTTTTGACATAGGTGTCAGTACTGATTCAGTTTCCTGTATCTTCTCAGTAATTACTTTAGATACTAAGTCTTTCATCCTCAATGGATGGCACAGAATGAAGATCCATAGTTATGTTTACTGCTAAAACACTACATCTTTTTCCTGGCTCTGTCTGGCCAGGTGATGGAAGAAATTCATTGGCAGCATATTATCAGGAATATCAGTTTTGCTGGCAGACTGAAAATGCTGGCATGTATTTGGTTGGAGTTGCCTCGGATTCCACTCATTGACTTTACAATTTTAAACCCTACCCATATCTGTCACGTTTATTGAGGTCTTTATTGCTGTTCAACCAACTAAATGATGAGAGATCTGAGGTATACACATACAAGATTTCCACATCAGAATGAAAGGACTCAGTGTTGGATTCCATAAGTAACATTTCATAGTTTAAAAGTCACTTTTGCTGGAAAAAGTACTACATAGAAGTGGTAATGTGGACCAGCATCATCCTCCAAGTACTGTCTAGATGGAAGTGATCATTAAATGACTTGTCAGTATCTATTTTCATCTGGTCTATTTGGGGTGGTTTCTGCCAACTTTTATGAGAACTGATTAAAGGGGTTGTGGACATGAGAGTTAACTGGTACACAAACTGTCATCAAACAGGCAAAAGGATCTTGATCATCTGTTAAGTGATATTGTATTCTGCAATGTTAACTGCTTCCACTGATTTGGATATTGTTACTACATGATACACTGTTCTAAAAAAACAAGGAAGAAAATTAGAATATTTACAATTGGATATTTTTGTACAATTAAAAGAAAAATTATTTAATTTTTTTGTAATAATAAGTTTTTTGTTCATGCTTACTGGGAATACTGGAGAGTTAAATTTATTTTAATGCAGAAAAACAGCTATGTTTGTCCAATTGTTAAAATTTAAAAGATAAGGGGGTCTAATGACAAAACATCTACAGTTAATATGCAAAGTTGACAATGCATATATTTCTTTATTAAATACTACTAGTGTTTTCATAATAATTATACTTTTGTGGATGGAGCATTGAAATACCTGGATATTCCTTATCTCAGTTTTTTTTTAAAAAAAAAAAACTTAATAGTATTCAAAATAAATTTGGCAAAGACTTGATGTTTTTTGTTGTTTTTTTTCAAATGTCTTTCAATCAAAGTAGCTGAAGTTTATAGGTTAAGAACTCTGATATGGTGCTTAATATATACTAGAGTACTGTTATTTAGTGCATTAAAATAAGACTATCTATTGAAGTATTGGTTATTACTAAATTTTATTTATTTTATTTGCATGTCTGAAGCAAATTTAGTTTGGTAGAAAGACTTAGTGAAAGTTTTTTTAAGGAGATGTTATTTATTAAAGTTAAAACTAATACAATCATATGCTGTTGGTACCAAGCCAAATGTACACTATGACAATCATTTCTGCATCATTATTGTTACTGATATTTTGAAACTTATGTGAAAGTTGTATGTATGCAGTATATTGTGTATTCCTCTCCTGAGTTGCACATATGTATATTAGGGTGGCCAGGGAAAAAAATTTATTCGAAACATTTTTGTGATTGCAATCCTCAAAATAGTTTTAATTGGTGAAAAATATTGCATATAAATTTTGAAACATTTATTCTATTTTAAGGTAGCTCAAGCAACATTAAGTTTTAACATTTTGTATATTATATAACTAAAATGAATACACATGAAAAACAAAATATATTCAGCTGCAGGAAGAGTATTGTTCAAGATATTTGCAAAACAATGGCAGTGTTTGCTGACAATTTGTATAAGAAATTGAAACTGCTCTTCATTCTTTGTAAGTTGTATTCCTGAATGAGAGCATCTGCTCTCTCTGCACTCATTAACAATGTTGATGGTTTTCACCTCTTTCGCTCGCTTATAGCCCTCCAATTCACTCCAGGTCATTGGATTTTCCTTGAGAAAGTGGTGATATATATTAAAATTTGTAAACAAAGTGCGTGATCTTTTGACAAAATTTTGTAGTTTCATTCTCAAAAATTTTTAGATCAACTTGAACTCTTTTAGGTGCCATTTCCTCTTCATACATCTTTTTGCATTCAGTGCATGAATCGTTTGACTTTGTTGAGGCTGAGGTATTGTCATCAAAAAAGGCCAGCACAACCAATTCTTCCGAAAGTTACCATAGATAGTTAGACATTTTGGCTTAGGTGACTTTTGAATACCTGAGGAATTGAAGGTCATTTTCAGGAGCAATGGGTGCACTAGGATAAGTGATTCAGGCTTTCATGTAGAAAGGTACTTCAAAAAGGCAGATATCTCTGAGACCCTTCTTGCAAGAAGAAAGATGGAACTGGCCATGAAACATCCATACTCTCAGAGTGTAAATGATTTGTGACATCCAACAGGCATGGTGCATGGCCCCTGGAGTCCTAAAATGTATGCCTTTTACTGGAACTACTACTAGGAAAATGCTTGCCAGCTCCAGTAGGTCTCAGTAATCGTCTCTCAGTTGAGTTTTAGAAAGCTGTGAATTGATGAATAGCATAATCTCCTTTTTCTGTGATATTAATTGGCATATGAAGGGATCAGTGAACCATCCTGGAAATTCTGTTTGTCACGACATTGCCACTTAGATGAAAATCTTTTGAAGAGAGACATTTCTGGTCCACATGACTCTACCATGTAATGCTTTAAAACCACTGATATTACAAGCTCATAAAAATGATGACAGCAGGCAGAGTAAAGAAGGTTGTGCCAGAGCTTCTGTTCAATCAAGAAACAAATCCTATTGGTTCTTGTGTTCGAGCTAGTTGTGTCGAAACTTAAACCTTGAATCTTTTCTTCAATTCCCCACTCTCTGAGTGAATTACAGACTGCAGTAGATTGAACTTCTCCAGTTGGGGAAGGTAGTTTCGCCACTTATAGTAATTGAGAAATAACACTTCTTGAGACGAGAATTGACAGACAATCAGAATATTGTTTTCCAGTAATGCTCAGCAGCATTTTTCCATCCCTGTTCACTATAAGAGGAAATTCTTCCTGAAAATTTTCTTTGAGAAGATGAAACATCTGTTTTTTTGACAAGAACGTTATATTGTCTGCTGGTTGAGTGACAGTTCTGTGATATCATGACCCAGCACCTTAGCTGTTTCAAGTGTTACCATTATTGCCTTTCTGTCAGAGAGTTTAGTACAGTCGTGAACAGCAGATATGTTAGAGGTAATATCCCATTTTCCACCAAGCTGACAGCCTTGATTGCTTGTGCTAGGTCCTGAATCAGTAGTACTCTGGAACTTATCAGATTTGTCTTAGAATTCATCATTATTGTAACCCTTGTTGTTTCACGTGTGCTTGTTTGATGCTTGTCCATTTTTCTCTTAGCAGATCGCCTTTCTTGTGTAGAATGACATCAGTCGCAGTCATGCAACCAATTCTCCCCTTTTGTCATTGTGCTATCAAAAATTCACGATCTTTGGGGATAGAAATTCTTCTAAAGGCATCTGCATGAATAAACTCCTTTTCTTTAGACTTTTGAGTAGCTGATGTTTGACCTTTGTTCTTTTCAAACAATCCCTTGAGCTTTTCCTTGTAATGGTGTACCTCCTTTGTCGATATTCTAGCTTCCTCCCAAAAAAGCAGAATTTTCTGAATTACATAGGTTGATCCATCTTGTCTGGTTCTCTTAGTACATTATGGAGATAAAGAAAAAGACCAATAGCTTTTCTGATTGATGGTAACTTGGATCCTGTAATTTCAGTAATTTCACTTCCAAGCAGATAAACATTAGTTTGAGAACACATATTTGGTACTATACTTGAAGCAATCCTTTTCCTGAAATGAAACAAGTAGGATTAAATATAATAGAATTTTAAAAAAATTATTCATCACAAAATCTAATGAAGAACATTGATACAAAATAAGTAAAGTACACCTTATTTTTATGATGTGCACTGAACGAGTTCACACTTAACAACTGAAACGTGTACTCTTTGCACTTCTCTTTTATAGGCTTATGATGAAACGTGATGCAACATTATGAAAGCTTACATCATGCAAATTACTCATATTTAAAGAAAACGTTGGTCAGTGCTTAACTCATGGTGAAAATTGCACCTAAAAAAGAAAAGGATTTAAGTATATTGAGCTACCTCTAAACTCTCTTAAAACTTTCATATTTTAAGTGTCTCAGTTTTACATATATTCAAACAAATTCATGGGTTGCGAGGAAGAAAAATCAAAAGTAAAAAAATAAGGGCCACCCTAATGTATATACAACAAACAGTTTGTTTATTCTTGCACTAATTTTGGAAGTTTGTAACATTCTTGATATATTTTTAAGCAGACAATAAAGTCAATTCTATATCCAAGTAGAAGATAAATGTATTACTATGCTTGGTTGCAATAAAACATGAAAAAGGCAAAATAATATGGGTCAACAGAGTGCAGGGCAAATATATATATAAGTATTATTCACATATCTACAAATTAATACATTCCATAATGATCTTTGAAAAAAATGATGATATGTGTTTATATATATGTGTAAAATTTTATGTCTCTAGTGTTGAATTTAAACAAATAGCTGAACTTTGATCCTTTTACATATAAATGTCTACTAAAAATTGTTATAGATCAAGGGATGTCATTGCTATGTTTTAGATACCATAAGAAAAGCAATGTTTGAATGTGTATAGACCATAAGTCAATGAGGTTTCATCAGATTGTCACACATCAAAGATAAATAATGATGTCATTATTGGTTAGTAAAAGTGCCTTGTAAACAAAGATTTTTAGTTATTGTAACAGATTGTAAAATGACATTTTTGCTTCAAAGTGGCAAATTCTTATTCGGAAACTCATTAAGCATCTTATACTCATGATTCTTTGAATGTTGATCTGGGACAGATCGCTTGCAGCATGTTTAATTTGATTAAAGTCTTGAGAATGAA
Organism: Nautilus pompilius; assembly: GCA_018389105.1. Taxonomy (NCBI): domain Eukaryota; kingdom Metazoa; phylum Mollusca; class Cephalopoda; order Nautilida; family Nautilidae; genus Nautilus; species Nautilus pompilius. Next base: position 695,277 of record JACATO010001402.1, on the reverse strand, counting down.
CTGTAAACTCCATATAGATGATGTCTTGTGATCACCTATCTGGGCACATTGAAAATTTATCATGATTAAAGTGGAGCTTTATGCAATAGCATTAGTGCATGGCCTCATGTAAACAATAATCTACCTTGAACTTGTTGTGCTGCTTATGGAAAACTTGGAGGTTAGTTTTGTCCTCTAAGCTAGTCTCTCTTCATATCATCATTAAGTCATCTTAATTGATGATATTCAGTAATATTTTTTATCTTGAAATCTTTCCTTAGGCACATTGATTTTGTAAAATCCAGTCTAAATATGGACTTAACTGTGAAAAGTACATGGGCTCATTTTCTCGTAATTCGTGTTCCTAGATATTTTGACAAATTCTGTGTTGAGATATTGACACCTGTTGCATTTTGAAAGTTATATTTTGACTGAGTTGCTTTCTGGGTACTACTGCTGCTTTCTTGCATGACCAAAATGTAGTCTTAGTAATGTGTTGTCAACTTGAATTGGTCTCTACCTAGCTTGTCTGTAGCACTACCAAGAATTTGATGCCATGTCCAGATCTTAAAAATGTTGCTCTGCTTATGTTAAATTTATCTGACATGATGTTTAGTTGCTTCTGCCTCTAGCATAAGTTGTCTCTCTATTAAGTTGTGTCCACTAAATGTTGTCTCTATCATTATGCTTTTCTGTATCAACCAGTGTTTTAAAATGACCAATTTGATGATAAAGCACTTAAATGCCAAATGGGCAGCATGCATCACATTGACATTTACATGAAAAAAGGCCTGTATATTCACATGCAACTCAAATCTTGATGCAGTAAAGGAAATTCATTCACAGTGTAGATAAGGATTCCAAAGAAGAATATGATTAGGGACTAAAAGTAAATTCTACTAGTATTAGATATAATATTTCTGATTTGTTCATGATCATTTTATTTTCAACAAATTTTAAATAGTATATATACTGAAAGAAAATATACTTATCAAGTATGGCACATTAGATTTTAAATTTTGAATCAACACAAGATTTTTATAGGCCATTTAATTTTATTTAGAATTACTAGATTCACTCAATAGCAACTAAAAATGAGAACACTGATAGAGTGCTCAACTCAGAATTTACTAGTAAGTAAATGTCTAAATCAGCAAAGGTGCTGAGATTTTACTAGATTTAAATGTAAATTGGCCACTATTTATGTGGCACAGAATGTGATGTATACATTAAATATATTTAAATAGGACTCTAGCATTGGATTACTTTAGTGTAATATTTTTTTAATGAGTAATTGTTTTAAAATATATGCCAGAATCATTTACAAAAATGTATAAGGTATACACTTGTTGAAAGTGATAGAATGCTGCTGTTACACTAATCTGATTCACTTAGTTGTCTGTGTTTAAAGTTAACTATGAATTAATTAAATGAATCTAGTAGTATTTTCTGCACATTTGTTAAGAAACTATGAATATGTTTTCCTAAGTCACTGGTCATCAGTGACTAATTATTAATTTATCGGATAATGAGAGGGTGTTTATTATAACATTTTATCAGTTTTGAATGCTTGATACACAATTAGAAGAAATAAGAAATCATAGTTTATTCCATCTTTAAAAAAAATATGTAACTCTGTTCCATATCACTTTTGACACTGTAGGAACAGTTTGTCAGTAATGACTTGCACATTATGGCATTGCAAAAATGCAGATTAAAAGTTGAAGCAGTAAAGTGATTCTTGAAGTTAGAATGGTCTGAAAAGTAAAACAAATAGCAAAGCAGTTCTACATTAAACGTTTCTCCAAATACTTTTTCGCATGGCTTTAAAATGATAAGATAAAAGACACTTGGACAACAGAAATGCAAGAATATAAACCAATACCTTAGATAAAAAAGTTAATTTCTGTTAAGTCAAACTTTGTAAATATTTTGGTAGGTTCCAGCAACTTATTTATCAAGATTATGTTGTACATTGTGGACTTTGACCAACTGAGTTAGCAGCTGCATGGGTACTGGTTGTGCACAGTATAATGGCACAGGTGGAGAGAAATTACAAGAGCTTTGATTTATGTTTTGCTATTTGGCTTAAGTTTGTAATTTTGAAAATTACTGTTATCTTAGGATGGACATACAGTATCATATTTTTTGTGCATTTTACTGAAATAATAATTTTCCCAAGTTGGACACAACTAAAAGTATTCACTTAATTGTAACGTAATAAAAATGTAGAAAGACATTCAACAAGATAGTGCATATGAATAACTCTAAAACTTCTAATTAGAAATCTTTATCAGTTTTTAAAATATTTTTCATGCTGTCTCTGTAGATATAATTTAAATGGCTGTTTTATATACACAAAAAATAAATAACATATTTATATGTCAAACAAATATAGATATTTACTAGAAGTTGAAATTTTCTACATTTTTTTCCTTGTCTGTTCCATCACATTTATTTTGCTTCCGAAGTTGCCATTTCTTTAGAGGACAAATTCTCCATTTAATTCCCAGAGTAAAATAATTTTGGTTAATAAACATACTGAATACAAACATCTCTTAATTTTCTATAATGGACAAAATATTTTTGGTACAAAGTAACTTTGCATACATTATGTCTACCATCTTCATATTAATCTTGTATACATGCACACATTTGTTAAGTTGTTGGCTTTTTTGATTTTATCTTTTAAATGTATTTTCTCTTGTATAAGCAAAGGAAGAAAAATTCACTTAGCCACTAATTCATCAGTAAATAGCACTTTATTCTCATTCAGCCATGTAGTCCTTAAGTAAACTATTTTTATCTGAAACTGATCATTTTGTTGTTTGTATTTCAATGAATTTCTTTTGATATGTATTCATATTTCTTAATAATACATTTAGTATGCTTATCCATAATGACAATAGTTTTAGAACTCTTAATGAGTAGAATAAATTAATAGCATGTGTAGTTAATAGTAAAATAGTATTAATTTCTTTTGTATAAACCATGATGGTTTTCTGATTCCTTTTAACCATTAAACAACTTAATACTGTTGCTCAAAACTCCTTGGCCTTTAATATTTAGGGTTTTGGATTCTAACCATCTATTGAAAATTTCACATAGTGTAGGAAGAGACAATTGTAAATATGTAATGCTACAGAAAAAATGCAGACTGAAATACAAAAATAGTGACATATTCACTTTATTTAATTTGATTAAATAAAACGAAAACTGCTCCAATCAGTGAAAGTTTTCATTTTAATGTTACATGAAACCTTTTTTCACTAGTCTGTCTAACTAATATTCCAAGGAAGATTATTTTCAATTTTTAAAAGTAGTTTACCTATCCATGTTGAGTTTAAATCAAATTTGATTTAATTTATAAATGGTATATTTTGCTAAATATTAAATCTGTAAAATATTCACAGTACAGTGTATAAATTAGTGTTGCTCATGACTTATTTTTTAAAAAAACTCTAGTTCTAACAATAGGACCATTTATTTTTCATAACTGCTTTAAAAATTAAGCATACAAAACAAATGTTACAGGAAAAAATGCTTTGTGTATTTTAATCCCCTTTTTGGGATGTGTGCTATGCATTTTTTGAAACAAAACTTCATTTTAAAACTTTATTATAAGTATATTTAGTATTTTAAAGTATATAGCCAATAGTGTCTATCTAATTACTGGGAGATAATGGAACAATTGTTTGACTCAGCTTTTGTAATTATTTTATTAATTTCAGAGAAATAATTTTTATGATAGCTCTCATCTTAAGACGACAACAAACTAGTTAGTGTGTACATAGTGCTTTATATCATTCATGCAAGATAGTGGACTGCATGTTCATTTGGGTTCTGACATCACAAATCTTTCAAGAGATCAAAAACAAGATGTTCCATGAAAGTTTTGATAAGAAGATATTTGATTGATTGTTATATCCATTTAAAAATTAGTTATTAATACTATTAAGATACAATCTATATAAAAAATAATTGTAACATAATTATGGGAATGCAATCTTTTCATATTACTGTGATAAATAACGACCAGTTTGCTTTGTCTGTTAGATTATGGATGTAACTGCTTTTCATTTTTGTGAAGTGGCAAAAAACATTCAAACATTTTACTTTTCACATTGATCACTCTCTAAGTATTCATTTTTAATCTTATGAAAAAATATTTTTAATAAATGATTATTTTTTAGTTTTGAATAATTAAGAAAAAGATACTGATATCAAATATTAAAATAATAGAAATTTTAATTTCATTATACACCCTTATTTAAGAAAAGATGTGGAATTATTAGAAAGATTTGAAAAAAATTGTCTGAATTCTTCCACATATGAAAGTTTTATAATATACAAATAAACTAAATGTATTTAGTATAAAACTACATGTTAAAGAAGAGACCTGAGAGAAAAATTAAGGGTTGAACAGCAAATTATTATTGTCCTTTTAATTAAAGATATTCATTGAAACCTGGCTGAAATAGCAATACCATAATGGTATCTGGCCAAGTTTTATTTGAATATCTCTAGTGCATAACAAGTAGAGTTCACAATTTACAGTAAAACATCCATTAAAAATAGTAGAAATTCTATCAATAAAATAGTAAATTAATGGAACAAACAATTTGTTATTGGTGGGACTGTAGGTAGACTAATAAGTTATGATGACTTTCTTCCTGCAAAAGATAAATAAAAATAAACAGATGGAAACAAATTATGTGGGAAATCTACTTCTAGATACCCTAGGAATACTTATACCTTTAATTGTTTATTAGATGTCAACTTGTTAAGAAAAAATATTGTGAATGCAGTGGAACACTGGACCAAAGATTAGCATTAAATTTCATCAGCGCTGGTCAACAATCATTAATTCACTAAACTGGTTGCATTAGCTAGATTATTGGCAAAATTCCATCTATTTTGCTGATAATTCAGGGCATTGAAAGAAATTATTTCAGTCTGACCTTGTACCAGTCACATCACAATGACTAAATTTACCAATGAGGAACCATTATATTGCAAAGTTCATGATGGTAGTACATACTAATTTAAGTTATTAATAAGCATGCATTTAGACCAGTGTTAATTACTAATTGCAGAGGCCTATCAAAAAGATTATTACTAAAAATTACCAGTACACCTTTCACAGAAACAATCCTGATGACTAATATTATTACTAAATTGTTGTGAATCACTTTACATAAAAGCATCACTTTTTTCCATAAGAGAATAGTTATTAGTTTCCAATTCCTTGTATTTGTTAACAGAAGCACTAGCTAGACTTGAAGAAGCAACCTTTTTCAATTAAAAATGTAATGATATTTCTATTTCCAGTTATCTGAATGTCCAAAACTCAAAATCTTCAACAACAAGTATATTACATTCTCTGTCTCATAGATAACATCTATGGTTTGCTGTCTGATTGTGAAGTGGGTAAATAGGAGGTTATGTTTGTTTTTGTTTAAAAGAGTTTAATACTATTATAATGGGGAAAAATTATTATTAAGATAAATTCCAAACAATATTATATTTGGAATTTGGTTGACTAATTTTTTATTGCAATTTCATGGTAAATGAATGTATGATTTGCTTAATTTGCAGTATTTATTTTGATGAAGAAAAGATATTTAGAATTTTTCTAATCCTGCAATAAATATACATGTATTTACATAAAATCATAGAATAACTTCTTTTGAATCTTTTCTTTTTGACTGAAAAGAAATCTTATTAAGTGGAACAACAGCTCAACTTCACAAAGTGAAAAAATTGTCCACATACAATACTCAGCAAATTCAAATAAAGTTTGTCTTCTCATCCAACAGAGTCAGTTACGTCTTATTTTCTACAAAAAATGTTTAGGAAAGCAGTAAGAGTATTTTTGCATCATGTTTCATTATATTCATTGGATTCATTACTTGGAATCAAAAGATACTGGATTCTGCTTTTACAGTATAACAAATTGGAAAAAGCCACTAAAAATTTACTAAGCTTCAAGATAATGTCACAAAAGCACTGTTTCACAGAATAGTCTGCAGGAAAGGAATGAAGACATTGATGACCATTAGGATTCAGCATATACAATTAAAATCTAATCCCCAGCAAAAATTTTCTTGAAATTCATTTCAAGTATTCAGATAATTGCATGAAATCAACTGCAAACTCAAAGTGGGTATCAGAGAGGAACTGAACTAGGCTTTGGTGAGAAATATAACAGCATGTTTTTCTATATAAATTCATACAAAATAAAATGAATTTATATAAACCAGGGTGGTCGAACATACGGCCCGCGGGCCGTGTGCGGCCCTCAGTACCTTAAAATGTGGCCCGGAAGGTCATACTAAATTTTAAAAAATTTTTCCTTTTTTAAATAAATTTTTACACATTATAACAAAATTATATTTATATGAATTATTTTTGCATATATAGTAATTAATTTCCGTTAATTTTGAAGGGTTTTCGCAAACATTTTTCGTATTCATAAATCTCATTTTAATTTGAATTAGTATCAGTTTTCGTGTCATGGCGTCTAATGTGTCAAAAAAGCGAAAAATTGACTCTGAACATCGTAAGTTTAATGCAGACTGGACATATAAATATTTATGCATCGAGGAAAATGGTATTATTAAATGCCTTGATTGTCTTTCTTCAAACTATCAGCTGCTCGAAAGAATATAATGTGAGTCGTCATTATAAAACGCATGCTAAAAAATATGACAATGTGATAGGAAAAGCTGCTAGACTGGTGCTTGTGCAACAATTAACTGATAAACTTACAGCACAGAAGAATATTTTTAAGAATTTGAAAATCATAACTCCTACTGCTAGTGCTCAGTATTTGGATGCCTCCTATCGTGTATCTTTATTATTGGCTAAAAAGGGTAAATCCTTTCGTACAGCAGAGATTGTTAAAGAATGTGCTATAGAAATGGCAAAATCACTTGGAGAAATGGAAGTTGCTGATAAATTTAAAATGTTTCTCTATCACACCAGACTGTTTCTACCAGAGTTCAAGATATTGACTTACAACTGGAAAAAACTCTGAAAGACAAAATAGCTAATTGTGCATATTGGTCAGCTGCTCTTGATGGAAGTACAGACAACTGTGACATATGTCAACTATCTATTTTTATTAAAATTAATGAATACAATTTTAATGTGACAACTGAACTCTTGGATCTGAAATCAATGTCTGGAAGAACTACAGGAAAAGATATATTTGAATCATTTGACATGGTAGTTGGAAATTTTATAAATGAAGATTTTAAATATGGAAAACTTTCTTCTGTCTGTACTGATGGAGCACCTGCTATGTGTGGCCAGAAAACTGGATTTGTGGGTGAGCTGAGAAAAAAAACAATATCTTAGTTCCAGTACACCACTGTATAATTCATCAAGAAGCTCTTTGTGCCAAGTCTGCCAGACTGCATCCTGTAATGAAGTCTATCATTAAAATGGTTAATTTTATTCGTGGTGGTGCTCAAGCTTTAACTCACAGAAAATTCAGAAATTTCTTAGAAGAGGTAAATTCTGCTTATCCAGATTTGTCACTTTTCTGTGATGTAAGATGGCTAAGTGCTGGAGATTGTTGCAGAGGTTCTTTGCATGAGAAATAAAATTCTTGTTTTCTTTGAAAGTGAAATATCTGCTAACACTACTCAATTGAGAATGACCTGAAAAATCCAGATTTCATATCTGCATTAGCTGTTTTGACTGACATTACCTCACACCTGAATGTTCTGAACAAACAAATTCAAGGAAGAAATCATGATATCTGTTATCTTGTGGGTAAAATTGATGCATTCAAATTGAAGTTGAACAACTATTCATTCAACAATTAAAGGAAAACAATTTGACACACTTTCCAAGCTGCAAGGAAGTATTTGCTGATAAAGAAAATGACTTTTCAGATTACGTTTCCATACTTAGTGATATTTCTACTGAATTTGAAAAGAGTTTGATGACGTCGACTACAGCAAAATAAACAATCTCGAGACGGCTCACACCTCTAACCGGACAACATTTACCCAACTCACAAATACACACCGAACTACCGTACGTTACGTCATCGGACGAGGGAGGAGTTTGATGACGTCGACTACAGCAAAGTAAACAATCTCGAGACGGCTCACACCTCTAACCGGACAACATTTGCCCAACTCACAAATACACACCGACCTACCGTACGTTACGTTATCGGACGGGAGATGAGATTGATGACGTGGACTACAGCAAAATAAACAATCTCCAGACTGCTCACACCTCTAACCGGACAACATTTACCCAACTCACAAATACACACCGAACTACCGTACGTTACGTTATCGGACGGAGGAGGAGTTTGATGACGTCGACTACAGCAAAATAAACATTCTCGAGACGGCTCACACCTCTAACCGGACAACATTTACCCAACTCACAAATACACACCTACCTACCGTACGTTACGTCATCGGACTGGGGAGGAGTTTGATGACGTCGACTACAGCAAAATAAACAATCTCGAGACGGCTCACACCTCTAACCGGACAACATTTACACAACTCACAAATACACACCGACCTACTACACGTTACGTCATCGGACGGGGGAGGAGTTTGATGACGTCGACTACAGCAAAATAAACATTCTCGAGACGGCTCACACCTCTAACCGGACAACATTTACCCAACTCACAAATACACACCGAACTACCGTACGTTACGTCATCGGACGGAGGAGGAGTTTGATGACGTCGACTACAGCAAAATAAACAATCTCGAGACGGCTCACACCTCTAACCGGACAACATTTACCCAACTCACAAATACACACCGACCTACCGTACGTTACGTCATCGGACGGGGGAGGAGTTTGATGACGTCGACTACAGCAAAATAAACAATCTCGAGACGGCTCACACCTCTAACCGGACAACATTTACCCAACTCACAAATACACACCGACCTACCGTACGTTACGTCATCGGACGGGGGAGGAGTTTGATGACGTCGACTACAGCAAAATAAACAATCTCGAGACGGCTCACACCTCTAACCGGACAACATTTACACAACTCACAAAATAACACCGACCTACCGTACGTTACGTCCATCGGACGGGGGAGGAGTTTGATGACGTCGACTACAAGCAAATAAACAATCTCGAGAGCTCACACCTCTAACAGAACAACATTTACCCAACCTCACAAATACACACCGACCTACCGTACGTTACGTCATCGGACGAGGGAGGAGTTTGATGACGTCGACTACAGCAAAATAAACATTCTCGAGACGGCTTAACCTCTAAAACAGAACAACATTTACCCAACTCACAAATACACAACAACCTACTACACGTTACGTTCATCGGACGGGGGGAGGAGATTTGATGACGTCGACTACAGCAAAATAAACAATATCGAGACGGCTCACACACCTCGAACTGGACAACATTTACCCAACTCACAATACACACCGACCTACCGTACGTTACGTCATCGGACGGGGGAGGAGTTTGATGACGTCGACTACAGCAAAATAAACAATCTCGAGACGGCTCACACCTGTAACCGGACAACATTTACCCAACTCACAAATACACACCGACCTACCGTACGTTACGTCATCGGCGGGGGAGGAGTTTGATGACGTCGACTACAGCAAAATAAACAATCTCCAGACGGCTCACACCTCTAACTAACTGGACAACATTTACCCAACTCACAAATACACACCGACCTACCGCACGTTACGTCATCGGACAGGGAGGAGTTTGATGACGTCGACTACAGCAAAATAAACAATCTCGAGACGGCTCACACCTCTAACAGAACAACATTTACCCAACTCACAAATACACACCGACCTACCGTACGTTATGTCATCGGACGGAGGAGGAGTTTGATGACGTCGACTACAGCAAAATAAACAATCTCGAGACGGCTCACACCTCTAACAGAACAACATTTACCCAACTCACAAATACACACCGACCTACCGCACGTTACGTCATCGGACGAGGGAGGAGTTTGATGACGTCGACTACAGCAAAATAAACAATCTCGAGACGGCTCACACCTCTAACAGAACAACATTTACCCAACTCACAAATACACACCGACCTACCGTACGTTATGTCATCGGACGGAGGAGGAGTTTGATGACGTCGACTACAGCAAAATAAACAATCTCGAGACGGCTCACACCTCTAAACGGACAACATTTACCCAACTCACAAATACACACCGACCTACCGTACGTTACGTCATCGGACGAGGGAGGAGTTTGATGACGTCGACTACAGCAAAATAAACAATCTCGAGACGGCTCACACCTCTAACAGAACAACAACAATCGCGACCCAACTCTACAAATACACACCGACCGACCGTACGTTACGTCACCCGACCGGACGAGGGAGGATGTTTGATGACGTCGACTACAGCAAAATAAACATTCTCGAGACGGCTTACACCTCTAACAGAACAACATTTACCCAACTCACAAATACACACCGACCTACTACACGTTACGTCATCGGACGGGGGAGGAGTTTGATGACGTCGGACAGCAAAATAAACAATCTCGAGACGGCTCACACCTCTAACCGGACACACATTTACCCACTCACAAATACACACCTACCTACCGTACGTTACGTCATCGGACGGGGGAGGAGTTTGATGACGTCGACTACAGCAAAATAAACAATCTCGAGACGGCTCACACCTGTAACCGGACAACATTTACCCAACTCACAAATACACACCGACCTACCGTACGTTACGTCATCGGACTGGGGAGGAGTTTGATGATGACGTCGACTACAGCAAAAATAACAATCTCCAGACGGCTCACACCTCTAACTGGACAACATTTACCCAACTCACAAATACACACCGACCTACCGCACGTTACGTCATCGGACGAGGGAGGAGTTTGATGACGTCGACTACAGCAAAATAAACAATCTCGAGACGGCTCACACCTCTAACAGAACAACATTTACCCAACTCACAAATACACACCGACCTACCGTACGTTATGTCATCGGACGGAGGAGGAGTTTGATGACGTCGACTACAGGAAAATAAACAATCTCCAGACGGCTCACACCTCTAACAGAACAACATTTACCCAACTCACAAATACACACCGACCTACCGTACGTTACGTCATCGGACGAGGGAGGAGTTTGATGACGTCGACTACAGCAAAATAAACATTCTCGAGACGGCTTACACCTCTAACAGAACAACATTTACCCAACTCACAAATACACAACAACCTACTACACGTTACGTCATCGGACGGGGGAGGAGTTTGATGACGTCGACTACAGCAAAATAAACAATATCGAGACGGCTCACACCTCTAACTGGACAACATTTACCCAACTCACAAATACACACCGACCTACCGCACGTTACGTCATCGGACGAGGGAGGAGTTTGATGACGTCGACTACAGCAAAATAAACAATCTCGAGACGGCTCACACCTCTAACAGAACAACATTTACCCACTCACAAAATATACACACCGAACTACCGTACGTTACGTCATCGGACGGGGGAGGAGTTTGATGACGTCGACTACAGCAAAATAAACAATCTCGAGACGGCTCACAACCTCTAACCGGACAACATTTACCCAACTCACAAATACACACCGAACTACCCTACCGCACGTTACGTCATCGGACGGAGGAGGAGTTTGATGACGTCGACTACAGCAAGCAATAAACAATCTCGAGACGGCTCACACTCTAACCGGACAACATTTACCCAACTCACAATACACACACACGACACGACCTACCGCACGTTACGTCATCGGACGGGGGAGGAGTTTGATGATGTCGACTTCAGCAAAATAAACAATCTCGAGACGGCTCACACCACTAACCGGACAACATTTACCCAACTCACAAATACACACCGACCTACCGTACGTTAACGTCCATCGGACGGGGGAGGAGAGTTTGATGACGTCGACTACAGCAAAATAAACAATCTCGAGACGGCTCACACCTCTAACCGGACAACATTTACCCAACTCACAAATACACACCAACCTACCGTACGTTACGTCATCGGACTGGGGAGGAGTTTGATGACGTCGACTACAGCAAAATAAACAATCTCGAGACGGCTCACACCTCTAACCGGACAACATTTACCCAACTCACAAATACACACCGACCTACCGCACGTTACGTCATCGGACGGGGGAGGAGTTTGATGATGTCGACTTCAGCAAAATAAACAATCTCGAGACGGCTCACACCACTAACCGGACAACATTTACCCAACTCACAAATACACACCGACCTACCGTACGTTACATCATCGGAAGGGGGAGGAGTTTGATGACGTCAACTACAGCAAAATAAACAATCTCGAGACGGCTCACACCTCTAACCGGACAACATTTACTCAACTCACATATACACACCGAACTACCGCACGTTACGTCATCGGACGGGGGAGGAGTTTGATGACGTCGACTACAGCAAAATAAACAATCTCGAGACGGCTCACACCTCTAACCGGACAACATTTACCCAACTCACAAATACACACCAACCTACCGAACGTTAAGTCATCGGACTGGGGAGGAGTTTGATGACGTCGACTACAGCAAAATAAACAATCTCGAGACGGCTCACACCTCTAACCGGACAACATTTACCCAACTCACAAATACACACCGACCTACCGCACGTTACCTCATCGGACGGGGGAGGAGTTTGATGACGTCGACTACAGCAAAATAAACAATATCGAGACGGCTCACACCTCTAACCGAACAACATTTACCCAACTAACAAATACACACCGACCTACCGCACGTTACGTCATCGGACGGGAGAGGAGTTTCATGACGTCGACTACAGCAAAATAAACAATATCGAGACGGCTCACACCTCTAACCGGACAACATTTACCCAACTCACAAATACACACCGAACTACCGCACGTTACGTCATCGGACGGAGGAGGAGTTTGATGACGTGGACTACAGGAAAATAAACAATCTCGAGACGGCTCACACCTCTAAACGGACAACATTTACCCAACTCAAAATACACAACACACACGACCTAACCGTACGTTACGTCATCGGAAGGGGGAGGAGTTTGATGATGTCGACTACAGCAAAATAAACAATCTCGAGACGGCTCACACCTCTAACCGGACAACATTTACACAACTCACAAATACACACCGACCTACTACACGTTACGTCATCGGACGGGGGAGGAGTTTGATGACGTCGACTACAGCAAAATAAACAATATCGAGACGGCTCACACCTCTAACCGGACAACATTTACCCAACTCACAAATACACACCGAACTACCGCACGTTACGTCATCGGACGGAGGAGGAGTTTGATGACGTGGACTACAGGAAAATAAACAATCTCGAGACGGCTCACACCTCTAAACGGACAACATTTACCCAACTCAAAATACACACCGACCTACCGTACGTTACGTCATCGGAAGGGGGAGGAGTTTGATGATGTCGACTACAGCAAAATAAACAATCTCGAGACGGCTCACACCTCTAACCGGACAACATTTACACAACTCACAAATACACACCGACCTACTACACGTTACGTCATCGGACGGGGGAGGAGTTTGATGACGTCGACTACAGCAAAATAAACAATATCGAGACGGCTCACACCTCTAAACCGACAACATTTACCCAACTCACAAATACACACACCGAACTACCGCACGTTACGTCATCGGACGGAGGAGGAGTTTGATGACGTCGACTACAGGAAAATAAACAATCTCGAGAATGGCTCACACACTCTAAACGGACAACATTTACCCAACTCAAAAATACACACAACCGACCTACCGTACGTTTACGTCATCGAAGGGGGGAGGAGTTTGATGATGTCGACTACAGCAAAATACCTCTAAAACGGACAACATTTAACAACTCACAAATAACACACCGACCTACTACACGTTACGTCATCGGACGGGGGAGGAGTTTTGATGACGTCGACTACAAAGCAAAATAAACAATATCGAGACGGCTCACACCTCTAACCGGACAACATTTACCCAACTCACAAATACACACCGAACTACCGCACGTTACGTCATCGGACGGAGGAGGAGTTTGATGACGTCGACTACAGGAAAATAAACAAACTCGAGATGGCTCACACCTCTAAACGGACAACATTTACCCAACTCAAAATACACACCGACCTACCGTACGTTACGTCATCGGAAGGGGGAGGAGTTTGATGATGTCGACTACAGCAAAATAAACAATGTCGAGACGGCTTACACCACTAACCGGACAACATTTACACAACTCACAAATACACACCGACCTACTAACCGTTACGTCATCGGATGGGGGAGGAGTTTGATGACGTCGACTACAGGAAAATAAACAATCTCGAGATGGCTCACACCTCTAAACGGACAACATTTACCCAACTCAAAATACACACCGACCTACCGTACGTTACGTCATCGGAAGGGGGAGGAGTTTGATGATGTCGACTACAGCAAAATACCTCTAAACGGACAACATTTACACAACTCACAAATACACACCGACCTACTACACGTTACGTCATCGGACGGGGGAGGAGTTTGATGACGTCGACTACAGCAAAATAAACAATATCGAGACGGCTCACACCTCTAACCGGACAACATTTACCCAACTCACAAATACACACCGAACTACCGCACGTTACGTCATCGGACGGAGGAGGAGTTTGATGACGTCGACTACAGGAAAATAAACAATCTCGAGATGGCTCACACCTCTAACCGGACAACATTTACCCAACTCACAAATACACACCGAACTACCGCACGTTACGTCATCGGACGGAGGAGGAGTTTGATGACGTCGACTACAGGAAAATAAACAATCTCGAGATGGCTCACACCTCTAAACGGACAACATTTACCCAACTCAAAATACACACCGACCTACCGTACGTTACGTCATCGGAAGGGGGAGGAGTTTGATGATGTCGACTACAGCAAAATACCTCTAAACGGACAACATTTACACAACTCACAAATACACACCGACCTACTACACGTTACGTCATCGGACGGGGGAGGAGTTTGATGACGTCGACTACAGCAAAATAAACAATATCGAGACGGCTCACACCTCTAACCGGACAACATTTACCCAACTCACAAATACACACCGAACTACCGCACGTTACGTCATCGGACGGAGGAGGAGTTTGATGACGTGGACTACAGGAAAATAAACAATCTCGAGACGGCTCACACCTCTAAACGGACAACATTTACCCAACTCAAAATACACACCGACCTACCGTACGTTACGTCATCGGAAGGGGGAGGAGTTTGATGATGTCGACTAGAGCAAAATAAACAATCTCGAGACGGCTCACACCTCTAACCGGACAACATTTACACAACTCACAAATACACAAACACCGACCTACTACACGTTTACGTCATCGGACGGGGGAGGAGTTTGATGACGTCGACTACAGCAAAAATAAACAATCTCGAGACGGCTCACACCTCTAACCGGACAACATTTACCCAACTCACAAATACACATTACAAACCGACTAACCGCACGTTACGTCATCGGACGGAGGAGGAGTTTGATGACGTCGACTCAGCAAAATAAACAATCTCGAGACGGCTCACACCTCTAACCGGACAACATTTAACCCAACTCACAAATACACACCGACCTACCGCACGTTACGTCATCGGACGGGGGAGGAGTTTGATGATGTCGACTTCAGCAAAATAAACAATCTCGAGAACGGCTCACACCACTAACCGGACAACATTTACCCAACTCAAAATACACACCGACCTACCGTACGTTACTCGTCACGGACGGGGGAGGAGTTTGATGACGTCGACTACAGCAAAATAAACAATCTCGAGACGGCTTCACACCTCTAACCGGACAACATTTACCCAACTCACAAATACACACCAACCAACCTACCGTACGTTACGTCATCGGACTGGGGAGGAGTTTGAGGGATACAGAGATGGACGCGAAATAAAAAGGGATAGATGGAGAGAGAGGCATAAAGATGGATAGATAAAAGGATTGAGGGGTTTGCATATAGATGTAGAGAGAGGAGTTTTGGTAGAGAGGGAGAGAGAGGTGGCTGGATAGAGATGTATAGAGCGAGCAAGAATGGGTGGGTAGTGATGTAGAAAGAGAGGAGGAAGTGAGTAGAGATTTAGAAAGAGGAGGGAGTGGGTAGAGAGAGGAGATAGGTAGAAATGGAAGAATAGAGAGAGGGTTCTAGGTAGAGATGGAGTGAGAATGGGGGATGGGAAGAGATTTAGATGAAGGGTTAAGGGGAGAGATGGACAGAGGGATATGTATCATTATGGATAAAGTGAGCATGAGGTAGAGCTGGGAATATATAAAGTGGTGTTAGAAAGGGGAATTGGTAGAGATGCAGACAGAGTGGGAATGGGTAGACAGAGAGTAAGGGGTGATGGAGAGAAAGGAGGAATAGATAGAGATACAAAGAGTGAGGGTATAGTTTTATCTAGAGGGCGATAGGTAGGGATGGAGAAAGAGATGGGGAGTAATAGGTTTTTAGGTAGTGATGGATAGCGAGGGGAGATATGTAGAGATAGTGACAGAAAGTGGAGACCAAGTTGCAGGAGAGAGGGGAGGTGTAGATCGAGATGGACAGACCAGGGTTGAGAGGTAGAGATGGGAGATACAAAAAGGGGGGATAGATTGAGATGGGGAGAGAGAGGAAGGAGGAGGGGAGAGAGGTAGAGGGGATGGGTGAGATGGATTGAGAGGGGGGGTTAGAAAATGTGAGATGTATCGAAATGGAGAGATAGCGAGTGCGTGATAGTAGAGGGGGCGGGAAGAGATAGCTGGTAAGGGGGGGGGAGGTATATCGATATGGAGAAAGATAGAGGGGGATAATAGAGATGGAGAGAAAGAAAGAGGGATGGACCATACATGGAGAGATAAATGATTTGGGATAGGTCATTGGCAAGATGGGTAAGAAAAGAGATGAAGAGGGATTAGGATATATCTATATATATATAATGGAGATGGAGAAATAGAAAGACAGCGGAGAGGAGCATGGGTGGTGGATAGAGATGGTGAGGGATATAAATAGACTAAGTATTTGAGATGTATGGAGGGAGAGAGTGATGTAGATGAAGTGCTATAAAGTGAGATGTAGTTTGAGATAGATAGATAGAGCTGGGGTGAGGGAGAGAGATTGAGATGGAGTTATTTACTGTCTGTCTACTACATTCCGAAAATATTCGAAGCAAACAAATTTTATTTGAACAACTCTCTCTGTAATAAAAAGATCCCCTGTAATTTTTACAAATTTTTGTAAAATAACGAAAAGATGAAAAAAGAGAGTAAAAATTGGTTTTGGGACAAATAGATATTATGTATATGGTAAAATTTACCTTTTATTCATCATGAGCCATGTAACAAAAAACAAGATGACATCATTCTAGTGATGAAAGATTCTGGTAAATCAAGATTTCTTTCGCGAAGTAAGAGCCGGAAGACATCTCTGCTTTAAGAGCTACAGTGATAGCTTTGTAGATTGAAAATCTGTCTATGCAAATGTTGTGGCAATAATAATAATAAGTTTTTCTCACAAGTAAATGGTTAGGAATTAAATTTGGTTTAATTTGGGACTTGCACAACAGTGGTTTAAACTCGTTACTACGGCACCATTCATCACCAAACAAGTGACAAGAAGCGACCATAGCCGAGCTTGGGGTTATTTCTTCTATAGATGGCACTACCATTACACAAGTTCAAACCATGGAGAATCTGAGAGACTACGTAAATAAACTTTTTTGTTTGGGTACACCGATGCCTTCCTACAACATTGATGGGGGGGGCGTTAATCCTGTGCTCCTTAAGTTCCAAGACCACCGACTTTGGCAGGGAAATTCCTACTAGAATTCTTCGTTTCTTAGCCGTGGGAGGCAACCCAAGCATGTGCAGGGGCTCATGCAGCTGGCTCGTAAAGTTTTTGAAAGATTCTTTCTTGACACTGGCGCCCTTCTTGTCTGTATATATTGATTTAAAAAATGTTACTTAATAAATCCTATGAAAATCCAAAATAATACTTGTGATACGAAAGGTTGTGGAAACAAACCGGTTACAGGGAGACAGGGTTAGGGAAAAATACATAAATAATTCAACAATTTTTGTAGTTTGTTGGAACATGGCACGTGCAGAGCAAGACGAGCAGGATTTGGGGGCCAGGTACCTTTGATGGAGGCACCTACAACATGAAGTTTGGATCTGTAGGGGAAGTGGAAATGCATTTCGTAGGATTTCGGTAAGTAAATATTATGGACGTTTTAAAAAATCCAACCCCATCGTTCACGGCAGCGTTACGCATCACTGGCCCTTATCTTAGAGCCAGCCAGTGGTACCAGGGTTTTTTTTATTTATATATATAAATAACTTCATTATAATTTCTTTGATATTTTCCCACCAGTCGAGCCCCGTGTTTTGTAGAATCTCAATATTTTACCATACTATGAAAATGACTCTGTGCACGCATCACCCTCTGCCGAGTACAGCGATGATGACGATGACATCGTTTAGGCAAGTGGCATCACAGCAGTGGGAATGGGCCCCTTATTTAACCTGATAATTGCATAAATGCTTCAAAGCTTCCCATTTTGGTCTGACCCAAGGTCGGATTAAACTTGCAAGCAGAAGAGAGACTTCAGATTACTTTTTTTAGGCGAGGATACAGAGCAAATTAACAACAGAAACGGTGGTTAGGGCCAGGAAACGACTCCTTGTATGACGCTTCACCCTGGAATTCTGACAGGGTTAGTTCTCTTTTTCCATCATGCACATTTCTTTATTCCTAAATCTATTCGTATAATTCCCATGGTTTGGTTAGGTAGTTACAATGAGTCAGGAACCTACCAATATGATTTCTAACACACATTAACTCCAGGAATTATTCTGTTCCCTAACAATTCTATTGCTAAAAGGTATTTACGACCCCTGATATCGGTGGCTGCAGCTAACCAAAGACAATTCCCACCCCCACCCCTGTTCACGTGTTCAAAAATCTATAATTATTTTGAGAATAGTTATTCAGATAGCAGAATGTAAACCACATTTTGTAATCCCCGGATTTCCGTATAAAGGGTTCCATTTGGTGTGTGTAAGCTGCCCCTTGAACGGTTGGTTGAGCAGTTACTCTGTTTTTTTTTTTCCTGACCCGATAGGTGATTTATAAAAAGGTAAAAAAAATTTTTTAAAAAAAAATTTCATTTTCCGCCCATTCACACACCACTGTATAACTCCTCTCACCCAAGCTCGTGCAGGGAACACCTAACCGCTGTGATCTATAGAGATCTACACATGACAAGGCCAAATGACCACTGCAGGGTTTTTTTCATATCTAAGGAAAAGGTTCCCAAAGTCAGAATGGAAGAAGGGCTGTAACTTGTATGGCTTGTTTTGATAAGTCTTGGTCTTTTAGTTCCCCGCTCTTTCTAGTCTTCCATATGTCCAGCTTTCAATAACAGTTTTACATAATGGAAAGTTTAATGTTAGTTTTTGTATTCTGTTCTGTTCTGTTAACTATTTTAGCGAGGGATCTCAGTGCGGAGCCCCAGATGTGTCTAGCCTCTCTCAACAGGCCAGCCAGGGTAGCTACCTGGTGGAGTTTGCAAACAGCTTGACAGGTACGTTAATAATATATTTCGATGTGCCATAACTAAAGTTTTGCTGGAACATCAACATAACATTTCTTGAAGTCTCAGCTAACATTGGATCTGAGATACCCGCCAAAATTGTGGCTTTTATTTTACAATATTAAGAGTAAATTTTAACTTCAGAACTTTTTTGTACCAGGCGACACGTTTATAATCGCCAAGGTCCGTTGCTACTTCAGCGAGCAAGACTAATTGTAAAAAAATGTTTAAAGTTAAAATAACGCATATCGCCTTATTTAAATAAATAAACAAAATGTTTATTAACAAGTTTACCGGCACAGCATAATGATCGTTAACTGGTTTGCTTACTAGTGGCAGGAGATATTAGATGGGTGGGTGAGTCGGACAGCTTGTGTGCCATTCATTTCTATGGTGACTACAGCGCCATCTAGTAACTAAGTCAAACAACGCATCGAGTGGTTAAAGTTGATGCCATTACAAGAATTGGGCTGGTGAACTAGTTAAGGGATCTGGTCAGGAATCGCTACTTACGATGAGTATAGTAGCAAATAAAAGTTTGTCGGTTACTTTTTTAGCATAATATATTGCGTGTTTCCTCTGTTGTTGACTAATCGCATCTATGCGGTTACTTCGTTATGATGGTTTTTCATTTTTGTAAATATTCTGGTCGTGGTTCTCAACGAAAAATCCCACCAAACAGTCTGAGAGAGGTGGCTGTGGACCGCAACCAGTGATTGCACCATACCATATTTGCAAAATCCCTGTCAGCATCATAACAGATAATGAACTAATGGAATACCTGGTGGCATAATTAAAGACCGTCAACGGGCAAGAAATTTATATAAATTGTCCAAGCAAGAAAAGAAAGAAGAGCTGGCCTCAAACAAAAATGGACAAAAATGCTGGTGTTATGCCATGGTAATAATATGTAGAAATATTTACATATAAGTAAACAAAAAAAAATGTACCTGAAAAATTGAATTAACTATTTTCATCCCATGATGATGAATAAGGATTTTGCATGATTTTCAGTAACCAATTTTTTAGGCATATAGTTATCTTAAAAAAACGAAAGCTTTATTTTAGTTAGTTTTCTTTCATTATTTTCTGTAACATGAGAATTTAAGAGAGCATGTAAGTTACAAGAACAAGTACTTTTATACCGGTGCATTTCGAAGTTTCTCGTGATACCGACTGGCGATTTTGTAGTTGTATAATTTTATCCAGAAACTAGCTGGGTCTAAAATCAGGTGAGAGAGAGAGAGAAGATTCAGTTACGCATCTCTTTCTTTTTGACATGAACAGAGTCACTATTTACCATACATCCAGCCAGATGTAAACGCAATCTTTAATTACATAGGCTTCAGCTAAGAAAATTGTTAGCTGCCTATTTGAACAGATTCGGTTGTCTTGGCAACAGTTACAAAATCTCTTCTGTACAGTCCATCATGTTAATGCATCACCTCAATTGCCATCTGTCTCTCCAAATCTCTTAGAATTAACCATTTGATGGATGATCAGATATCCTGCTGTTCCCTTCATAACTGATTCATTTTTTAAAAAAAATTAAACCTTTTAAATATTTCAAGAGAACGTACATATATATATATATATAATTTAATCGTCTTTTGCAGATCAAGAATACATCTTTATTTTGTGTTTGTTTGTGAGAAGCTCGTACAACTAAAATTGTAGTTAAAGATGTAAGACACTCTACGTGTTGGGCTTGAGAACATGGTCGAAAATACTCTACACATAAGGCCTAAATATAGTCAGTTCACCAGGACTCTCCAAAAAAATTTGTTACCATTCTTTACACTTAACATTTTATCCGACACCAAAAGACAGTGGTTCTGAAATCGAGCTATTTATTAAGTCGTGAGTGTGAACAATGCCGCGATAAGGTTTTACGGAGCAGGCTGATTTCAGTTGACAGCTAAGGTATTTTAAATAGCTTGTAAACTCTAGCAGGCTGAGTTTATTGCTTCGGTAGATACCGGCAAAGAATCACGAGACAGATAGTCATCGGATGACGCCATCATTTAAACAATATTATGAATATAGAAGCTCCACAAGGTCTCAAAGATGGAAAGAAATTAGTAGCTAAAAGACTGTATATTATGTATTAGCGTAATCTAAAAATGAATCAATAGTCAATAACACTAAACATTTGAATGAACACGCAGCTGGCCGATGCAGAATTATCCTTTTTGCACTCTTTACCGGTCGACGACTGAAGTGGCATAACCAAGACCTTTTGATTTAGTGTCCATTGCATGCTGGGTATTTACAGATGGTTTGTTTTATTTTTAAAATATTACAGGTTCCTTACTTTTTAAACTGAAATATTTAGCCAGTAAAAATTGCATTACTTCCAGATGTCACTCTTCTAGCTTTAAGATTTCGATGCCATTTTCACAAGAACGTTTGTTGCTCATAAAAAAAGCCGCTAGATGGCAGCAGTTTGTTGTTGCTGATAATTTCTGAACATGCTGATAAAGAATTGGTCAAATAAATGTGAGTCACGTGACACAACATGTTAGTAAAACGTCTTGGATATTGTCAAGACCTATACACAGAATGCCTACTGTTAGGGTTATCGACTTTCGAAAAAAATACGAGGGCCACTTTTATGACTGCAACAAAATAACAAACATTAAGTTAAAAAAATCAAACAACACAGTGACAAAATTACTATTTATAGGTATCTTCAGAGTTGTCTACACTGACTACAAATTGGCTGTTGTCGTCTTCTGTTTTAACAATCACCGAACTTTGCGCTGTGAGGAAAATCAAATTCAGGTAGAAATTCTTTCCCGTCAACTCGATATTTCTGACAGGGAACTGGACCACCTCCTGGCTCTCATACCCTCTCCGTGTGTCACTAAAGAAGAATTCACAGTTTCCATAACAGGTAAGCAAACAGCAGTTAAAGAAATTACTGAAGTCAGATACAAGAAACAGGCTTAGTTAACTCCAAAACAAAATAAAATGTTTATAACGTCTTACCTTACCCCTATTTATAATCATCCATTTCAATGAAATTTCAGTAAATATGGATTTTTGATGCTTTCAGAAAATTAATAGACAGTAGAACTCTCCTATCATGAAGATCCCAAACAGTGGTTTGTGCTGTATGGCGTTAGTGTTTTTTTCTATTTTCACTTTGAAAGATTTCGACAACAGAATGCCAATCTCTGAAGTTTCAACAAAATAGTTATTTCTTATATCTGTTTAGAAACTAGTGATTGGTAATTTTAGCATTGACCCAAAATCCTAACTAGGTATATGTGCCAGAAATGTTGTTTAACCGACGACCTGATGTTCAGATTCACTGATATCACAGCAAAACGTAACGTGGAAATGATTGTAGACTCGCCAATAGAACATGCCATATACCATATATAATTAATTTCTTAATGCATATAGTTATGTACATATGCACGTGACTGTTAAAAAAATCAAACATTAAAAAAAGCTTTCTTGAAACATTTTGTCAAATGAGCCTCTTTTATCAAAGCATTCTCTTTTATTCTTGATAAATTCTTTATTTGCTGAGGACAATTACGGTCAACAGTGTATACTTTAATTGACAAAAAAAAACTTTTTAAAAATAAATTGATAAATTAGGCTACAGTAATGAAACTTGATCGCCTTGGCAATTGGCCAGTCAGCAAACTGTGCGAAGAATTAGATTTAGTTGTTTAGCGAATGGTACCGAAGATTCTCACAGAAATGCAAGTTATACCGTTTGTCTGACAGGTCAGAATTCTTCAGTCATTTCAGATTTGATGTGGTAGACTAATAATAATTCTCACACAAAATCAGCAAGATTACTTTTCTTTTCCATTGCCAGGTCAGTGTGAAGTTCCTGCAGTATCGAAAGGTAAGCTACTTTTGAAACATTGGGTCTGGCTGGAATTAAAGCTGTACTACAAAATTTATACAGCACAGCTGCACAACAAGCACCTGTTGTGAGTGGTAGATGCCACAAACTACAACTGTTAGCTATTTTATTTTAAAAAAATGTTATAAAGATTTCAAATTATAAAGGTCGATAATAGCGCTTTAAACATTGTGCTGTATAGGTTATACATCGATTTCTCCATTACTCCACTTATCTTTCATTTTAATTAAGAGATTCTGACAGGACAGAGGCTGCAAAAGTGCAAAGTTTAGCTGCAAAGACTGATGAAACTGCTTCTGCCTGCTTTAAATGATGCATCAAGTTTGTTGAGTCAGTTTGCACTTTTGGTCTTTTACTGGAGAAGTATATTACTGTTTATATAGAGAGAGTTCATGTGATAGAATCGCTTTTCATGTGTTAAAATTAAAAGTTCCATAGTACAGTCATGTGTTGATGTGGTGCACTGTGACTGGTTGTCCTGCAAGCAATCAGAAAGTGGCAACACCTGCAGAAGAACTGTAAACGTGTAGGCGGTGATATCGTAGTGCAATGGATACTATGGCTCCTGGGAGGGAAATATCACGAGACAAGCAAATAGAATTCAAAGGCTTAGCCAGTGACGGTGACTCCATGTTGGAGAATGCAGCTCGACTTTAGTTTAGAAGGTGCTGTGTGCAGGACTAAGAGGAGGATATGCAAAACTACTATTGTTAACATAGATACTGTCAAGGAAGAGGACCCAACTCTCCACAAGTGATGTTAAGTATTCCAGGGAATGTTTTCTATGTGATAGATGATGAGCCCAGAGATCTTGCAAATGACCCAGCTGCAAGTACAGATGCTAGCATTTCTTGAAGAACAGTGGGATCAGCACAAATGGTCTCAATGGATGTGTAGTTGCCGAAAACCTTTGCTGAGGAGAGGAAACCAAACAGCAGGGCTGAAGTGGGCAATGGAATGAAAGACAGGGATGACCAAACCTGGACAAAGATGCTTTTATACCAAGTCCAAGTTGGAACTGTTTGACAATAACCAACAGCAGTTTGATTGGAGGCGGATGCGGGGAGAGGTATAACAGTAAGTGTACAACAGCTACAGTGAAGCGCGGGGTGGATCAGTATGGGTGTGGGGCTGTATATCAGCCAGGATCGTCGGAGATTTGCATAAAATCAAAGCCATACTGACTGCCGACAGGTTCTTATCCATCATGTGATTAACTCAGGAAGACATCTCATTGGGCAGGAATTCGTCTTCTAACGTGACAATGATGCAAGCCATACAGCCAATGTGGTGATAAACTATCTGGGATGTAAAGAGGCTGATGGACCACTCACAAAGATGCCTTGGCCTGCACAAAGTTCTGATGTGAACAAAATCGAGGATATATGGTTACTGAGAAAGTCAAACAGTAACCAAACACCTTAGATGAATTTGAGAAAGTGATACAGGATATGTGGAACATTCCACAGCCATACATTGATAACTCTTATGGAAGCATAAAAACAAGGGGCTCACATACCAAATACTAATGCACTCTACAACACATTCATTTTTTGGGTGTCTTTTATGTAATAATGCAATGTATGTGTGTTTATATATGTCTCTCACTTGCGCATATCCTCTGTATGTTTCTATAATTATTTACAACAATGTGCATCCTGTTTAAGCAAAATATTGAAAGTTTATGTGGGTGCTACAAATTGTAACATAAAAAGCTAACACCATGTAGTGATTTCTTGTAGAGATACAACTATAGGATAATAAAGAAATTGCAATATTCTTTGAATAGAATATTTTAACAAGAAATAATAAAATGATAAATAGAAAGCCAAACAAACACTTAAAGAATGAATTAGGCATGGCATAATTACACTTGAAATTCAGAACTATTTCATTCTTACAATAATTATAGTCACCACTGCATCATTGGACTTCAAAATGGTTAAAATCAAAGCAATCTGGTCACTGTTGTGCGATCCATTAGAATTACCTATCGATCAAGATTGGTTTTGTTTGACGAGATGGATTTAATTTTTTTGCAGGAGAAACAACAATGTAACATTACTTAGTTTTTGCGCTGCAAGCCGATTTTGAAAAAAATAATTCGTGGGTTAAAAGAACTTTTACCATCATCAAGGATGGTCATGTTAGGCAAGAGCCGTTTACGAGACTTGTTCATTCTCAGTCAAGTAAAGTCAACCATAAACTGGCTGCCGATGCCCTAACTATGCTCAGATACTGTTTTGTTGGAATTTTTGTTTGACAAGACAAAGCCGAGCTTCAAGTCGAGTACATCTGGATTATGGAGGAAGGCACACCGTCATCTTTCCTTTTCAGGATGTCCAATATGAATTCCCTTGATCAATCACCTGCGGAATGAGTCAGGGTGCTCAGCAGCAATAGACATCCAGAGCGACAGCTTGAGGTAGATGTCTCTCTTGTCCATACCCCGACCCCTGCAAGCGCGTCTCCTGCTGTGGTGGACACCCCCATTTGATAACCAGACACCATTTATTCTCCTGTCGGCCTGCAGTCAGTGACGACACTCAATCACCTGCAGTAGACGTTAACTTTTGTCAATAGACAGTCGTGCTGTTGAACATCACGTGTGTAATAAAATAAAACAGTGTCGGTGCCAAACTGTTTTTTTACTGCTATTTTCACAACTGCACGTTGAATACTCAGCGTAACATCATTTAGTTTTCAAAGTAACTTCGTTTTTTTTCAGATGACTGCGAGATAAATGATATCCTAGCAGACGAAGATTTTGCAGTTAGAAATGTAAGTTATCTGATTTGGTGTATAAACTCCTTTTGTTGTTTGCTGTTGTTTTACTAGACGTTATGCAAACTTCTCGACAATTACCGTCTGTTCTTCCTCAGTTAAATGGCCTGTGGTACGAGATAGCTCGGACGCGCTTCACCTTCAACAAACTGGAGTCTGGCATCCATTACTACCACTGTGACAATATCACGACCCACTGTTTTGGTTACTACACAGGAACCAGGTAAGCCTTCGATTGACGGAAAACTCTCGAACGTTTTGTTGTTGTGCGTGAGGGCTAAAGCTCAAAGACTATCCAACTAAATGTTTCCTGTGTAAAAGACATTTAAAATTACTTTTTAAATGGCTGTCATAAAGACCATCCTGGAAATGGATTTTACATGGCATTTAATATATTTCGGATGTCATGTAAATAATAAGTAAGATGATTCCATTATCATTCATTAAAAAAACGAGTAAAGACTACTTTTTTTTTCTAGTGATATTTTATGTAACCCAGAAGAATAAATATGGATCTATGTTATTCGTAGTACAGCAGCAAAAAAGGGGAAAAGGTTAAGCCGACAATAGAAGGGCGCTCTCTGTTTGTATCGGAATCTTTTCATTTGTTCTCTGATCAGTAGATCTTTGCAGATCCTGTTTTCATTCAAATAATTACGGCTTAGAATGCTTTAATGATGATTTTCCTGGGTGAAGTTTAAAATTGGGAACATTCGAGCAGTTGAGGCCCTTTAAGTTACATAGCTGTCTTATGATTTTCGAAATTTACTATAATCATTATTATTATTAAAGCAACGGTACATGCCAGAAAATCCTAAAGGGTGTTTTCAAAAAGGAAACCGGGGGCCCCGAACGGAAACCTCCTTGGACGACTAGTGACGAATACAGTCTGGAGTAAGTTTGTTTCCTAGAATATTTTTTAAAATCTCGCTAATCTTTTTTAAAGCCATGCAGTTTATTACAAAATTGTTGTTTTTCTTGTTTCTTAACAGAGAAAAAACACAATAAATATGTTTTTCAGAGGATTTTAAAGTTCTGTACAATGATGGGAACTACAGCCTAGTCTATGCTTGCTATGGCGACAGCAGTAGCGTGAGGTGCGATCCAAAACTTCAGGAGGTGGTGTTAAAAGGGAGAGAACCCACAATCGACCCTGCCCTAAAGGAAGAGCTGGCACAAAAACTGAAGCTGGTTTGTCTGAAACCCAGCGATTTGAAGGACACCATTTTCGAAGGTTCGAATTGCTTCAGTTTCGTAGATTAGCTGATTTCAAATATTTTCAGTCCATTACAAAATGAATGGCAATAATAATGAAAGGTTCTTTATGGGCAACCAAATATATTTTATAAAAATTTTAAAAAAAAATTATTGTTGACCTGTTGCAACATTTCACGTTTTGTCTTCATGAAGTAAATGAGAAAACTACCCCACCAAAAACATTCATTACAAACTGTCTTTTTTTTTCCCTTTTTTCCAGAAAACTGCACCAAACAGTTATTACAGCATAGTAGAGGTGAGTATTAATGTGCATCTAAACTGCCTATTGTAACCACTTGTTAGACTTCCAATTTTCACTGTCTTCTCTTATAAGTTCTTGGATTATGGTAAAGTGGCTAAATACTGAGTAAATGTGTTTAATGTGATGTTGGTTTCTGATCTTTTATGCAGTGGTGCCCTGCCGTAATAATTCGGCAATCTTATTTTACTATAATGTATTATTTGTTGCGGAAAATGGGAACTAAAAACAGTAGAGAGAGATTCCTTGTTAGTTACCTGGTCGGGCCACCTTTAGCAGCTCAATGAAACTCCACCCTGTTTGGCATTGAATCAAATCAACTAGATTTTGTGTGACGGTCTGGTCTAAGTATCGTCATATTCGTGTAAGAACTTCCTTAAATTCAATCATATTGGCAGAACGTGGACGAGTTGCTCTCTCAAGGAAAATGCAGATACTCAAATGGATTAATATCAAAACTTTGGGGTACTGAGGAAAGGAGGTAAATGAATGGCTTGATTCCTTTTCCATACTGCCGTCACACGAGAGGTACGTCATGTAGCACCATCCTCCTAAAGAACATGAACATCATATAATTTGTACATAATCACACCTTAAATATGCAAATTTAAGTCAGATACATTCATTTACAGGGTTGTCTGAATTAATATGGAAAGAGTCAATTCTATAACTATCAGTTTGAAATCTGAACAAGATGGGGCAATAAATAGACCGAAACTTTTTTCAGCCAGGTTGTGCATTGTTTATTTTGTTAAATGTCTGTTTTGTCAGGCGGCTTAGCGCAGCTGTCTGGAAGGGAGAATTCAGCCTGCTTGATCACCTCTCTATTTGCTGACAGCAAATTTGGCAATGACTGACAGAGAGAAAAACTATTGAACAAGATAGCAAGAGACACATCAAGAACAGAAAACCCAGTATGAAGGCAACAAACATGTGGAATAGACTACTTGCAGCTCTGAAATCACAGTATAGCTAAATGGAAACGGCCATTGTAAATGGCCAAGTAGCTGTAAAGAAATGCTATTAAGGGCTCAAATAAAGCTAAATGATCCAGTAACCAAAATTATAAGTAAAGTAGATACAGTGATTAAATAAGCAGTTACCTACTTTTCGCCGAACAAGCAATGTCCCGACCAAATCACACTGAACTTCGATCTGATCATAACGTGTTTCTCTTCCATTCGTCACTTCCGGCTAGTTGTGTCAGGGTCTGAGACAGTTCTAGTATAAAATTACTCAGAGATATTTACAGAAATGAAGAACCAATGCACTAGAAACAACATTACAATACCTTCCATAAACATGCTCTGCCTTTTGGCGTGTAACGTATTAGTTGGAGTTTACTGACAAGACAAAGACCCTAAACATTCTAATTTATTTAATGGCTACCAGCCGAAATCTACTGAACTTGTGGGGGATAAAATCAATAAAAGTACAATTATTGATGAAAAAAAGAAGTGATACACCTGTGGAATTACATTCCTACAGCTTGTAACACCTGAATTTTTGGATAAATCAAAGATTTAAGCAAAAATAAATGTTATATAATATTGTCAACTTTCATTTTTCCAAAAAATGTTTCACTTTGCAATGATTTTCAAAGTCTTAACGAATTAATTCACTGGCACCTGCCCTGATAATTTCTCTGCATACCACCTGGGGTTAATTTGTTACTAAGAAGTTCATCCCCAAAATTTTCAAAAGCATCCAGGCCTAGAAACAACTCTGCTTCCAGGCAGTCTGTAGACACTCAAGGTGGCTGCAAGCTCAGAACAAGCCAACCCAGCATGTGGTTTGATCGGTGACCACACACGCAACAGATCACACAGCTGACGTAAATAAGGTGACAGAACAAGTTGACTAATATTATTATGCATATTGAAAATGTTCCTGTTACATAAGTTTATTGAGATCGATAGACAACTTACCTAATTGTTTCTGTCAAATCATTTCAAATGAGAAAAAAATTGCTGGTGCTTTGACAGTATTTTTCATTTTAATTCTGTTAATGGGATTCAATTTAAAAACCACAAGAGAAAAAAACACTGGAATCCCAGTCAACAACGTATGCAAACTTAAATAGTCATGTGACCTCTCAATCTATATAAAGTATGTCACACTTCAATGACATTTATGAAAACCGCATCTAGAAAGCAGAACTTCGGTTACAAACATCGTAGCACCCGTGGATCCAAGTGACAGACATGCTACAGTGGCCCCAAATAATGGAAAGCTTCAGTAATGGACAAGATCATCTGTTTCCACTAAGTCAGTGTGCATACCCCCTTCAGTGAGAAGATACTTGGAAGTCAGCCGATGGAAGGTTGTGTGGTATGACAAATCTCTTCGTTCTGATTTGTACAAGCTGGGCAAATGCGGGTGTGGAGAACATCTCAGGATGTTAGGAACACCACATATAATATTCCAGCAGTCCAGAATGCCATAGCTGATACCATGGTCTGGTGATTGTGGTGCCCTTATCCCATTTCAGGCGAGGTAACATCACTTGAACACCTACACATTGGCAGAATACATTCATCCTGCAGTGCTGCTCCTATATCCAAATGACGGGCTGTTTCGAGACAACAAAGCCACTTCATCGGGCCCATCTTTACTGATTTACAGAGCCTGACTGGGAATTCGCACATCTTCCCTGATGAGCCAAATGTGCTGATTTTAATCATATCCTACCTTTGGCATGTCTTGTAACGATATATCAGAGCCAATGCACAGCTGCCTTCTCAGGGCCAACTAAAGTTGTGTTCAAGGATGAGCCGTTGCAAATATCACTGGATATCTTGTGGTATCTCGTAAATCTATACTAGGATGTGCTGAAGCTACATACTTCTGTTTTGATATTTTTGTTGTTTCTGTTTGGTATTTTCCTTCTTAAGTAATAATAAAAAAAATAACATAAACAAATAAGAATGCACATTAATGTAGAACTTCCAATTTTTTTTTAAATGCAGGTTCCATAGAAACTACAAGCTACCTCCAAGTCGGAAACAGCTTGTAAAGTGTCTTGTTGAGAGTGCCAATTACAGGTTTTAATATATATTTAAATAACTAATGCTTTATTTCGTTGCATTTTTTTCAAAATAAAAGACGAAAGATGTAACATAGAGAACTAACCACTTTCAAGCACAATATGATTTAGAAAAGGTAAGTGCTTATCAAATTGAAAATAAATACATATAATTGTTTTAATTTTCTAAGAACAGTTTCAATTAAATATAAAATGCTCATCTTTTGTAATTCAATAATATTCAATTTCTTGGTTTTTGTTTCATTTAAAAACTATAATTTTAATCTGAGTCATTTTTTGTAAACTCTAACCTTTCACACTCTTAAAAAAATATTTCTGAGATTTTATTTCATCCTGGTATTATTAAAAGATTAGTATAAATGTGCCAGATATCGTTCGCCGAACTCCTTTTTATGCTTCCATTTATTGGCTTTCTCACATTAGAAGTGATTCTCTTCAGTTAGGGGTTATTGTTGAGCCAAACTCTGCATGCATTTCAACTAACCTGGACTTCCCCTGACACTGCAGCTTCTTTTAGGAATAATAATCTAAACCTTTTAAAGTAATGTTCTATGTCTTTGTTAGCAGTGGCGTTTTCGCATTCCGATTTTTCTATAATTCTCGCTTTTCCTCCAGTTAGGGCGGTAGTCTCTCCCCATCTTTTTCTCTGTTAATGACAGTGCCTAAAATAATTCAAATTAAATGAAACTGAGACAAGGAGAAGCTCACTTTTTACGTATTCTCAAACTATCTTAACCACCGGTTATTTATTTTGTTTTCCATCGAATAAAATGAATGAAAAACATGTTTTAAAAAAAAAATGTTTAGAAGAGGTCCCGCTAATTTCAGTCCTCGCAATGATTGCCATTCCCATCTTGGACTGCTAACAAGGTCTTTACGGTACTTGTGACCAGCAGGTTGGTGGGATGTACTCAATAAATCTTTCAATCTTCAAAGTTGGAGTAGATCGATGAGTGGGCCTCTAGTGCGGTAGGATTTCACATGTAACCGGCTGATTCACGACTTGAGTACAGATTTTACTTTTTGAGACGATGATAAAATTTGTAAAAAGAAATTGTTGAATAAGTCACATTTCCACTCAACCCTGCAATACACTAGCATTCAAAAATCCAAGCTGACCATATGAAAACAGCGCTGTCTGCCTTTGCAGCGTGTTACTGTTAACTATCCGTTCTTCTTTTGCGGGTGTCGCTGTGTGACTTTATTTCACTGCGAGAGATCTGTGGTAGAAGGTCAGTGTAACGTGACGAGGAATTCCACGTGCTGTCATCGTAGCCATTTATAGGTGAGGTTGTCCCAGCCCCATGAAAGTGTTCTGTTTACCACCAAACTCCTTCCTCTTCAGACGGGAGAGCTGCTATTTATCCAGGCGCCTGCCTCAGAGACGGACTTTCCTCCCTGTGAGCTTCTCGTGCCGTGGTTCCCGGTCTTCCGTCCTGAAAGAGAGATTAAAGATGTTAATGTCCGTTCAGACTAAAGCAGGCGTTTACCTCGATAAAAGACTGTAAGCCTGCACTTCAGCGGGCCGAACCAGTTTGTGTGGCGCTGATTACCAGACATTAAACCAATTCCCGGCAGACAGGAAAAGATGGTGATATCAGTGGTCATATCTTCCAGATCCTACAGTAGGCATTTTGGTGAATTTAGTAGCTTCCAGTTGAACTTTTATTTTTCTACTTTTTCTGCATTACTTTCCAATGGATATCTAAGGTGTAGTTGATAATCTGACAGTTTTAGGTAATTTCTCATAAGTCGCACTGAGGTCAAGGCCCCGATTATCCTCCCTTGTCACGCTAATTGGTATCAGTAGTTTAATATCTCACTGGGAGACTTCATTAATTGTTTAGTTTGGTTATCTGAACTCTCAGTAAGAGTTAGTTTATGCTTTCTTCATGCTTTTCTGCTGTCCTTATGAAACATACATATAGGTTGTTAATAAACTTGTTTTTTTCTTTTCACACATTAAAATTGGATTAACCATTTAACAGAACGTGTACACCCCTAAATCTGACATTTAAGTATTTTGAATAATTATGGACCCAAAAAATTATTTCTTTGAATACTAAATTTAGTCTGTACTGAAAACATGACGTTATCAAATTCATCTAATATCCTTTCTTACTATTAATTAACTCATACAATTCTTTTGCATAAATGTTAATGAACATCTTTATTGATGCCTGCTATTGTTTCATTCAGCTGATGTAAGTAAGAAAAAACGAAATTCCATAGGCTCCCCATCTGTTATTTTCTCCTTCATTAAGTTGGTGACACTCCCAACGGAAAACTGCATTTACATGAATTGATGTGCAAGAAAGCATTTACAGAATGATTTCAAATGGCTCAGCCATAACCATACAAGGCGAGGAAGAAAGAAAAGCAAACATAGGTTCTAGTTCGAAAATCAACAAACTCTTCAATGATAGATAAGCCAATTAATTGCTAACCACAATTCTACTGCAATAGTCAGCACTTCAGCCTCTACAACCAAGAGACGGTTAAGAGATGCTGAACTGATTGGCTGAGTGGTAGTTAGAAAGTCATTACTTAAATGTGGTAGCAAGACAAAAAGAGTTGACTGGGTTAAACTTCAGAACTACATCTTGTAGCGATGGTGTGGTGTACTGTGGTCAGCTGAGAACAGGTTTGAAATATTTGGCTGTAAGCAATGACGACACGTTAAAAGGAAAGCCACAGTGAAGTATAAAGAGAGCTACGTTTACCCATCAAAATCGTTTTGCTGGTTACTTGTAAAAAAAAAAAAAAATTGAGATTCTCAGAAAAGTAAATTATACCACCGTCTGGTAGGCGATATGTTTATACTGAACCAAGAAAATTACCTGAAGCGCACTCCATAAATCAGTACACAGTCCCCTGACAGAAAAGAATCAGAAAGACTACTAAAGCCATGGTTATCCTCTCAATCTCCAGATCTGAACCCCATTGAACTTGTGTGGGGAAGAATTTTATTGAAATGTTCAGGAAAATAGTCCAACTAGTGTCAATCATCAATAGAACTACTCACAAGATTGGGGATTATTACAAAGCAACATTTTGAAAAGTTACTGAAGATGCCCAACATAGGTGCAGCAGTTATTTGCATAAAGGGTGGCTATTTTGATAGGGAAAAAATCTTTAAGTGACGACAATGTCTCAATGACTTATGTTCTAAAACATGGTTCATCTGATTTTCCGTGTTTTTTTTTTTTTGTTGGAATGATTCATTTTCATCAACAATAAAGCGTTGAAAAGGCAGATAACAGCGTGTTTGCATGGAGGGTCCATAATTTTTAACTTGAGAGAGAGAAAATACCTGTTATCTTTAGTTTGCGAGTGTGTAGATTTTGGCATATAGAAATGTCCAGAATTTTGTTTATAGCGCTCTTCACCTTGTATGAGCCATGTGGGTTTTCTGCCGCCATTAGTTTGGTTTATAGTAAAGTGCTGTCCAATGTTCTTTCATGTTTTTTTGCTGTTGCCTTTCAGAAAATGGGACTGTGGCACCTAGTGGCCGAAGTTGATACCTCAAGAAAGCTGGAGGAACATATCGTAAATCTGGAACCCGTTGGATCTGTGCAGGAAACGGTCAGAACCACCAAGAAGTAAGTCTCTCGTTTCCAGCTGGTTAGTTCTGTCACCAGCTGGCACTCTAGTAAGGGTTACTCTTTCTCACAGATAAAATGTGTAGGGGTGACAAAAACCTTCTCAGAAAACCATTGCAAAAACAGACAACCTACCAGACAAAGTTTGAGAAAAATAAAAGTTACAATTTGTTTTTCACAGCAGTCCGACATCCCAATAGCAGAAGCACCCATTGATATGTGCCAATGGGCAAAAATGGTGGATAATTCCACTTACGGGTTCCCTTTTGGATTTGAATGTATGAATTTATAGATTTGAGAAAGAAAGGAAGTTTTAGTTAAGGTGATAACCTTATATAATAACTCAGGGGAGGTATTTTTTCATGTTTTTGTAAATATTGTGTATTTAAAAATGGAGTGGAAAACTTGTTATTGATGTAACCAGTTAAATCTGAAATAGAACAATTAGATAACTATTGTTTGTTTGTTTTGTCTTTTTTTTCAGTAATGCCTCCAGTACTATAGTAATTCGGTATCTCCTAACACACGTTTGTGGCAGCAATGGGACGGGAGATCTTTTGCTTCATCTTCTGAACAAATCCGACAGCCATTACAGTAATTGTTTGTTTTTTTTTTCTACACAATTGATTAATGAGTCGCACTGCAAACATTTAAAAGAAATTCTGCAGTTTTTCCAGAGTATTAATGCTACACTAAACTTTAATTTTGAAATTTATTATAAATTCAACTGTTTAAGCAAACTTAAAATGATCATTGAAAAAGTAACATTTACAGTATTAGCATGGAGTCTGTAATGATGCTCTCCAGTAAAGAACAACAAACGACTGACATGATTAAAGTGTAAACCCCTAGTTACAGTGTTACTATGTTAAATACTATGCATTTTACTCCATATATGTTATATCTTTATACCATACAAGCTCTGAGTAAACTAAGCTGCCACATGCTGCTTACATTGCTTCTTCGCAACAAGCATGTAATATACTATTGCATCATCTTTTATGATGGGTCCATCTCATGGTTACTAATACTGAAATACCATCACACCAATACAGGATGCATCACTAGTTGTCAAACTCAAAAAAAAAATGTGCCAGTGAGTCAGTCACAATACATTCCACCCCCATTTGCAACACCATCCCAAGCTGAAATTAACATTTGTCAACTTAAGCAGCAAAAAGTGTAATTACCACAATAAACGAAGATATGTAATATTAGGATGGATAGTGTGTAATAGCAAAGAGCTTGAAGACCTTAGTATATTACTTATATTACATCAACTATGCACAAATTCTATTGTACATTTTATTATTTCTCTTTTCAGTAAATACCAAGCCTATATATTCTGATGAACAAAACAGCATTTTTTACAAGTGCAAAGCACCTGAGAATCACTTCTGTGCACCTCATAATGTACAACTAAAGGTCTACAGCAGGAGGCCAAAACTTTTGCCTAACATTCGTCAGTTCTTGGATAGCGTAATACACAAGTTCTGTTTAAATCCAGACAATCTGCATGTGATTGACCATTTTGGTTAGTTACATTCTGTTTTTATTATATAGTGGTCCTAAAAATCTATGGATATTGGAATTTGATGACATATTTTTAATTCCACTTGTGAAAAAATTCACAAAGTAATCAGAGATTACAGAAAACAGTTTGTTCCTTAGCTGAATTTAGGAAATGGGTTTCATTATAACACTAATTTAGGAATAATGACAATTTTTACCAGCATTTTATGGATTCAAAGTTATAAAATGATTAGCACAGGTAAGGAAGGCTATCTTAAGACTTCAAACAGCTGGCAAATCATCTGCAAATGAAATGAGATGTCTGATCACCTCATCTGGTACTTGCCATTCCTGGAATAAGGGGATACGCAGATCATGTAAGTTCTGTGGAAGAGAGTTTATCAGACTTGTTTTTTTATAAAAGA
This sequence comes from Nautilus pompilius, assembly GCA_018389105.1. NCBI lineage: Eukaryota > Metazoa > Mollusca > Cephalopoda > Nautilida > Nautilidae > Nautilus > Nautilus pompilius. The sequence goes on along the minus strand of JACATO010001402.1, from coordinate 658,796 downwards.
TCCTCAATGTGTGAAAGATCTGGCAACATCAGTCCATCGTAATGTTGTTGGCCATAAGGAATGCAGTAAAAGCCCTAAATGTGTGTGTCCTGGTGGTGTTCTGGAACACATCCTGGAGCCCAGCCAGTTGTTAATGAAGAGGCAAGGCTGTTAATCTCTCAATCTTATCCAAGTACCTCTGACCAGGCAAGTCCTGTTGTTGGTCATAATCCCTCTCACACCATTACACTGCAACCACCATAACATCTGTTCTGCACAATATTGGCAGCAGCATAGCACCTTTCAGACATAACAGAAAAATCCTAATTATATAGACGTTCATTAGAAAACTTCACTAGCTGCCATTGGACCCTTGTCCAACTGTGAACTTTGCCCAGTCAGACAGATTATTGCAATGACAATTGCTCAGAGAGACCAACATCTGGACACTGAGTAGTTATTACTGAATGGTGAAAAGCTAGTGATGGTTTGTCCCTCTGACTGCCAGCAAGTAGCAAGTGTTTTAGAATCTGAGTCTTTGTTTCACAGGACCATTTATGATCATGAGTTCATAAGCATTCATTCAGTGTGGATGACCTCTACTGGGCTGGTTGTTGAAATCATTTGTATGGTGACATCATGTACAGTTGACTAATGCATTTACATGCTACCATTATGCATTTAAATTCACAAACAGTGCTGCTGGATACATTGTACCCACATGTTTATATTCCTAAACAAGCATTAATTTCAAAATTCATGTTTTTATGCACCATGTAATTTTTTTAGACTGAGAAATCATCCATGTTTCCTATGTTAGATTTTAGACATAGTCGACAACACTTTATGATGTTCACCCCTAATCATTTTAATAAAAGGTACCCTCAAACCCCAATATTCTTTGATTGTGTGCCAGTGTAATTAAGTATATTACGAAGAACTATTACAATGAAACACTGGGGATTCTTGTTCTTTTACTTTAAGCTAGAGCATGCAGTCTAGGTATTTCACCTGAACGAAATATTTTATTTATGCAGTGATTAGCAAAATCTAAATCATCTATCCTAGTCTTGTCTATCAAAAGATTATGACATTTAAAATTTGACAAGTCGGAAGTTTTCTGTCATTTCAGGTTCTCAGGGGTCATAACAAAATAATGCAGCAGCCTGGACATCTTTTAAATGCTGTTTGTTTTATTTTCTTATTAAAGTGGTGAATTAATGGTACAGCCTGTCTAGAGCAGTTGTTCATTGTGACACAGTCAATACGTATTTAAGAATACATGGTTTGAAAAGACATGGCCAAGTTGAAAAATTTCCTGTCCTCCGCTGTAAATAACTGTCATCAGAATGTAAAATGTTCATAAGCAAAACATTTTACATAACAGAAAATCTTTTACAAAGTTTTGAGTATTTCCAAATTTTTATGAATAGAAAGTACTTATGTTTACTTTGTGGTGAGGTTCCCTAAATGAGCTGCTCTGTTTAAAAAAGTAGCAGCTTGTTTCAGTATTACAAGCTGTGTGTATTGCTCACATTTCAACTACTGACCGTCTTTGGCAAAGACCCCAACAAAATTTGCGGAAATGGAATCAAATTTGCAACTTTTTTTTTTGCTTTTATTTTGCAGCCAGTGTTAAGGAAAACATACAGCCCACAAAGCTCCAGCAGTCTGAATGTGCAGTGGAAAACATACCGGCTGTTGACAATTTTCAACAGAAAAGGGTTGGTCTGTAGTTACTATTAATGAGTAATTTCATTAAAAAAATAATGCAAGGGAAAATGAATTGAAATGTTGAAGCTGCAAAACCCTAGCCAACGTTTCCCAATCTATCACAAAAAAAAAAATTCCATGAAAAATGAAAATGTATTTTAGATCACCCCTGTAGTTGGTAAATATATTAGAGAATGCCAAAATAAATTTTGTACAACCATGAAGCCAGAAAAGGAAACTTATCATAACGTATCACAATCAAATGAAAGGATGACTATATTAACTTCTAAGTATAAATTTAAAAGTAGAAGTTATGCATCAGAAATACATCTATCTCATGGATTATATAATGTGTAGCAGGCCAGCTTAGTAAGCTGAAGCTTCCACTCCTTTCTTATATTCTTTTTTCCAGCATGTTTAATGATAGAGGTGGTAACAATTTCAGGGCGGCAAACTGTTCTCAATATTAAGACTTTTAGAAAAAGACAGCGTGAAGCTAGTTAGTTACCCTCCTTAAATTCATCCTTCCCCCTTTTCTTTATTATAAAGCTAAAAAATTCTGATTTTAATTTGTGTCAGCAAAAATAAACAAACAAGAGTTTTGCATCTCACAGAATAGTCCAACTGACTTAGGTAATTTAAAAGTCCTTAAATATATATTTAATTTATATATATACGAGGTCTATCGAAAAAGTATCTGACCTTAGGCTGGGAAAATAAAAATACGTACTTGGTGGGGTTCAATTGCTAATCCTCTTCGAAGTAGGCCCCTTGTGCCTCCACACACACAGCCCAGTGATCCTTCCATTGTTCAAAGCACGTCTGGAATGCTTCTTCCAGAATGGCTCTCAGCTCTGCCATCACATTCCGCATGATACCTCTCGGCTCTCAAAAGCGGGAGCCTTTCAGTGGCATCTTCATTTTTGGGAACAATCAGAAGTCAGAAGGAGCTATGTCTGGAGAGTAGGGAGCCTGGCAAATGAGTGAAATGCCTTTCTTTGCCAAGAAACCTTGGATCAGCTGTGACGAATGAGCCGGGGCGTTGTCATGATGCAGCTGCCAGTTTTGAGAGGCCCACGGGGGACTTCCTGATAGTACTCCTTTGTAACTGTTTGTCCTTCTGGTGCGTATTCGTGATGCACAATGCCTTGGTAGTCGAAGAAAACAGTCAGCATCACCTTGATTTTTCTCCAGTCTTGGCGACATTGGGTGCTTCCACTGTGATGACTGAGCTTTGGTTTTCAGGTCGTAACCGTACACCCACGTCTCATCTCCAGTTGTCGCGGTATTCTGGAACTCAGCATCCCTGTTGGCAGTATCCAGCAGGTCCTGCGCAACCTCAAGATGAAGTTGTTGTTCCTGAGAAAGCAGCTTGGGCACAAATTTCACTACCACTCTGCACAAGCCCAAATCCTCCTTTAAAATTGCATGTGCAGAATCTTTACTGATCCCAACCTCATTACCAATTTCCTGCGCTGTCAAACGACGATCCTCCATTATCAAGGTCTGCACTTTCTTGATAACAACTGCATTGCAGCTTGTTGACGGCCTCCTGGAACTCTGGTCACTCTCCACCAATCTGCGGCCATCTTTGACCTGTTGTACCAACCATTCTTTTATTTTGGGTAACACCCATGGCATTGTCACCTGTTGAATTTTGCGAATTGCTTCCGCTTGGGTATCTCCAAGCTTTTGGCAAAACTTGATGCAAGATGGTTGCTCCACACGTTCCGTCATCACAGGCGAAATGAAAATGTGACGAGTAAGTCATGTAGCACCTCACACGCTGGCTGCCTGACAGTGACTAACGCATCCAACAAGCCCGCCAAAAACCACGCATGCGCATGAAGACATGCGGCTCCAGTATGCACATTTTTGCCTCCCTAACTTCATTACTTCCCATGGGAAAAAATACAGTCGGATACTTTTTCAACAGACCTCATATATATAATTTTCTTTTAAAAAAAAGTAAACAAATGTATTGGTTTTTGTTTGTTTTACCTGGCCAATATTAAAAAAATACAAAAATGCCAAGCAATTGTTTTAAAACTATAGTAACTATTTTTGGTTTTAGTTTACTATATTTATGCAAATAGCGTTTTCAGCTATCCATGTTTCTAAAGGTAAGATACAATTTCACAATGGAAAAATGAAGATGAACAAGCGAAATTTAGCAGTTTCTTAATAAATGTCATGAAATAAATGTTTTCTATAAGGACTTAATTCTTGTTACTTTGGAAAGTCCATCTAGTATATTCACAAAATGACATCTCATCTGTCTGGAAGCAAGGATCTGGCTGAGACTGAACACAGGGCATCAGGATCTTGACAAGGTCCATTTGGCATTTCAAATGAATTCACCCTTATAACTATTTATTTACTGAAATTTTTTTCTCCCTTCTCTACACTCCATTGCTACTCTATTGATCTTCTCTCTATACTAGGAGTACTCTGATTCTTTGTCTTTTTTTAGTTGTAATTTCTTTTAATTGATAGTGGATTTGGTTTAGAACCCAAAAACTTTCTACTTCTCGTCTAAGGTGCGTCTTTGTTATTACCAGTTGTGGAGTAAAAGAAAATCTAATTTTAAATTAATTAGAAATTTTTAGTTTGATGTTAATAAACTGATATTCAAGATATTTCATTGGTAAGCCCACAATTATGGCTGCCATACTGGTATACTTATTGAAACTAATACATGGAATATATTCTAGTTGTGTATGTACAGATTAACATAGTATACAAAACAAAATCCATGTTTCCTCTGATATCAGACTTGTAACTACATTAGCTACCTTGATAAAATGGTATTAAGTCTGTTAATTCATGATTCCAGAGCAGAAAATCACAGAATTTAAAATTTAAAAAATCATTGCACTTATTGAAACAGATGGAAAGACAAATCAATAATTTGCTCTATTTTCACAAATCACAGTAACTGAACAAATGATGCTATGATTTGTCAATCTTTCCCTGTTGCTATTCTCATGGTTCAGCCCAGAGGTGAACCATTTTTGAGTGCAACTTTATTAATGTGCAATTGGCATTTCTATTTTTTCAATGGATTGTCAGATGCTGAATTATATCTGAAATTTGTTTATCAACTAATGTCATAGTGAGATAAAAGCAAAGTTTTCAGCAGATTGAGTTATGTCACTTTTGAAAGGCTGCTAGGCCATCTTATCAAAGAGGCTTAGATTTTCTTAAGTATGGCAACTTATTCCTGCAATAAGAAATTTGAAAAAGCTGTCATCTGATGGCAGACATTAAAACACAATAAAAGCTCAGTTATGTGCACTGTGATGAAAAGTGATGTTGGCATTAAAATTAACTTGATTCTATTTCACGATGAATATTGATTAAAAAAACTGAAATCATCTAATGTTCAATGATTCTGATGTATGTAGAAGACAAAAGCAGAATAATTTCCAACATTTAAGTTGAATTTCATTTCTATTAAAGAAAACCTGTTAAAAATTTTAAAAATAATGAAAAAATAAACAGACATAATCGAATGCAAGACAGCTGATAAGATTTGTTGGTTTGTTTAATATTACATAATTATTCTAAATGGAGAAAAACTTGTTTACTATATGAATGCAAAGTATTTCTCAATCAGTTGGTACTCTGGCCAGTAATGGAGTTGATCAAAGTGAGGCTGTATGAAATGTGAAACAGATTCTCTCCTACAATAATTAGGGAATGCTCCTGCAATGCAACGTTATGGGAATTGACTGGTCCTAAAATGAAATAACTGTCCTCCTGAGCCACATTAGTCAGCAGTGTCTGCTGCATTTCCTTAAAAAAACATACTATTTGTAAATTATATACCATGTTTAGATTCTTACACCTAAGTAAAAAAACTATACAAAAAATATTTACCTATACAGGTTGCCACCTACTCATAAACTTGAAAAGAAATACTCAAACAATCAATCTCAATCTGAATGACTTAGACTTTCTATCCAAGGAAGTGTTTTTTTGTAAAGAATAAGATTAAGGTACTCAACACATCAGAGAAGCATTTGCTACAGTAATTCTAAAATAAAAGTACATCATTTTTGTATTTTTTAAAAATACAAACAGCACCTCTACTTTCAGTTTGCCTATTTGATCATTGCAAGCAGGATATAAAAGTTGTTTAAAAGTATCTTAGATGGAATTAAACTAAAAAATACATTAAAAAATAATAATGAAGTAAGAAAATAAATGGTGTATTGCTGAGATTGGAAGAAAAGAAGTTTAGCTGGCTGTAGACATCTGAAGTGTAAGTGAAGCTGTCTGTATACTGCTTTAGTGAAATATGGAAAAAATAAAACCATCTAGTAATCTGCTTTTCCTTCAGGTAGCTTAAGGCAGCATGATATCACCATTGTCTAAACAGTAGATTGAGTGCTAGCTGTACAACTGAGGATAGATAAATGTACCAAATAATGGCTCCATAGAAAATATAGCATCAACAGTGGGAGCTTTCATTGTCCATCCCCACCAAGATGCTGACATGCAGCCAAAGTGGTTTTCAAACAATACATGTGTTGTTTCTCTCAACTTTGAGATGACACTTGACATTTTCACATGGAAAGTTATAGAAAATTGATAAACTTTGATAAATAAATGAAAAATAGATAGATAAAAGGAAGCTCCGCACATAATTGTGGGTTTGCTAATGAACATCATGTATGACAAAGAAAACCCTCATCTCTCGTCATCCTAGATTTATAAATATAAATATAAAATTCTTTTCATATATGCTGCTGGCCATAATTATGGGCTTACTGATAAAAATATCCCATATTTAATATACAATCAATTTATCACTGACTATAGTCTCTTAGCATATGACTGTTAGAAATTATATACAGATAAAAAAAACTTGCTACAATAAGTGAGTTTGTTGGAACTTTTATTTTACAAGACTTTCATCAAAACATTTTTTCACTGTCAATGGTGAGTCTACAACTCTATTTCATAAATCACAGTAAAGTGAACTAACGATGAAGCTATGATTTTGCAATCTTTCCCTGTTGATGTCCTTATGGTTCAGTCCAGAGGAGAAACAAACCTCTATTGTGGTTCAACTGTAAAATGTGGAATTCTGTTTCTGAACAACATCCCAGTCAGTTACATAGCTAAGTTTTAGTTTATATTCTTTTAGAGCAGATGATCAGGAATTACCACTATCAGTTAAATTCATGGCTGTTTCTATAACTAAACTAAAAGAATTATTCTGGAGAGTTCATACCAATGCATGTCAAATAATCTACCATTTTTTTTTTTTGTTAAATGTTCTAAAACAAAAGGATATTAGTCAAACAGATAATTCCTATGACCTTTTAAAATCCAACATGGCTTTCTTTGTTGTTTGTTTTCATATTTTTTAAAATGTGATCACTGGTGAAAAATTAACTCATTTACTATTGAGGTAAAAACCACATAGACCCTAAAAGTACAATTTAACCAGCACGTTAAAAAGCCAATGCATATCACTAATCAACATCAAGAATTTTTTTTTTCAAATACTTATACATTTTGTAACTTTGAACACCCTTCCTGAGACCAGAAAAACTTGTAACTTTTGGAGATGTTAGCCTAGATACCATAGTGAATTTCAACAGGTAAAAGTGTATGTAATATCCTTCACAAACTACTAAAGAGATTTTTGCTACAGACAACTGACTGCTCTGTTATATTTTAATTATTTTTTCCAGATTTTAGGATTTTGGAATGAGATTGCCAGACTACCATCTCCCATGCCTCTTAGTTCTGGTGTTATATATTACAAGGAAGATGAAAATGGCTATCTTAATGGGGTCTACTCTGGGATATAAGTAAGTAAAATGCTATTCAGGTGAAAATATTTTACTCCTTTCCAACCAGATTAAAAGTAAACTTTAAAAAAGAAAGCAAAAAAAAAAATTAAAAGCCCCTTTAAATGAAGAGGGAGGGGAGAAAGAAATGAATGAACTGGGCACTCATATGGGTCACACTTCAAGTCAGACTGGGATACACCAGAACTCCAGGTCTCTCTTCCTCAAAATGTCTGTGTCATGTATGAAGCAGAACCATTTTCACAATATTTTTTTCTTGAAGAAAAATGAGAACAGTGTTTCTTATACTAGTTTTACATATTTGTTTGTTTGTTTTTTAAATCAGAAATAAAACTTGTTTTCCAAAGAAAAAAGGCTAAACAAGAGTCTTTTTTCAAGGCTGAAATGCCAATTAAAAAAATCAAACTTGAAAATCCAATTATTAATCTCAAATGCTAATTAGTTAGTTTAGTAGTTAAAAGGTGGCAGGAAACCATTGTATGTATAAGAACCCCAGGGAAGAGAAATCTATCAATATGCTTCTCAAATTGATTAATACTATTACTATTAACTACAGTGGCAGCAATTTAGACCCATTCACTAACAATTCTATTTACTGTTAAAAAAAAAGTTTTTTTCTGATATCTAATTGTACCTAATTTCAGCTAATTTGTAATTATGATCTCATATGCTCAGAACCCTCAATTATTTCAAAAAACCTCCATTAAGTCTCCTCTTAAATGTCTAGATTTCAAACTTGGTAGATCTAAAATGTTTTCAATCTTTCTGCATATCCCAAATACTTGAGACCTGGAAATGTTCAAGGAAAGTTTGTTGAACTATCTCCAACAAATCATTATCCCATCTCAAATTTAAAAAAAACAGATCTCCATAATATTAGAATAAACTACATATAGCTATTTACCATTCCTAAACTTGTTCACATAGTAGTTACCCAAAAAAAAACATTTGTATTCTAGCATACTGCTGTTTAAAAGTGCTACCAGTTGTCAATGAGAATTAAATTGCAAATTGGAATTTAACTGCTGTTCAGCATACTGAAGTAGATTTCCATCTCATGGTGTTTTATTTTGTAATAAAGTAACTCAAATCTAATAATTCAAAATGTTAAACAATTTGAAACAAACCTCTATTGCAGTTCAGTTGTAAACTGTGGAATTCTATTCTAATAAAGGATGTTTCTGAGCATCATCCCAATCATTTACATAGCTAAGTTCTAGTTTATATTCTTTTAGAGCATATTATCAGAAATTACTACTATCAGTTAAATTCATGCTATTTCTATAACTAAACTAAAGAATTCTTCTAGAGGGTTCATACCAATGCATGTCAAATAATCTACCCTTTTTTATTAAAAGTTCTAAAGCAGTTAAAAGGATATTAGTCAAACAAATAATTCCAATGAGCTTTTAAAATTTAACATGGCTTTCTTGTTATTTATTTCAATGAATTATTCAGTAATGGAATAATTATAGTCTTTTATTGTACCTAGTGTGTTCCTTGGGGAGGAGGTGTTAAAGATTGATACTTTTCCCTTGAACATGTATGCCAATTTGACCTTCCTGGCATTGACTGCACTTGAAGATTTCAAACAGCTTTAGCAAAAACTCAATTAAATTATTTAGCTGTATCCATTTACCTGTGAGAAAAATGTTTGTGTATAAAAAATTCTGCAAACCCAACATCATCTATAGCTTAATAATGCATTATTACTACACACAAGAGCAGTCTAATCAAGCTGAGTCTGTCCATCAAATAGTTTCATCTTTGTAATGTATATCATCTGCTAATTATCACGAAACTTACATCACCAGTGGATACCTTGGTGTTGCTATCTTTTAAATTCATTCATTTATAGAAGAAAAATTCTTTTATTCACATACATACATACATACCTACGTATTTTCAACTGTGCATGTGCGCTTGTTATTCTTTCACGGCCGAACTGTAGCACCCAGAGACCCCAGATTTTGGGTGTAGATACTTCAGAATCTGGGAAGGGTTTTAAGCTACCACACATTGGCCTTAAGGGCCATTTTGAAACCACCAAAGGCCACTTTTAAAAAGCCTTATAGTTTACACTTAGTTCACAGCCACTCATTCAAAAAAGGCAATAACAGCCTTAAATAAAATCAAGGTACCTCAGGATCAAAGGCAGGATCCAAGGGTACCAGAGCCTGGCCTCAAAAAAACCAACAAAGGCTACCCTAAAAAACTCAGCTTTGCTGTGACCATCAATAAAGCACAGGGCCAATCATTGAAAGTTGTTGGCCCCAACTTGGATAGTCCCCACTTTTCCCATGGACAACCGTATGTTGGATGCTCAAGAGTTGGCCAAAACAAAAATCTGTTTTGCTTTTTCACCCTGAGAAAAAAACTAAAAGCATTGTGGATCTTATGGAACAAAGTTAAATTTAAGTGTACGGTTTATAGAAGGTTAGGAAATGTATCATTAGCATCAATTCAACGTTCATTCAAAGATTGTGTGTTTAAACAAATGCAATCTCTGTTTTTCAAATTAATATAAAACTGCTTTTATGGAAGCCATTTTTCCCATGCTAGGTGTCCCAGATAGTTTACACCATAATCAGGGCATTCAACCTTTAGTCCAGAAAATGATAATTGTTTGTGCAAGCCAAATAAATGCATATATATTAAAAGAAGGGATTGTTTTATTTTTCTAACAATGTGACAATACAGTGCATTACTTATACTTCTAGAATGTTGATGAGTAACACTATCAACTACACTTGCCAGTACTTTATTCCACTCATTAACTAGTCCAAGTAAAAAAAATTTTTTTTTTTAAATACTGAATCATGTTGAAAATTTAGCTATATTGTAATAATGACCCAAAATAATAGTAGCTGTAGATAGCTAAAAAAATCTGTCCCTGTCTTAACTGTTTTTTGAATTAAACATTACAGCAATGGTAAATGCCTGGATCCAATGATTGGACTAACAAAGCCAAGATGTCCTGGAAACTTTGATGGAAATTATTTAGGTAAACTACAGCACCCATATGGAACCAGCTGGAGTAAGTACTAATCTCATAATTATTGAGATGTGCCCTGTTTTCTTGCAAGAAGTCTCCTGTAGTTTCACATGTTATGTTTTAAAATGGTGGGTTATTAGTTGTAAGCATCTGAGATGTAGACCGGAAGCTTCATTCAAAACCGTTCTGAAACTAGGAGAAACAGAGTTATAGATTTTTAATTAACTTTTATTAATTTTTTTAACTTCCTTTTTTTGTGAGCGATTTAGTTTAAAATTCTTTTGTATTTTACACCTTTTCAGCTATATATAAATGTTAATGACAGACCAGTTGCTCATACTTATCGTAATCTTGGTTGAATGCATTTACTCCGCCATAAGTGGGTGGAGCTACAGAGATGATATGAAAACAATGCCTTTGAGAGATTCTTCAAAATCATTACCTGTTACTAAAGACCAAACCATTTTTCAAAATTCCTTAGCAATATTTTTCAAATAAGATTACAGTACACTATAATTGCTATTCAATGACATAACGTATCTTTAATACGACTTTGTGAATGAAAAAATGCTAGATCTACATCCGACAAACTTGGTGACATAACATAATATTGGCCATTGGGCTGTCTGGTTTTTATTTTGGTTTTTTTTTTGTTCATAATACTTCTGACAGGATCTCAAAAATATAGGTATCAACAATCCGGGAGCTTTAACAAACTTATATAGAAATTATAGTCAAGAACATGCAGAAATTTAAACCCCCTCCATAACTGACCTCTACACACAATCTCATTAAATTCTTTAAAGATGCTTCTATATTAGTGACACAATGTGAACACCATAACATCAGCATACAAAGCTTCAGACATAAGCCACTCTTAATAAGAGACAAACCTCATTCATTGAGAGAATTACAAGCATAAGACAACTATCTGCTCAGAAAGCTTTACAAAAGTAACAACAGTTCAGATTTGTTTTAAAAAATTGTCAGGATGTTTTGTGAAATGGTTTTTTTTTTACCTGTGTTTAGAAAACTTCTCATGCATTATCAACAATACAAGTTATTCTGTTAAAAATATTTTTCTTATAAGTGTACATAAAGAATAAATTTTAAACTGATATTATTTACCAAACTACTCCACCTTAATCTCAAAACACTAAATTTTTAATGGGAAATGAATCAGTGACATTATATGGTAAAACCACTATGTAAGCTTATGAAGCTAGCATGCAGCAGCATAGAGTAGGATGCTGTAATAAGGTATTTTTGTGTGTTTTAGGTCCATGGAAAATTCTTTACACGGATTATGACAATGTAACAGTCGCCTATGCCTGTCACTTAATAAACCATGATGGTTCTTGCAGCAGTAAGGGGACCAAACTCCACATTCTTAGCAGAACCTTATCAATTACCAAAGAGAATAGACAAATAGCATATGATGTAGTAAAGAGAGCCTGCATTCATCTACAGTTAGAAGAAGACACTTTCACAGGTGAGTTTAGATTCTATGAAAGAGCTGCTTGAAACTTAGAATTTCTTTATCTTTGTAGAAACTTGCAGAGCCTTTTTTGTAATGCATCAGCTATCAAGAGGAAACAAAAGAATTCCTCAAAACAGTCAGATACAATATGATATTTCTATTCTTATTTCCTTTAACAATTTATAAATACATTCATTACTAAAAATCATGTTACCACCACCATTAGATGATTCTCAATGTGAAATCAGGATGGCATGTAGCAATGAAAGCCAATATCCCAACATAGAGAAGTCCAGAATGTGTGGCATAGGCACTGGGGTACCCTTCTTGGGATGTAGTACACCTCCCACCACCACTGTGAGAGGGATGCATTCCTGGAAAAAAGCATGTACAGTGAATCAGCACAAAGCAGACCTAATAGCATATGGGAAAATTAGGGATGTGTTCCTGACACCTCCCAATGTCGTCATCTTTTTTTTTTTTCATTCCTGCCACAAAAAAGTGTACTCACCAACTTTGTAAAGACAATTTACATGTGGAAATGAGATGGTGTCGGGTGAGGGTAGAGTATTTGTTGGAGGGAGCGAGCCATCAGAGTCCAACTCCACCACCTTGACAATGGCAGCTGTTTGTGGCAGTGTCAGATAGTTCTACAGGGTTATCAGTTATCATCCAGAGGCTAGCAAATGTTTCTGAGGGGCTCGTGTTAATTATTGTGATGGTGAGGCAGGTGGGCTGTTTTGATCTGTGCTGCTGCTTGTATTTGCAGCTAGCCAGGAACGAAGTTAACCCCTCCCCAAACTGTAAGCTCCACTTGAAATTTGGATCCAAATCCACTGCTGCCTAGACCTACTTATCAGCTAATGAAAGCCAACTCTTCATGATCATCTCAGGCACTTCCATTCTAGCCGCCTCCTTCCACCTGTCCCATGTATTATATCCAAGTCCTCCACAGACAATTCCTCCTAATGGGACCTGAGAACCTCCACAATGTCCACTTCTATATCACTGAATCCTTCCGCTTCAACATTTCGCCCAAGGTCCATGTTCTTGGTTATAAGGTGGTTCACTCATTTCTTCCACAATTTCCTCCAAGCATCATTCACAGTGCTTGTCTACATTTTGTTCCATGCACTCTTGATGTTTTAATGATGTGGCAAATATTGTAGTTTTCCCCAGATTTCTTAAATTATTGGTTTATTGGGGCCATTAGTATCATTCAGTGACTGGGGTAATGTCCACCTCAGATAAATTTTAAAAGTTGATATGTTACACTGACCCATAAGCTGGATTAAGATGGTGGTGTTGAGTGACAGAAACACAATTTTAAATTAGAGTGGAGGTCAGGTGAGTTCACAGAATGCCCCAGGGATGTTATCAATGAAGAGTAAAGCCTTGAAGGAATGTTAGACTGATGGCAGTATTTTTCCATTTTGCTGGAGAAAACATTCAGAAACCATTCATCAAACAGTTTAAGTTATCCAGGCCCTTTTATTTGACCTCCAGTGAACTGGTAGGATTTACTGATTAAGTCCTTTTAAGGTTTAGGGATTCTGAAAGTGGTAGGTGGTTTACATTTTAAGTCACCTACAGTATTGCCACAAAACGAAAGGAAACCTATCTTTTGCTGTCTTGAAGCCTGATCAGGCTCCTTTTCCTTTGGAATGTATGTTCTTTCAGGCATGCACTTCCAAAGTAAGCCAGTTTTATCAGCATTAAATACTGGCTGTGGCAAGTAGCCATCATCAGTGTGAAAGCCTTTAACTCATCTGAGAACATAGAACTAACAGCTTTTTTAACTTCATTGCCATGAACATCTTGGCAGTTGCTGAACCTATAAAGCCAGCTTTTTCATCACTTTGTTCTAAGCTCTGATGAAGCTTTAAAGCCTTTGCACAGAGCATGTGAGAGCTTAAAGGCATTTGTTTCTGATTTTGATCTTGCACCTGGATTACCAACATTTTTTCAATTTTCTCAAAGGATGCCTCACTCTTGTCCTAGCATTTAGCGAGCTTGACTGAGCCACAGCATTTTAAATTTTCTCTGCATCCTGCTTAATTGTGTATATGCTAGATTCTTTTAGATTATATACACCTCCAAGAGAGGCAACAGACTCACCACTCAAGCCATTTAATAATTTCAAGGTTTATTTTCAATGTAAACATTACCTTTGGTTAATTCATAGGTGAATGCCACGATGCAAGAATATAATTCAGAAAGTGCATAAAAACACAATCAGTTTGTGCAAATCACAAGTGTGGTGTATGGTTGGTGTAGGAGATTCAGAATGAAGTCACAATGAGGCTCCATGTGGGTTGTGGATTAGGGCAGTAAGTTCCATTTCTCTTGGCAAGTGTTAAACTATGCATTTTGGACCCATGCAAAGAAAGGGAAAGGTGTATGCTGACATGTAGCCAAGGTGATTATAGGCAGGAAGTATGAAAAACTTTTGCATGTATATTCTGAACAATGTTTTTCAAGACAGAGAGAAGGATGTAACGAGTGTTAATGAGGCCAACAATTTCCTACACTGACAGACAAGTTCGTCGATGGCTAAGGCAGTTCAAATAACTAGTATTACAATTTTATGTGTCTGGTGACCAAACTAATATCAGCCAACACTCTGGTCAATGATAAAGTTTTGGGAACTACAACTGGCCGTGACAGACCCTGCACAAAATGGGTTTTACTTTTTCAAGATGTTAGAGAAAATGGGTGATGATACCACTTTTGGTCAAGCATTATTTTCAACCCAAAGCAAATATTCCATATAACAGCAAGTTTTTTCTAGCACTGTGGTAAAACCAATCATTTTGAAATGAGATTGTTATGTCAATGTGTAAAAGCTGATAGCATGTGATACCATATGCAGGCACACTGGAAGCCATGCTGTGAAACAAACCTCATGGAAGAAAAATGGTGAGCAAATGCAAAATTTCTTGCCTTGATATGCATGAGATCTCAGAGACTAGACAATGAATATTTGTTTTTAATTCGAAACAGTGCTTACATATTCATTTGTGGTTTTAAGAATGGGTAAATAAATGTTTAGATATAAAGGAAACTACTGAGTGAGCTGTACCATCAGTAGCATTAGTTGGGAGACATTAAATGCTGATAATAAAACCAAAAAACTCCTGCAAACATTTAAGTTAATGGTATTGATAAACCACTGCCGCCTGGAAATGTATATAGGATGAAACAGTTCACAATCCCTATTACATCACAACACTACCCTTAAGCTAAATGTGCTAACCATGCCAGCTCAAGTGAATGCTAGCTGTGATATTCAGGTTTAGTGTTTACAGATGTTGGAAGAGTAGAAGACTATCAACTTGACACCCACAGATCCCAGTAAAATCAGTAGCACAACCATTCAGGATAAAGTAGAAGAAAAGCTAGATGACTTAGACAGCCGCTGACATGATGGAACCGTTTCCATTGGGGCGGAACATCCTAGTTATTGATTACAATAGTTGATAGTATTCAATTGATTTTTAAAAAAATAACTAAGAATCACAGATTGTTTAGAAAAAGTGTTCCTGATGAATGGAAAAACTACCTGTGTAAATAATAAATGATAACAGGTTTCAGAAGATGCTGAAGGAGACTAAACTACAGTTTACCTAATAGCTCATGCAAAAGACTTGAACTAGAAACAAATTGAAAGCTATCTTCTGGCTTAGACAAGCATAGCTCAGCAGAGCTGATTTTCAAAAGGACTATCAAATAATAGTTACTCAACTTTTCAGAAGTATATAGATGTAAAAAAAATCATGATAAAAGAAAAGACTGAAGGAAAGTTGTATGCAGAGGGATGCAACCACATGTGATATTCAGCCAGGTGATAAAGTGTTGCTGAAATAAATCCAGCATTACATCAGAAAACACTTTATTCAGTTATATAATCTTTAAATGGGAATAAGACACCATAAGTTACTGAAATAACTGAGCTTTCACTGAATTTGTATTTAGCTTTGCCAAATCGATAAGACAAAAATAGTCAATTATTCTATTTCTTATTACTTTGGGAAAACTAAATGCAAAGTCAGTAAAAAAAACTCAGTTATTTCAGTAACTTATGAGGTCTTATTCCCATTTAAAGATTACACTAGCATTATGCAGCGCAACAAAACTCTTAAGAACTTACCTTATTCACCTCTTGATAAATGGCTCACAAGTTACTAGTGTCACCAAATGAGAAAATGGGGGATGAATTGCATTTCACCTAAGAAAACCACGAACTAATTTAAGCCAGCAGAAAGTGTCTGACAATATTAAAGAACTCGTGATCTCAGGATAGTTGCTACTATACCAACTTACAACTATGTAGAGAAAAAGCAGTTGGTCAGTAGTGCAGCCTGAGAAAAGGGGGAAGACTACAAAATATTTAGGACTTTGTTCCTAAATGAACTACAATAGTCAGCTCAATAGTTTACACTATATTGTGTTAGGATAGATGATGAACTAGAAGAACTGTTTCACCTATACAGAAATTTTGTGTTAATTATGTATAGAACTGGTAATAAACATTAAAATTTTAGTACAATATCTTTCAGGAAGCAAATAAATGAAAGGAATTTCAAATATGCATATGTAGTAGACATAACCAAAATTGTGTTGGTTTTGTTTTTGTTTTTTTAGCTCAAAGAGTCTTTCTAGACAGAGATAAACATGACAGGTAGACCAATATATTTTAACTAGGTTTTATAGTGGACTTTCATAATACTACAGTGAATGAAAACATTGTTTCCCAGATTCTCCAACCTGAAGTTTTAATTTACAACAGGAATAAAACTCCAAGGATTTGAAAAATATCTACTGAAATTACATTCAGCTTTATCAAAATAAGCTGAAGATAATTTCAGTTAAACCTTTTTCAAAACTAGATGTTTATTCCAAATGTTTAAAAAGTTTGTGCTGGAACTATTTGGAATGATTTCTTGAGACTAGCTCAGTGTCAAATGATTATGCTAGAACTATATTCAGCTTTATCACCATAAGCTGAATATAGTATCAGCAAAAAGTAGGTTTTACAGAAACCTGCAATGTTTTACTCCTATTGTAAATTCATTGCTAAATTTGGTTTTTTAAAATAATTTTCTTCAATCACATTTTTCTTTTAGAACTCTGAATATTATCAGTGATTTTTTTATTATTATTATTATTTAAATGTCTCTGAGAAAAAATGGCTATGTTATGCTCCTTAAGGAGCCTCCTGGAAAATACTCCAAACTGACATTTCAAACCAACTGAGAAAAAAAGATTATAAGGTATTCTTAATATTCAAGCCACAATTGTTTTCATTTTTTTTTTTAATTTAAAGATATTTGAATGCAAAACTGTACAGCATATTTTTTTTCACCAGTATTAATTTTCAAGATTTTTCAAATCACATTTTACATATTCACCAAAAGCTTACAAACTAATGGAGATAGCATAAATTTCCTCTGATAAGCTGTGATCAAATTGCATTCTACATTGGAAGATATTTTTAATGGGGAAAAAAAAGCAAGCAAGCAATCATTGGAAAACTTCAAATTAAACTCCTCTTTGACAGAATATCGTCTACTTTAGAAATATTTCTGGTGTGGACCTTGATAATGGAGGATCATCGTTTGACAGTGCGGGAAATTGGTGTTTGGATCAGTAAAGATTCTGCACATGCAATTTTAAAGGATTTGGGCTTGCGCAGAGTGGCAGTGAAATTTGTGCCCAAGCTGCTTTCTCAGGAACAACTTTGTCTTCAGGTTGCACAGGACCTGCTGGATACTGAGTTCCAGAATACTGTGATAACTGGAAATGAGACGTGGGTGTACAGGTACGACCCGGAAACCAAAGCTCAGTCATCACAGAGGAAGCACCCAACGTTGCCAAGGCTGGAGAAAAATCAAGGTGATGCTGACTGTTTTCTTTGACTACTGAGGTGTTGTGCATCATGAATATGCACCAGAAGGACAGACAGTTACAAAGGAGTACTATCAGGAAGTCCTCCGATGTCTCCGTGATGCAGTTTGGTGCAAGAGACCGGATCTGTGGGCCTCTCAAAACTGGCAGCTGCATCATGACAACGCACCAGTTCATTCGTTGCAGTTGATCCAAGGTTTCTTGGCAAAGAAAGGCATTTCGCTCATTCGCCACGCTCCCTACTCTCCAGACATGCTTTGAACAGTGGAAGGATCGCTAGACTAAGTGTGTGGAAGCACAAGGGGCCTACTTCGAAGGGGATTAGCAATTGAACCTACCAAGTACATAATTTTTTTCCCAGCCTAAGGTCGGATACTTTTTCACAGACCTCGTATATATATATATATATATATATATATATATATATATATAAAGTTGCTTCACAATTATAATTTTAATACTGTTGCCCTCATTCATAGTAGATGCTGATGTAATGAGTACTGGCAGGTACCATTATGCTAGCAGTCTGCCACCCAACTCTGGGTACAGCAGTCTCATCAACTGTGATGAAAAGTTTCTCACTTGGCTGCACCCAAATCTTTAAGTTAACAACCAAAATGACCCTGTATTAAGAATGTCTTTTTGCTTTTCAGGTGACTGTAGAGCAAGCATCAAACATGCAATTGGTCAGTTTCATGGTAAGTTAATAGCATGCAAACTTCTGAAATTCTAGAAATTCTTGAAACTTGAAATATAATCTTAAATATACTAAATGACCATAGTCTCCCAAACTGTAACATGTTAACAAAGTGCGCATACAAAGGTGGGGGGACATAGGAAACACATTCTCAAAGTCTGCAGATTCTGCCAATGAGGTTCTCCACTCATGTTGTTTGACATCATTCCAGAATCACCGCATCAATTCTACAAATGTTTCTTCTGAAATCAGTATGAAACTGTAACAGAAAATGAGTCAAAATTAAGCTGCCAACAATTTGTTGAAATAAAAATTTTATTTTAACTGATTACACAACAAATCTGCTACCACTTTCAATTAGTTTTCAGACATTGTAACACGTGACATGCAGCTGACTACTGCAGGTGGCAAGAACATAGTCAAATTCTGATCTTAAGAGCAGCAGCCGTCTCTGAACAGTGATGATACACCAACATTTTCACATGTCCCCATAACCAGAAATCAGCAGCGATAAAATAACTGTTTTCAGGTCAAGCAATATAACACATCCGACAGCTTTGTAAGTTTATATACAAAGAAGAAATTGTCAAAAACACTGTCATGTACTGTAAGTGGAATCCCAACCAAGTGACAAAATTTGCAATCTCTGGGAATGTATTCCCTATGAGTCCCTGTATATGCACAGTTACTTCGTTTAACACATTATGATTTGGGAGTTATAAGCAACCAACTGCAGGAACTAACTTTATGGTCCCCCAGTACATGAAAGTTTATTACAAAGTCTATTTGAAGTGGTGGTATTACTTCTGTCTATTATTTGCTGAGAGCTGATAACATAATCAGCTATTTGGCAGTTTTTTTTTTTATTTTATTGTAATCTGATCTGAGATTCATGCAGGCATTTGTTTCGGAGGTATATCAGATGACTGGTAGTGGTAAGAAAATGACATCTTTGTAGAGCATTCTTGCCCAGTGTACAGTCAGCGTAATGCCTGGCAATGAAGTCATTTTAGAGTTGAACAATTTTACTGTCTCATACCTCCACACTAACACATTTCTCACTGAATACGACTAAACTTTCCTTTACTTTGAGAGATTTGTTTATGTATGTTACCTTATGTAGCTCATTACACAGATACCTAGTTAGACAACCGTGACCCTGTTGGCAACATACTGATCATTGAATGATTTTGACAAAAAAATCTGTAGGCACTGAATGATCGTGTGCATGGCAGCTCATTGTCAAAAGCACACATGGTCATTTAGTAGATAGCTAAGCCAACAGAGTGACTGGCAAGGTTGGAGGAAAGCACATGCATGCAATATTAATCAGTTGATGGCCAGCAGAAAATGACAGATGGGTAGAAAACACATTGAATAACATCACGTACAAGTCTGGCATGAGATTTCAATCTTTGTGGCTAACCAGTATTCCAAGTAATCCATTTCATTGTGATGACTTGTATTTGTGACTTTTGTGAAAGATGAGTGGCCCCCCAAACAGCAAATGCAGAATGTTTGAAAAGGAGTGGATGATGAAGTATTTCTTCACAGAAGCAAGCACAAAAGCTATGTTGATATGCTGCAAAAGTGTGCCATTTTTCAAGTAATGCAATGCGAGTTACCACAATAATTCCAGGTATACAGACTTTTTGCAACAAGCTGCCAGCTAATGAAATAAATAAAGCTCAGGAACTCTTGGTTCACTTATAGAAACAGCAAACTGCTTAGTAAATGAAAGTGATCAAAAAGCTGCAACAACAGCAACGGCCAGCTTTGTGTTGGGCACAAAATTGTGAAGTACAAGCTATTTTGAGATGGTGAGTTCATGAAACAATGCACCATTGATGTAACTAATATTTGTCCTGAGTTCAAAAAGAAGTTTAAAGGCATAAGTTTGACTGGGAGAATAATGGTGCATTGCATCAAAAAAATTGATGCAGACCTGGCAGAACAGTTAAATAAGAAAGCAGAGTTGTTCAAATGGTATGCACTAGCACCAGACATCAGGACACAACTCAGCTACTCATTTTCATAAAAGGCATCGATGATTAATTTGAAATCCCTGAAGAATTAGTCTCCGGTATCTACAAAGGACAAGATTTATTTGATAGAACAGAGAACTGCATTGAAAGACAATTTTCCTTGGGAAAAGTTGGCTAGTATCACAATGGATGGGTCTCCAAACGTAACAGGTAAAAACATTGGATTTTTTGTAGCAAATTAGTAATATATCTTCATTGCATCATCCTCAAGGAGCAGGAGCTGCTTTGTAGAAATGTCATTAACTTAAATCATATGGTGAACAGCCATTAAGCTTGTCAATTTTATTTGAACTAGAGGACTAAATCACTGAAAGTTCATTGCCTTCCTTGAAGACATCAATACAGAGTACATACATTTTGTATCTCACCAATTTGAAGTGAATTAGGTTATGAAGTTTTTTTTTTTTTTTAGGATTTCTTGACTGCAGTGTGTCGCTCCAGTGTTTTCCAGTATGACTGAAAAATACAGCAAGATTTTGAGCAATTTACATGAGAAGTTTTTCTGTTGGTTTGTTGCTTTAAGTAAATTGAGGAGCTGGAGCTGCTGTCTTGTCCATTTACTTTTGACTACGAGAAAGCTCCAGAACAACAACTTCAACTGATCAACTTACTTCACCTCTCAAGAAAATGTTCAACAATGGGCCAATTTTACTCATCACTGAAAAAAAAATTCTCTAACGTGTAAAACTCTGCTGAGAAAATGCTGGTGTTGCATGGTTGGTTTTGGTTCATGAGCAGCAATAAGTCAGGTTGATGTCAAAATGGCAGATGAACAGCTGAAAGCAGTGCTGCATACTTTCACATCAGATTTTGGAAAAACAAAAAATGCTGAGCTGCTGCTGCACATCCCACTCAGATGTTGGTACAGTAATTCTTATTTATTGTTATGTAATTAAATAGAGAGTATGGCAAAAAAGGACCATTTATAAATTTAAACCCCCTCCTGCTCTGAGACAGAGAGATCTAGGATTTTGCTATGGCCAATTCACTGCAGTTGGTTTGTCAGGAAGGCAATTTTTCCACAAGCCGTTTAGCTGCTAGGGTTACTATGCATGATACACGGTGTGCCAGTGCCTAGCAATGCTTCTGGAATCACTTTAAAAAAATAGTGGAAATATATTTTAATTTAAATAAATGAATTTAAAGTGACAATTTATTTTAAAATTAATTTTACACAAGTTTAAGTCAGTACAATTACTTAAATTTACTATATTAAGTCACATGTTACTCCATGCTGTAATTGTTTGATTATAATCTGTAGTAATTTTGAATATCTGCTCATGTGTCACAATATCTTTTTCAATTTTTGCTAGGTTGTGACCTACCACTAATTGTTTATAATATATATGCCATTATGCACTTTATGGAGGCCATTTTGAATTTTCATATTGTTGAGCGTATTATTCCCAATTCAGCCTGTATTCATTGATGCGTAGTTGTTGGTGGTGGTCTTTGTTGAGGACCCTGTTGTACAGTGATCACATTTCTGAGGCAAACATTGCCAGATGTCGTCCATTTCCTTGGCAAGCTGGGCGGCCTACATAATCATCTTCAAACCAAGCAAGCAGTGGCTGCAGTTCTTCTGGAAGTTCTCCCGCTAATCTATGGCCTCGTCCAAGTCTGCAATAGGTACAAATGCAAGCAGTGGTTTGCACTCAATGCAAAATCAGCATCGTTGTTATACCTATGAGTTTTTCATATTTTGATTAAGATGAAAACAGCATCTGTTGAGATGCACATCAGGAAAATTATTCTTTATTGCAGTAAATGCTGTACTTTCAAAACGACACAACAAATTCTGGGGAAACTCCAGTTTCAGCTGTTTAATAAGTTGGAAGAGTCATATGTATTCCTTTTACTTGTTAGGTAGAAAGCATAAAATATTGGATGAACACCACTAAATCTTTCTGCAAGTCTGACGTATAGCTGTGAAAATAATAGTGGTGCAGGTTGAAATGTTCTGTCAACATCCCAGGCTTTTGATTCCTTTGATATTAGTAGACTATTGGCTGCCAAAAAGTAGTGTCCTGTGTGGAATAGGGCCACCACCAACAATCAATCTGGCAGGTCATAGGTCTTGTTTTCCAGTATAACAAAAGTTTTGAAATTATCCAGGAGCAGAGGAACTGTGTAGACTTCATTTCTTTGCCACATCACCATTTTTTTCATTACTGTAAAATTAGGCAGAGTTACCTGAGTGACTCGCGACAAACCAATTATGCTCTCATTAATGACTTTCCAAGTTTTCTGCTGCTCGCTGCTTTCAATGCCTCCACCTTTACAGCCAAAGCATTATGGGATGATACCAAGTTTCAACCTCACATTTTCATCATCATGTGTAGATTCTTGCTTTGCACCACCTCCGTTCTTCACAACGCCAAAACTTCTGTACTTTGTTGCCATTCATTTTATCAAAAAGAGGAATAACCATCCACTATCAGTTTCTCATTTCCACGCTTGGTTAAAACTATTTTGTTTTTAGACAGGTAAGTTATCTGCTATCTGAAAAGTACTGACTATAAAGTTTTGTTAGTGTTATGATGGTGAATGGTAAAGACTTCTAAATCTACTTTTGGGAGAGATCGTAAAAAGTTAAACATCGACAGAAGAAAAAAACCAATCAGATGGTTAGTGTATGTCAGGAACACACAAAATGTGGTGGTGTGTTATGACCTTGATGTCCTCCTCACTCTCTTGTTCACAAAAATACACAAGGATATCCAAATGGTAACACTGTAAACAATATACATTTCATCCTCGCTTTATGTGATTAAGGCAGATGTGATATGGCTGTAGTAGGAAACACACTGGGAAAATATTGAGAATTTTTTTGCTAATCAAATGTTAGCGCAACAAAAAAAAAAATCCGTATTTAAACCATTCAAAATTTTCTGCCAATAATTGATGTTAGCACCCAAAAATCTTAATGTCCCCAACTGTAAAAGATACTGTATAAACTGGATAATTTTATTCCTTCCTTATTCTCTCTCATGCTTAATTTACTGCCCATTATTCATTGTCTTTTGCTATAAGTTCACATTCCATCACATCCTGGTCAAACAAACTTGTGGTAAACTGGCCTGCAGCAAATAGTCCCATTCCCCTTACATACAGCATTTGAAAAGTTAGTTGTCCCAATCATATAATTTTCAATTACAAAGTAAAAAGTGAAATGAAGGAAATTCATGCATACTGAAGCGGTCACAGGAAAAGCTCAAATCGGTGTCATCCTCTATTCACTCAGTGTCCTAATGTTCTCCACTGTTCAAGGCTTTCAGGAAGGCCATCTGTTCTTACTAACCTCTGACAGAAATACACTGGCATGAGGTTTAGGAACCTAGATGGCCAGTCAATGGGGCCCATATGTCGTGATCCAGCCCTGGAAATATTAATCTCAGAAGTCCTGGACAACTCTAACATAATGCCAGGGTGTACCATCTTTGCTAAACAACATGGTGCAACTAATTTAAGAAACATCCTATATATATATATATATATATATTCACTGAATTTTAACATAAATTTTTAAAAAATAAAATAGGTCAAAATAGTTGACTGACAGTTATCCCCAAAAATTTCAAACAAAACAAGGTTCATTTTCAACCAAACAATTTCAAATGAAATAGACAACAGATGCTTCATGGTATGGTAGCAGCACACATACCCATAGTAAAAAATATGCAACAGTTTTATTTTTTTCATGTAATGTTTTGCATTGTTAGAAAACGTTAATTGCAGACACATGACTTTTTTTAAAAAAAAAAAAAAAAAAAGAACTTGGACTAGAACCAGTAAAAAAAAAGGTGGGGTCAGATACAAAGATGTCTCTGAATTGACATGTAAGTTTTGTGATGTTCTGATAGATGAACAGTAAGCAACAATTTTTTTTTAATATATATATATCTTGTTTTTCCAACCACCACTATGAAATAAAATTAATTTTGCAAGCAGAATATTAAAAACTAGACATTTAGTCCAGTCATTTTCCACCACCCTGTTAGTAGAATTAGAGAACCTGTTTCATAAACCTTCCCTGTCACCACCATTATGGCATAGGACTGTTTCAATGTGCGATGTTGTTAATGTGCAGTAAATTTTGACAGTAGACGACTTTATTTTTGAAAAGTGAGTGTGGCTTGAGTTGGTTGGTCGTAAACCTGCTGCTTATTGGTTGCCAAGTCTTTTGACACATTTTTCAAAGCAATGATGCATTGTAATCAAAAACATTACTTAAATGGATATTAATAATTGAGGTACTGCTTATAAAATCTACAATGTTGTTTACTCTTCAACAGATGATGAAGAAAATGAAATGAGTAATAAAGTGTCGCCTGGTGCTGCTGCTGATGACAGTAATACTGATCAGCAAGGTAAGGCTAATTTAACAAAAAATATCTTTTGTTTCTGTTATTTTATTTTATTTTAAATTTTGCGTAATTATAGTAAAGTAGAATACTATTTAAGTAACCAGACCAGTTAAATACTTAAAATAACTAAGTCTTCTCTAAGAAATACAGACTCTATACGTTTTCTTCCTTGAAATCATTTAATCAAAACCTACAAAGCTTTTCATCTTCATTTCTTGAGTTTTTGATATGTATAAAACATTAATACCTAATATATCTCTGATCTCCTATCAGAAGTCACATTTGAAGCTCCATTGTGGTAGTTTACTCATATACATAGCACCTTTCACAGATATAACAGTTAAATGCAAAATGTGTCTTTCTAAGAATTTTAAGACGACAAGCAATTTAAAAAGCATTTAGTTTAGTAGTTACAAAGAAGCAAGAGCCCCCCCCCAAAAAAGAGACATTTGAATTAACTTATAGTATCGCCATTAACTATACTTGCCAGTAATATATTCCACTCATTAACAAATTTGTTACTGATAAATATAAGGAATCTAATTGTGCTGGAATCATCCTTCACATTAGTAACTGTAAATAGCCAAAAAATTATTTGTCCCTGTCCAGATGCTGAAAACCTAACCTAAAATAAATAAGGCAAAATAGTTATGAGTCTTCATTAAATGTTCAACATCAAGGTTTTAAAATTTAGAAAGATATCAATCACTATCTTTAGAAAAATCATCCATCTAGTGGAGGCCATGTTTAAATTTTAATGTTGTCTTATGAAGATCCCCAATGTTGTTGTTGTTTTTTTTAAGTAATGATCATTCAAAACTTTAGAGGACATTTCATATTATTTAGTGGATTCTGGTGTTGGGAAACTAGTTTTAAAGCTCAATTATTATGATCAGCTGTAAATGGTTCTCTTTTTAACTTGTCTTTAGATTAGATGTCTGATAATAATAGTTCTTCAGGGTGCTGAATTTCTAGAGCTATTAATATGGCAATAGGTTGTTTCTGGTTTTACAGTGCCGTACAAAAGAGTTTGGACACTTGCTGTGAAACTGATATCTGAGCTCTTGTTTTTACATTTGCATACAGATAGCCATCCTGTTGTCCATAAGTTGTATAAAATGTGCCTTTACAATGTGTAAAAACAATGAATGTCATGTGTGTATCTATTGTCTAGAAAAGATATTTGAATTAGCATAGTCAAATTTGTAGCAACAAGAGTTGGGACAGTGAACAAAATCTGTGCATACATTTATTCTCCTCAATATATTCATTTTTGAAGGATCAAATGAATAGAATCACATCATCTAAGACCATTTAAGATCATTTTTGCACCGTGCCTGGCAAGACAACCTCGTCTGAAATCAGAGACTTGATAGTTGAGCACCACCAAGAAAATCTGTCGTCGGGAGATAGCCAATCTAGTCAATTGCCCAAAAAAAACTGTAAACCACATTCTGAAGTGGTACAAGGAGACCAGAAACATGAAACCAAAAATGTGAATCGGAACCATGATAATGTGACAACAAATTGGATCAGCCATTCAAGCCTCCCTGAGTGGAGTGAATGTCTCCAGTCACACTATTCAACGTCTATGCAAGGGGAATGAATCTCTTTGGACGAATCACCAAGAAAAAGCCATTGATCAGCAACAAGAACAGGCACATCTGCATAGCATGGGCTAAAGTTCTCTTTTCTGACGAAACGATGATATGTGTATTCACAGTGCTGACCAAGTTTATGTTTGACATTACCATGGCAAAAAATACAATATAAAGTGCACTCGACCGATGGTACAGGTTGGAGGAGGATTGTTGATGGTCTGGGGGTGTATGAGCGCAGCGGTACCAGGCCCTCTCAAGTTGATCAGGGGCAGAGCGACCGCCCAGACCACCTGCAATTTACTGAGGGATGTCATTGTCGACTACATCGACAACGAGAACATGCCAATCATTGCCATCTTCCAGCATGACAATGCCCCAAACCACACCGCCAGAGTCGTCACTTCCCTCACCACCCAACTAGGAATGGATGTCATGTGCTGGCTGCCGCAAAGTCCGGATCTCAACCCAATCAAAAATGCTGGAAACAGCTGAAGGCCAAGGTGGCCAAACACAAGAATCTCAACCAAGACCAATTCCAACTGACTTCGTTTGGTCGAATCCAGGCCCCGTCGTTGTCGAAAAGTGATCAAAAATCATGGATACGCCACCCACTACTAATCAATTGATCATTTCCATGCATTTGTTTGATTGTAATTTGGAATGTTGAAAAATATTTATGGTTGTGCTCACTGTCCCAACTCTTGTCGCAGTACAAGTCAGACATTGCCGATTCAAATATTTTTTCCAAAGAATATGTAAACATATGGCATGTGTTGCTTTTATACATTGTGAAGGCATGTTTTGTGCATATAATAAATAATGTGATGGATATTTAAATGCATTTGTTAAAACGAGGGAGCTCTGATATCAATTTCACAGCAAGTGTCCCAACTCTCTTGTCCCGCACTGTATACAATGAAAAAATAAGAATGAAGTAGTGCTTCCAGTATCTGTTAGCTGTGACAAAAAGTACTAGGCAAGTTCTGTAGCAAAAGTAGAATGAAGTACTTGGTTATTTTTCCAATCAATGAAAGATTATCTGTAGTTAAGCCAGTAGAGTCAAGAAATGAGAGCAGATACACTGGATTTATTCTAAACCCTTTTTGGACATGAATAAGATACAACTGCTGATTTAATTTACTTTAATTTCTGTGGAAATGTAATGTAAAAAGATGGGGTTTTTTTTTCAGTAACTGAGTTAGCACTTTTTATATATCAAGATACTTGTGACAAAAAAAAAAGAGAGATTTTATTCACTACAAATGGTCAGCAAGAGGTGCCACTAAACAAAGTACTTTTATTATTTAGATTTTGACAAAGGCATAGTAAATTTTTAATCAGAATAGCATTTGATTTCAGGTCTTACTGTTTAATTCTTTGTTAGTGATAAAAAGTCACTGAACTTTTCTCCTACACATTTTTGAAATATGATGCAGAGTTCGATGCTATTAGTTTTCTGGTTTCATTTCAGTTGATGCAGAAAGCCAACAAGCAGAAACTGATCCAGGTAAAAAGATTTAATTCCCTTATACATGCAATCATGCGGATTCTCCATAGTTTGAACAAGTGACTACAGCATGCACTAGTTCTTTACTACTACAAATGCTACAGTCACAATATTCAAATCATGAAGATTGCAGGTATGTAAAAATTACATTTCAACAACTTGATGACAACGTATTACAGCAAGTCTTTGGGTTACGTAAATTCGAAGATAGTAATAGCCCATCAAAAAAAATCCAAGCTGCATACAGGTGGTGGTGGTGGCAGCCCTCTAGCACTGCATCTCAAGTGGGTGATCCGTAAGCATACAAGTAACATGAAGAAGTGTGAGGAAATGGTAAAATTATTAACTCTGTGTGGAATGATGGTGCAAACCTGCATAACATGAAAGTTAGTGGTGAGGGAGGTGATGTCTGGTTGATGCTTATGGGCAATTCAGCAGAGGATCTCAAGCTCAGGCTTTTCTAGTGTACCACATTGAGAATCCGCAGCCTTTCAAGGGCATCTGTGATTTGGAAGTCCAATGGCAGTGCCTGGGTAAAAAGGAAAAGAACATTACCCTCCAGTTGATGGACCAAGGTGTCACGTGTTTGCCCAGGCTACAATATCCTTCACACCATCAGGAACATTATAGCAGCATGGGACAAGGTCAAGACACCAAATATGAACTCTGCCCTTAGTCATCCATGACTTCAAGAGCTTTACAGATACTGTTGACAAGCTTGTCAACTGGAGATGTGACAATGACAGCAAAGGGGGTTAGGAAACCTTGAGGTTTATTTGATGCTGGACTGGGTAAAGTTAGCAGGATTATCCTGCCAGTCACCACCTTGCATACCTGAGCCCAACGACCCTACGGAAGAGCTTGAAATCCTCCCCACCATCTCTTCACATAAGCAAGCCAACACTAGGAAAAGAAATAATGTCCAATTAATTATTGTACCTAATCATTTTTTAAAATTGCTATTTTTAATCTGCATACGTTATGCAAGCATACAGTAAGTACTGTTATGGTATTTGCAGTTGTATAATTAACTGATTACATTCGCAGTGTAACCTGTTATGATTTTTAAAAAGAGGCTAATTTTATTACTTAGAATTGTAGTATACTGTTGGGTAGATAACGCAATATGTACAGCTGGTATATTCAATAAGCACTATAATATTTTTTTGTTTTGTTAGAAAGCCAGTGAGTCCAAATTCGTGTTACATGTAATAATGACATCCCTAAAATAAACTTTACAACTGCAAGTTATCTCTCATTAACTATTTTATTGAGTTACATGCAACATAACCATATAATTGGATCAAAATTTTGACAAATGCAAGTTCAATTTTTTTCCATTTCAGATGCTGCTGAAAACCAAGAAATAGATAAAGGTATGAATCTGCAATAAACTTAGGTTAAAAATATGTCCCTTTCAGCTTCTATTTAAAAACCTATTCACTTCATTTCTAGAGGAAAAGTAAATTTAAATTTTTCAGCTCAGTAGCCTTGTCATAAATGCTTG
Source organism: Nautilus pompilius (assembly GCA_018389105.1). Classification (NCBI taxonomy): domain Eukaryota; kingdom Metazoa; phylum Mollusca; class Cephalopoda; order Nautilida; family Nautilidae; genus Nautilus; species Nautilus pompilius. The sequence continues at coordinate 629,170 of JACATO010001402.1, read as the reverse complement.
AAAATATACGATAACTCTAAACCATAACTGGATACTGCTTACGTATCAATACAATTTTTTTTTTTTTCAAATAGACTGAAAGTGTGCCTCAAAAAGTATTTAGAAATATACTGACCTGATCTTCATTTATAGGACAGGAAGACGATGACTAAGATGAAACCAAAAAAAAAAGGTAAATAATTTGATGCTTAGTTATTTTTTTCCCCTTTAGAATTATAATAAGCACCACATATTTATTGAAAAAGATCAAATTCATCTTCCTCCCAAACAAAATACTAAATTATATTACTCAGTTTCTTGTACTATTATCTAGCAAAGAAACCCAGGTGTGTCACATCAGTTTCGGAGCTTGTTTTTGTTTTACTATTGTAAAGCTAACAGTTTATTTTCAAATTATTTTCAGATCAGTCATCCAGTTTTCTTCAGGCATATCACTCAACATATGTATTTTTTCTTCACGTTGTAACCACTGCAACTTGTCATGCAAAGTAATAAATTATATTTGTCTACCCAGATCATTAGCTAATATTTGTATATGTTACTGATACTAATCACCTCCAATAAATTTCTGCTTTGTACAATACACCAGAGTAAGTTGTTGTGAAATGAATGATTTTACATAATTTCATACAACATTAAAATAAAATCTCTAACCTCTATCACACTGGAAACTGATCTGCAAATCTCAAGGGTAGGTTGTTACTTTTGGATCTTCTACATTTATTATCTTTCCTGAAAAGAAAAAAAATTTTTTTTGACACGAATTTCTTTCAATAATTACCAGCAACCGACTCCTACCAAGATTTATTAACATTATACGAGGTGTGTCAGAAAAGTAACAGGACTGAGTGGGGTAGGGATTAGCGGGTTGTGTCACCATATCCAGGGAGTATATAACTGCGATCTCAGTTCTCTGCAGCCATTGTATGTTTTTTCACGTGCTTTTGTTAACAGCTCCTCAAGGTTAGGCCGTCAAGCAATGGGCACAGAGCAACGATCCAACCTGAAACTACTGCAGCAAGTGTACGGAGATGAGACGAGGTCACACTCAGGGTTTTCGAGTGGCACGCGAGGAAGGCCTTCAGCGAGCAGGACTGAGGCCAACGTTAAGTGCGTGGCAATTGTCAGCTGGGCATGAACCGCAACAGCATCTGGAAGATTATCACCAAAGATGGTGCATGCAGGTGTGTCAGAACATTCTTGAGCACTTTGAAACTGAACCAGACTTGCTGGGGAGAGTTATCACTGGAGATGAGTATGACCTGGAGATCAAGCAAGACAGTCGAAGTCCAAAGTCACTCATGTTGATCGCGTTCTTTGATGTGAGGGGCTTTGTCCACATAGAGTTCTTGGAGGCAAGAGTTGTGGTAGGACAACTCGTGGCTGCTTCACCACAACAATGCGCTGAGCATCTGGCAGTAACCTCCCTACTCACCCGACATGGCTCCGTGTGATTTTTTTCCTTTTCCCAGACATGGAAGCCATCAGAAGGGCCATGATGGCAGAGAAAATTTGTAGTTTGGATTTGACAAATTATTTGTGACCCAGTCCTATTTCTTTTCTGACATGTAAGTATACTAACCCAATATTGTATCAGTACATACTTTTAAGAAAGCTCAGAAATACTGTCAGCTATTTTTGTGACTGAGCAAAAGAAAAAACACTACATGAACCAGACCGTCTTAAACAAAGATTCTTTTTTGTTACATTACTTTACTTTAAAGTATAGTGGCTTAATCAATTGTGAATAAAATGAGTTATGCCAAATAAATTCTACAGGCTGTACAAAATCACTTTTCCTTATTATCTGTTAATGTTAACATTTCTAAGTTATTTTCTTTCACACACATTCTGCATTATGAAAATCTGATTGTTACTACTACTTACCAGCATGAATCATCTATACTGTTGAGTGCCACAGTGTCCAGATGAATAGTGTTTGGTAAAACTTCCACATTCCGCACACTGCCAAAGAAGTCTGTTAATAAGACCTTCTCTGGGTCTCGCTGGAACAAATCTGTTCGTACTCCCACAGTAGATATACACTGAGACTTTGGGCAAACTTGAAGCTTCAAAAACAAAAAAAGCTTATTAAATGACTTTGTCTAGCTATTGTTAGTTAACATTAAATGCAAAAGGTGAAAAATCTACAACAAACAAAATAATTCCACTTACAAATTGGGCTAATGTCTTCTTACTTGCTGGATTCACTTGTTCAAGAAACTCTAGTGCATGATATGTATATCTGTCAATTACATATACTCCAATTGCATGATCAACATGATGCTGGAAAATCAAGCATCAAAATTGACAAGTTTATCTACAAAACAAACATTTTCTGCTGTACAGTAAATTAAAGAGATTTATAGTAAACTGGACAACTCTTGGCAAAACAGAGATTTCTATGGACTTCTTTTGTTTACTGGCATAATGGATGTAAATATGCAGTGGTAACAAAACCACCACACAATGTCTATACAGTATTAATTTATTTTGTACTTCATACTATTAATAAATTCATCCATATGCCACACCTTGATTTCCAACAGTTGTTTTAATGAAATTCAATTGCATAGCTGTCCCAACACAAAACTGTCCACATGTTACAATATGTGTAGAGAGAAAGCATATTATAGGTGAACAAGAAAGAATTATAATCCTGCCATTTGTAATCACCAACAGTATCTTGCTAGATCTGAATCTGTGTTAAAGCAAAGCATATAATAAGATGACAGTAGTAGTATAAATAAACTCACTGACAAGGAATCCTCACCCACACGGCTGCTGGCAACAGCAAGGATATTTGGAGAATAAAATTTCTGATACATGGATTCTGCTTGACATGTATCAATTATAAAAAAGATTTCATGGTATCTAAAAATAAAATAATCCAATCAAAACATCAGCAAAATGAAGCTCCATGAGTGAAGTAGGTTAGCACAAATCACAGCCAAGCTATTGAGGCTGCTATGTTAGCTATATTTTCAAAACCAACAGGCTAATTATTATTAAAGAAAAGATTAAAAAATCACAGGTGCAAGATATTGCTCACCATCACCCCACCGCAGTAATGACAATCATAAAGGTACCAACAAAACTCACATCTCTGTACATTCTCTCCTGGGTTCACTTGTTTGTTTAATAAAAAAAAAAAAATGTAGCTCTTTCTTTGGTAAGTTTGACATAATTTCAGAAAGCGCTTTCAAAATACTCTAAGTCTTAAAGTGTTTTTCCCCAGAAAAGATTGAAAGTAGCATGAATAATAATGCTTTCTGCTCCCATCTACACTTTCAAACTACAAGATTTCACCCTTGAGAAAAACTATAATCCAAGAGATATCACAAAATTAATTTTTTACACTTCTCAGCAAAACCTCATGTTAAAAACATTAGAATCTACATCTTATTTTTAAAACCACAGAACACACATCTGACTTTGGTGTTAAACTTCTACAGATAAGAAGAATTGTCTGACCTCCTTTTTTGCCACATCTGCTCAAAAGCATCTGCCAACTCAACATTAGATATTTCTTCAGAATCTTGGAACTTCAAAAAACCATCACCTCCATGACCTAAAAGATTTAAAGATTTCATAATATTCAGCTTAAAAGTTAGCAACAGGCAAAAAAAAAAAAAAGTTAATTTAAGTTTTACTTATAATTACTGTTTAGTATTTTATTTGATACAATTAACAGTTTTTGACATCTTAAACAGTGTTTTTATCAGAAACATGGCAGAATGTTCTTCTATACTTTCTTCAAAAACAACACACTTTATGCTGCTAGCATTTTTAAACTTTTCTCTCTATCACCTAAACAGGTGTTCTTTAATTCTAAATACTTAAATTTATCAGAAGAGACACCTCTTATTTACTTCATTTCAAACTTTATATTTGCATTTTCAATACAATAATTATATCACTTAGTAAAGAAGTCATAAAAAGATAAATACACAAAGTAATTATAAATAAAAATAGTTTTTGTGTGAATCAAAAATAATCAATTAGATAAATCCAAAAAGGTTTCCATAAATCAATAATTAAACAATCTGAATGAAATGTTTTTCTGCTGGTCATTGATAAAGTGAACAAGCTTCAGAAGGAAACAAATATTGTTATTGACTATTTGCTCACAGTGCACTAAAAAGTCAAGTTCTGCATTATTGTAAATGAGACATTCCATAATAATAAACCTCAATGTAAATTTGAATCTTATTTGCATCCATAAAATGCAAAAGCTATAAAAGATCACAAATATGTTATGTATTCTTTGATTATGTTTAATAAATTATTAAAGAGCTGATGCTTAATTATGCTCTATTTTATTTAATATATTTATTCAATATAAAAAGATTCTGGACTCATAATACAAGATCTCAAATGGATAAATGTTGTAAATAAACTTTTAAAGTTCTCATTATATTGGTTTTGCTAAAATGAAACTTAAGAATAATAAACTTTAACATATAACATAAATCATAAACTGTCTATCTTGTATTAAAAATGTATAATGGTAGTTCAGTGATCCAATGTACCAATATGCTTCCAATATCATCATGCAGGGAAAAAAATGGCTGCAAACATTTCTTATGGTAACCAACACAAAACCTTAATGTTGGCAACAGGAAAGATTTAAAATCCACGTTCATCAGATTTAATTACCACTAAGGTGATAGAGGGTTAACTAGAGCTTTTCATAACTTCTCTAGAATTAGCATGTTTGGACATAGGAAAGTTTTCTCTGTAATATCTGCATAGAATTTTTGCATCCTTGTGACTTTAACATCTCAGCAGCTTACATATAAATAATCATTTATCAGAAGCATTAATGCTGAGTATTACAGGATATATTTTGACTTATTTCAATGTTGCATCATTACCAATGTTAAAAATGATGCCAATGCTGCAGTATTTAAAATTCATCTTTTAACATAGTATAAACTTCAGATTGGTAATAAATATTAATTCCAGATATTATTTTGTATTTGTTTTGACCCACTGCCAGTAGGATTTAGCAACCTTTAATTTCTAGTTACTATGTAACACTGTCCAATACTGTGAATCAGCTGTATGTACATATGTTAATTAATAGAATTATAACAATTTTTATTTTGTAAGTTCCAAACCATGCAATCTATAGAAAACTAAAGTTTATTAAAAAGAACAAAATTTATTGACAGAATTAAAAAATAATATTAAAAATGTCTGTTTCTTAATAAAAGATTAGACTCGCATACAGTAAAAGGGGCTAGGTGAAGAGCTGGTGTAATCATATCTGTTTACACAGTGCCAGCCTTTTCGCAGTCAAAAATAAACTTGGGGAGAATGAAAGGTTTATTGTGTATAAGTATTGATTGTGCTGTGCTGTGCTGTGCTGTTAATTTGTTGTACCATTGCCTAATTCTGTAAATATTGTTAAAAACCAAAACAAATATACAGCTACAGAGACAACTTATCAGTTTGTTCCGATGTTGTTTTAACCTTACACCAAGCCTTACTCATATTTCAGTTTTGACTCACCTGTCATATAAACTAGAATATTGCTTCTATCATCTGACAGAAGTCTCTTGGATCTAGGCGTGGTGGGTGAAAGTCTTCCAGTCAAAACACGAACAAAATTTTCAACTGTCACCTGACAAAATATAAACAAAAAAGTTTTAATTGGTCTGATCATTTTTAAAAATTCTAAAGTAACATTTCTTATTTTCTCAAAGATATGATGCATTTCAATTTTATTTCCTCCTCACTGCACCCAAAGAAACACTCATTGCAACCAAACATCAAAATTTTAAACTACAGGCTTCATCCTTTCATAGGATAAGTTGTTGTGTTGTATGCCAGTCTCCACAACAGAGATAATCTCTCTCTATTAGAAACCTGGGTGAAGAAGCATAGTGCCATAGTTAACAGCTAGAGAATGTTGCCTGTCTTGTGCCACAAAAGGCCTGGTCTGCTCCCACACAACTCAACTGGCTGAAGAAGAAACCCAGAGGTATGCAAAATTGAGCTACCTCTCATCTGGGAATTGGACTTGGCAGTCCAGTAGCTTAATCACAAAGCCACCAGCCACTTTTCTTCTTAAACTGGAACTAGAATATATAAATAACTGGGTGGGGAGTTTTCCATTTCTCCTTTTATGGTAAATATAAGTTTGGTACTGACTATAAATAACATGCTTACCTCATAACCTCTGTAATCAACTTCCACGTCATCTCCATACACATTGATATGTTGATTAGCATTGTTAAACACTGTTCCTGTAAATTACAAGTTATTTTATTGTCAGTCCGAGAACCAAAGAAAATTACATGAGATACTATATACAAATTCATTTTCTATCAATTAATGCAGCCACATTTATCTCAAAATATTTTGTTAAAACTCAAAGGACTGCTAAGGTGATAAACTTCACAGAAATTTGTGAAGCCATAACAAAATGACATTTTAAGGATGTTTTTTTTTTTCAAAAATACTAAACAAAAGATATAATCATGCAAGATTAGCTAACCTGATTAAATTATGTAATGATTTTGCAAAATCCAAGTTATAAAAGTTTCAGTTTCATTCTTTAGTACAGTTCAAAATGGAGCTGGAAAAATGCCCACTGCTCAGTGTGCAACCCATCTGACAGAGTAAATGTAATAAGGCATAGTTTTAGTTTCCAATAAATGTACACAGAAGATTGAAATTACTCTATAATCATTAGTTCATTCTGTTGAGTATATAAAATTCTTTATATTTCAGAAAAAATAATGAAATAGCAGCAATAAACAGAGGTAGATAAATATAGGAAATCAGAGAGGGACAGGAAGTTTTAAAAAATCCTATAATCTTTCTGTCATAAGAAGTGAACAGTCTATATATTTTTTTAGAAATATTTATTCTCTCTACCCAAGGTAGACAATATGCAATTACTGAAAACAAAAAATATTTTAGATTCAATTAGAAAAAGATTTTTTTACTTTTAAAAAGTTGCTCCAGTTGTTCTTAAAAATAGAGCTATAGAAATTAAAGCAAAAACAAAGGAATAATTAAAACTTTTTTCTTGTATAATTTAGTGTTTCCTGATTGCTTCTACATTATCACATTAAAAAAGAAATCAACACTCGCCTGCTAACCAAACCACATTTGTTGGATAAGTACCACACTGGTCACCAAAATTATTGCTTCACCTTGTTTTGAAACAAAATATCAAATGTTCATTATGCATAATGAATTGTAAAAATGAATGTTTGACATAAAGCCAATTAAAGCCTTGTTTGGATATTTATGCAGCCTCTGTACTAAACAACTTTATAGTAGTAGTTTCTTGTGGAGATACAACTATACGATAATAAAGAACTACAACAAATGCATACTTAGTAATATTGTTTTAACTAAAGAATATTACTTTAACAAGAGAAATACAAGTGGTAAATCAGACAAAGCAAGAGAAATCTGAATTATTTAAGTAATGCAATAATTTTGGCCACTAGTTTATAGTAAAACAAAGACTATCTAGTTTCAGGTAACCTTAAATTATTGTTAGTATTACTACTTAGTTTTAATCATTCAGTTTTATTTGCTAGAGGACTAGATTTGAAACTAATGGTCACATCAATTTTGTCTTATAAATTCACATGAGTGTTTCACATCTGTATTAAGTCTATTCAAAATTAGAATCCACTCAGTAAAATCTAAGATCGAATTTAATTAATTCAAGATTAGTCTTACTGATTCTGAAACAGAAAAAAAAAAGGTGCAAAGCAGCTGGAGTATAAAGCTCACTAATTTTCTTTAGCAATTAGAATTTTTTAATGAAATATTTATTTCCTCAAATCTCAGAAATATCATTTCTAAACTCAGTAAGAATAGTTCAACTTGCTCATAGATAGATAATTAAGGCCACAATTTCCTTTATATAATCCTGTGGCTTAATACTTTACCAAACAAACTTAAAAGTTATATTTAAAATTATTTTTTACAAGATTCACACCCACATTTTCAACCAAGAATGGTGGTATTTTTGGACTAGAAAGAAATGACAAGTACTACTAACATTTTTTAAAAAAAAACCTCTCCTAAAGATGTGCAAGGCTTAAATGCTAGTTTCATTTGCTGTCATCATCACTATAAAGCATGTATAACAATATCTGATTGTGGTATGATTTTGATGTAACCCAATGTTCGTACTTCCACTTGGTTTTTTAACTTATTAATCTAAAAAGACATGTTTCGAGACAGTTTACCAGCAAATGAATGAAAAGCAGAATATTCGCCTGCATTTACATAAGGCTACCATTTACTTTTGGCATTACACTTTCTAGGGACAGCAATCAGCCTGTGTCTACCTCAACAGCCCACTTTTATAGTAATCATTGTTTCACAGCTTCTGCACAACAAGACGTCACTTACCCTCTTAAAAGTTAACTTTAGCAGCAAAACCTTTTAATTGGAACCAAAAAATATTACCTGGATGAGGATTTCTAGGGTTACATGCCATATCATCAGCAACCATGAGAATAATATGACTGAAAGATAAAACAAAACCACATACATATATAGCTTTCAAAACTATTATTAAAGCTAAAAATTGGTACTTCAGTAAACCTGACATAACTTTGAACATGAATTAAAGTATAATTTACATTAAATAAATGTTTCTTGTTTCTTTCTGTGATATTGTGTACCTAAATAAACAAACTGAACAATTTTATTTTGATATTAATTATAGAAAGAAAAATTGCTATGCATTCCACTAATTCTGCGAGACCATTTTATACCTAATGCAATATATGGAAAACTGGGGATAATTGGAAATGGTGGTCAGTAGAATAAAAATAAATTTAGCTAATCAAACACCATAGAAAAGTGCAATTCTTTTGATTCACTAAAATGTTGTCAGTCAATTATTCTCTGCTCATTTAAATTAAAAAGGACTTCCTTTAAGCCATTAATAGCATTTACTGTTTAAAGGTGGTTCCCTAAAATGTTAAATATATACTAAAAATTTTAAGATGACAGACAGGTAACAAATTCAACTGTTTTTACAAGTCTAGCAGTTTGTCAAAGTTATTAAGTAGTGTCAGATTGTGAGTCACTATCTAAATTCACACTTAATATTTTTAAACCTAGAACCAAAGAAACTGCTTGAACTACATCAATTGTAAATAAGTGTGAAAAGTTATCTTTCTTTGTTTTGTGTGTTTCCATGCTAACAGCAGACTGTTCTTAATGCAAAAGATAAGGTAAAACAATTTGCATAATTAAAGTGAATGTCTATCTGTCATTTTTCTTTGTTTTCTGATGACAAAACTCTACATAAACTTTTTGACTATCTGGATTGTCATACAAGAATAATTATGTATTTAAAAAAATTGTTCTAAGGTCATAATAATTCTTGCAAGATTCTAATTATCATGTCAACAGTAAACTAAACACAATAAAACCAAAGATATAAATCATACAAATAAAAATGGGAAACTTCAAGAATAGTAACCAGTAGCATGACTAGTTGTCAAGTCTTAGTAAGATAGTAAAACATACGTAGATGCTCTATTACGTAAGAATAAAAACAATGTTAGTCAATAAAAATATTGCACATGAAGGTTCAGGAGATGTAACCTGTAAAAAGCAACTTTGAAACTTACTTGTAAAAAGCTAATGTAAACTGGAGCTTGTAACAAACTGACATGCAAAAACAAGTCAATGAAAAACAGACTATTACTAAAAAATATGAACTTCTTATCATAACAACATGCATATCTCTTCCATAAATCACTTACAACTGTTGTTCTAGAACAGATTCATTTGTGTATAAGGGCAGCAGTGTTTGTTGATACCTTTGCAAAACAAATGAGTCTGTGCTTAGTACTTTCACGCTCTATATCACCAATCACCTTTTCTTCTGCAGTCATTAAGCCAGCTCCACGTTTTCCTTTAACCAAAATGCACTTCTCTATCTCAATCACAATGCTGACACCACCCAGTTTCTCTAGACAACACTCATTGAGATACCCTGTACCATTCTATACAGGGAGTGGGTTCTTGTGTGTGGGTCATCATTAATATTGGTTTCTCTTAAACAGTAGGAAGCACAGCACATCTTGTCCCAGCAGGAATAATTTTGTGGGTGTTTTTTTTTTTTTCTGGTGAAGGAACTGACCACGACATTGTTTGTTGTTTTTTCATACAGAGGAATACTTGCTACAGAAAATAATTAGCATTTAGATCACAGCAGCTAAGAGAAAGAGACAGATATCATCATCTATTCACATTAAATATGCATATTTCATACATATCTATTATGTAATGCATAGATACACAATTTTTGCCTATTGTTTATTGTTGAGGGTTGTCAGCTTATGGCTAGTTAGGGGTACATACATATTTATAAAAAGGGTACAAGTTAAGTTGCTCCCCGGTATTCGCGGGAGTTACGTTCCTAGAGCACCCGCGAAGAGTGAAAAACCGCGAATATTGGACATGGTCCATAAAAATGCCTATGAACGTCAAAATATAACGTAAAATACAATAAAAAATATATAATAATTTAATAAAAAATACAACACTCAGCGAAAACACTTAAGATAGCTACACACAGTAACTGGGATGATGCTGGCTGCATCTGCCTGAGAGAGCGCCTCGTGGCAGCAGCCAATCAGCAGCGAGGAGAAATAAAAAACGCTCTCGGATTGGCTACTTTCAAACCTCCAGCCAATAGCGTTTATTTTATATTGATATTTTGCTGAATTTACGTTAGTATTTATATTACAAAATTAGTAAATCATATTGTTATTAATAATTTAGCATTAAAAAGCGTGAAAAAATATATATTTCCACGAAAAAAGCCATAAAAAATCGCGGAAGATATTTGCGATTCTGCGAATATGCGGGGGTTTCCACGAACAATTATTAGTTAGGTTCTAAGGAAAATTCCGCGAATAACCAGGGCCATGAATGCCGAACCGCGATTACGTGGGGGTCGACTGTACATATTATGAAAAAAATTGTCTACATACTTGACAGATTTAGAAGGGGTCCTCAAAGATAGATTTTTTCAATAAGGGTCTTTGTAACTAGTAGTCTGTTTTTAATACTTCAGTTAGCCACTTTTTTTACTCATCTTCTGAGTGCAATTTCAGAAAAGGGCTGTTACATTCAATAAAATGACTATGTTGGCAAAATTAATTTGTAGCTTTCTGATGCTCTCAAGCAAATATAAAACAAAAATCATCTCTCTTACTTTGGAAAGTAGTCCCTCCTCTAATCAGCATTCATTCTATTCATTGTGTAAATTTTAAATGTCCACTTGAGAGCCCAATGTACTTCATTACTTGAAAATGCTCAGACACTTTTCTTGGTTCACCAATATAGTTATGTAGATTAGTAGAATAGGTATAAGTAAATGGAAAAAATATTAATCTACCAACTTGTCTTCATTGAATAGTAAATAAGACTGTTTGACAGTGGAATGTTGTGCTATATAAACAAGAAATCAAAACCCATCTATGAAATAACAGTAGGTGTATACACATTGTTTAAGTTAGTCTAAGTTATATATACAAGACTCTGTTAATTTATTAAATATAAATGTAATAAAATTAAGCGATGAATAAACAGATTGTAAGAAAAAAATTCCAGCAATTTTTTATGAATGCTGCTTTCACAAATCATTCAAATGCCATCTTTTATCTTTTAGTAATTCCCATAAAACCAAACCTTTATTGGCTAAAAACCCGAAAACCTGAAGCCCCTTTTTAAGAATTATTAGTAATCTAACCAATGGGAACAATGATACATTTTATGGAAATGTAGTACATCTCATTTGTTTTATGAATTTAATAATTAAAAGCTGGGAATGTGCTGCTTTTTAAAATGTAAGTGATGTTTCCTATGTTTATTGTTGTTTTTAAATATACATTTTTAGTCATTAAACTAAATCTTTTTCATTGATATATCATATAAGTCTATTCAGTAGTGATGGGAAGCTCTTATTTCCCATGTATGGAATGGCTACTATTCTTGAGGTTTATCATAAAAAATTATAAAACAAAAACTTAGTTCATAAAAGAATCATGTCAAAAACATTAAGTACATGTTTTGCATTGTTCAGAGTAACTTTATTTGACCTTTAAATTTTAACCCCTACGCTAAAAACTCATACAAATTGTTTCTTTAACTATCTTTGAGAGTTTGCTTTACTTCTGTTAAATAAGGATATTTGTTCCTTTTCATGTAGTATATTTATCAGAAAGTCAGAACTGTTGTTCTTACCAACATTGAATATTAAAAAACTACTTAGCATTTCAAAGGATGAATGTCAGTGGAGTTTAGACATCCATAAACAAATAAGAGCTTTTTTACCCAATTACCAAATACTCACCCACACAATTGTTCCAAATCCACCATATTTGACAGATGATTGTAAATATAATGGGTCAAAAGCCTTGACAACCTATCTCTAAATCCAAGTGTATTCAGAGGATGAGAGCTGGTAAAAGTTTGACATTTCTGTGAAGGCCATATATATAGCCCACTGCTATGCAAGGTACTTGCCAATATGCACATTTCACCAAGTAATTTTCATACTGCAATAGCTAGAAAAGATAGCTGAATTTGGCAAACCTTGCTCACTGATAGCTGCAGGATATCTCAGGCTTTCTCCAACTAAGATCAGTGTGCACTGGTTTCAACCAGATCTGCTGAGGCAACATTTACATTTCAACGGGCTTGACTGTATGGGTGCTTGTATTGCAGGCTCCCTTGCTGGAAAAGCGAGCACCAGCATTGTCCTCAATCTTGTGTCAGGGATCATAATACCACCAAAGGGTATTACTTTAGGGCATGCTGATTCAGTAATCCATTCCCTCCCACCAAAACAAAGAAATCATATATATTTAAACATGCTTTACCCACACTAGCAACACATCCACAAAAAAGACCAATTATTTGAAGTACAACACCTAAAGACAAAAAGGTTGGTGCCAATCATTTGGCACATGAACTGAGAAGAAACCCTAAGAATAATAGCTGGTAGCTAGTAGAACTAATAGCATGACAGAAAGTCCATTCATATTCACTCTACTCCAAATGGACCAATTACTATTCTTAAGGTTTATCTGAAATGATTAGCCAATTATGTAACTATAGGTAGATTGGATTATATCTCAGCTACCACATGCTTTTGAGCATGCTTTCTAGAAACATTAATGAGTGCCTACTTGGACTGTCCCTGTTATAGCACTGATGATCAGTTATATAAATCACAGACAAACTCACTTGTTGGGAGGCTGTTCAAATTACAATGATAGGGGTTTCAGCACCCTTATTTTACCAACTGCAGCCAAATAGAATAAACCTGGGAAAAGGTGAAGTATTTTATCAAATGATAAATTTCATACAGTATTTTACTTACCTGTCAGGAATGCCAAGCCGTTTCACACTTCGATAAATTGAGAGAACATTTGCCACATGTCGATAGTTAAACCAGAATCTAGATGTATCTACTAAAACAGCCCAATTGTTTGTGTGTCCACTTTGAAAAAATTCTCCTAACTTATCCTGCTGAAATTTAAAAATAAACATTTGATCTTAACAAAACAAACATAAAAATATATATTTACTAATCACCTTCAAAATAGTAAAATTAAGTGCAAGTTAGTATAGATATACTACTAAGTCAAAGCAAGTTTTCGAAATTGTTTCCAAAAAACTAGTCCAGTTTTATTTCAGCTAATTAAATCTCAATTCACAACCTTTATTTAAAATGTTAGAAAATCTTTAAAAATACAAAAACCCAGACAGAAAGACATTTCAGCTTCGTTTTCTTACAGCTGCAACTAAGCGGAAATCCATTATTATTATTATTATTATTTTATTATTATTACCATTAAGCTATATGGTAGCGGTCCAGCTAGAAAACCCATGCAAAAATGGCTCCACTTTTCGGGTGAAAGCGTTTAGGGTAGGGTGTCTTAATCCCTCCTACATCTCACAAGTGCACCCTTATAACCTTACATACACATGTTTTATATTCCTTTTTAATGATTAGATTTGCATTATATTAACTGAATTTATCAAAATATAATTTACACATACTGAGCCCCACTATCTTATGCAGGTGGATTGTTAAGTCATACCAAATCTACGGGATAGATACTGTGCGGGGGACCATAATATATATATTTATTTAATATCCAGAGTAAGAATTCTTGAACCGAAGAATAGGATATATGATTTTTTAAATGTTTAAACAAGGTTACAAAAAAAAAAAAAAAATTAAAAATCAATTCCTTTTCCTGCGGGCTGAAACGAAAGCTAAGTATAAAATACGGTTTGAAGTCTACAGTTATTCACTTTCATTATTTACCTCATTTCCTTTTGCAAAAAAACGACTTCCAAAATCAGAAAAAAACAAAATTGGCAACCACTTAACGAATACCTGAGCTACCACCATATTGAATGAAGCTCAGCAGTTAACAGGAAGTTGGAGGCACCTACTTTTGTTAAAAATAAAACAAAAATTTCTAGAAATCTATAAGCTATTATATAATTTTATAAAATAAATTATAAACGCATAATTATTTTTGCATTAAAATTGTTAGAATCAAATGCAAAAGTAAATATTCATAAATGTATTGGTAAAACTGTGTATTCCTACGCAAGTAGTAGTTTGTTGTCCTTAGCAACCAGATATTGTCGATTTATTTTCAGTAAAAAAAAACTAAACTAAAATAAATCGTAAAAAACAGGATAAAATATTTTATTTAAATAACATCAACTTAAAATCATGAGTACTGAAGATGCTAAAATTTACCTGGCAGAAAGGAAAATTGCTCCATTATTTGAGGTATGCGCTAATAAGTCGTCTTCCCCATCACCAAGTTATAAACTGGTTACTTTTACTTTTGTTGATTATTGTTCTCACTAAATTTTTTAATTTTATTATATTTTTTTTAAGTTTTCAATAGATTTGGGATTCAGTGTATATTTATTTAGAAAAAAAATTAGAAAATTATATAAACTTTTCAGACATTCGTTTAATAACGTACAACAATTTTCGGCACTAGTGAAGACATACGTTATGTTTGTATGATTTGGTTTTACAGTTGGGTATAAATGAATGAATACAAATTTTACTCGAAGTTTCAAATCCTTTTAAAATTCGGATATGTAGTAAAAGATTTTGTATTTTTTAAAAAAAAATTTTAATTTCTATTGCAGAACTGTCAGGCTTATTGGTTTTCTTTTTCTTTAATCTTTAAAGAGTTTGCTGACTGGTTTAATGTTCAAAAAACCACCTGACCACATACAGTTCATGATCGACTGCTTACAGAGAGCAAAAGATGGCAGCATAGATGATGAATTCACCTGGAATTACTTTATGGATGTGGACAGTAGACCAAGTCCTCTTCCCCCAATTTTAGTAAAGAAATCAGTCACTGAGAGTAAAGCTGTGAATAAAATATGTACGGCACCATCCAAAAGTCAAGAAAATCCACATTCAAGTAATATTTTGTAATAAAATGTAATTTACAGTGAGGATCTAAGTTCACATGGGTGATAGATTAAAATATTTAGAGATATTAAATTTTATAATTTGGAGTTTGTTACATAAATATTAAGAATAAACATTTTTTTTAAGTTTAAGGATAAAATTATGCAAAGCAACCTTAAAAATACTTTATTTCTTTAATAGTACTGAATAGACTTATATGATATATTAATGCAAAAGATTTAGTTTGATGACTAAAAATGGATATTGAAAAGCAACAATAAACATAGAAAACCTCACTGTTAATCTTATAAAGCAGCACATTCTCAGCTTTTAATTATAAATTCATAAAACATAAGAATGAGGTATTGATTATGTTGATTAGGCAGAACAAAGTTAGGTTTGTTTATTTTTATTGTCTAGTTGTTTTTTTAGTATTCATTATAAATAAAGTATTTTGGCAATGTATACAGATTTATGCTATAGCTTTTCCACAAAGTCACAAGTTGCCAAAAGCTAAACCATTGACATCTAGAAAATAGAAAAATTGAAGCACTTTCTTGGTCTGGTCAAATTATTTTTTAAATAGGTTTTACCCACTCTGGTTGATAAAGAAAAGATTTAACATGAAAAATGTGTATAAAAATGTTAATAAATGTTAGAAGCATGTTTAGAATACTTGTAGCAATAACCTGATTGAGTTGTATGCAATAAATTACATTTTAACCCCAACATAAAAATTATTCCTTTTGATATCATCAATTTTTAAAATTTTTGTTAAGAAAAAATGTAATTATTAATAAATTTATTATAGAAGAAGTCTAAAATATAAACTTGGCAATATTAGAAATGAATTAATCAGAAATACAATTCATTTTCCATACCTTGCACACAAATTTTAGAGAATATACCAGTAAATTTTTGTCCTGCAATTTTATTAATTGGAGTGTGACTTACATAGGTTTATTATTATTATTATTATTATTATTATTATTATTATTATTATTATTATTATTATTATTATTATTATTAAGATAGTTTTAAATAAGGTGGTATACTCATGAAAATACCATTACAATACTTCTCTCTAAAAAGACTGTGGCCTTTAAGAGGACTGGTCTTTCATGGGGCTAAATCAGTGCAAGCTGCAGATATGCAATCTACTATGGGGGCCTAGAATATTTTTGAAAAATAACAGTGAGGTAATGCAATTTTTGCATTCTTGGCCACAGAATAACTGCATCTTGAGGTGTCAATGTAAGCCTGAGAGGTTGGTGTTGTGCAAGAAATACACTGGTGTGGATTATACCATGTCACACGAAAATAATCATGAGAATAGCTAGCTTTACAATAAATCCCCTTCTGACTCCTAGTTTGGGAACTACTGGGAAAATATGTACTGAAAGAAAGTTCTTTTTATTTGAAGGTGACTGGTGTGCTTGTTTATCAACAAATACATTGATTATAATATTATTAGAGTAACTGTGAAATGGAAAAGAGTATACCTGAGGAAAAGAAAATGGTTTTAACAATGAAAAATTATGCACATCTATCTATCTGTTCATTTTTCATGTAATCTGCATGAACTCAAACATTAACCAATGTCTGTACAAGCTGTCTTGTATCATCACTATCAAATCATTGTATGGTATGTCATTCAAATTAAAGCACAGTCTGCTTGACCTCTTCATCTATAGTAAATCTTTCTTCCTACTACTAAGAATTTTTTCAGTGCCCCAAACAGATGATAGTCAGCAGGTACCAACTCTGGGCTTTAGGTGAATGAAGTAACATATGCCACTTAATTTCCTGTGTGGTCTTAAGACTTAAATGACTTATACGTGGAACAAAGTCTATGTGAAAGATCCCCTTCATATTTTCCAATGCACACACCATAACTCTACTGACTGTTGAAGGTCTTTCTTTGGATGTTTTGTCACTTCCCAGAACAATAGTCTCCATCCTAAGTATTCATTATTAAGTACACATTCCCATCTTTCTCAAAAACAGTTTCAAACACAGTTTCTTTTCTGTACTATTTAGTTAGTCTGATGAATTTTGGAAACTCAGGATACCTTTCACAAGTAGCCTCCTGATTATTCACTGTTTTCATAATGTCTGCTATTCTGAATTACTGTTAATGCAGTACAGTGGGGGCATTCACATGATGTTATTTTAATGTGTCCAGCTACATATCACAGGCAATAAACTTAAAATAGTGTATGAAAAACCAATAAAAAAGTAAGGCCTCTTTCCTCTCTTAAACACTCTACTTGTATTTTAGTTGTTTTCACACTATCTAACTAATACATTTAATTTGTAAATCAACATTTTGAGGGATTTTACTTAGTAATATCCTATGATTCAATTATAACAATGCTGGTGAGAAAATATTCCCCAAATGTCGATATGTAAACAATAATATGCTGCAATAATAATAATAATAATAAATAATAATAATAATCATAATAATAATAATAATAATAATAATAATAATAATATATTACTTTCATTTAATAACACACTGCTAATAACTTTGCATTTATTAGTCATATGCAGTTCTGCCTTTAAACCAGATGCCACCATATTTATAACTAGGTACATAAAGTAGTATTTTACAATTTTAATTTTGTTTATAAAGAAAACCATTACATACTCTCTCTCTCTCAATGGTAGACATTGTGGACTCACCAACAAAGAAGAATATTTGAATGAAAAAGTTCTCTGTCTCAATTTTAACAAACTTACTTTAGTGCATATTCCATGCATATATTTTCTTGCAGTTATATACTAATATCAGGGCCAGCTCAAGGCTCTGGCTAACCAGGCAATCACCTGGGATGCCCTGTATTGGAGGATTGGAGGGGGGGGGAGCCAAAATATGGAAAGAAAAAACTTAAGTAAAAAAAGAAAAAGGAAATATAAAAATTATCTGACATGCAGTCAAAATGTTCAGGAGTGTGTAATTTTTATTGTTGTGGTGAGAGATATGGAAAGCTCCACTGAGGTCAGCTGGGTCATATTATCACACACAGGTATGATGGAATGGTCCTGATGCTCACTTTGGCTAGGTGCCTCAGGACTGATTATTTACCTGTAATATCTGTAATAAATTCTTTATTCTTATATTTGTAATTTTTATCATTATACAAAAAATATTAAAATGGTAAGTTTTAAGGGCACTGAAATTCAATTTACCTGGGGGCACCAACAACCCTAGAGCTGGTCCTGACTAATATCAATGTGATTACATGTACTAGTTACTTAATTATATAGAATATATGGGATATTTCATTGGTGAGTACACAGTTATGGCTACTAATGGTTAGGGTTGGGTAGAGGAGACATATAATAAATATAGTTTGGTAGTTTCTTTGTAATGTTTTATTGTAGGAGAGATTGGAGCTAGTTGTTGCAGTGGTAAGTTGTAACAGCACCGGTAAATCTTAATCAAACATAGATGAGCTCTAATTGACATTATATGCTTTGACTTTTGTTCAAAGGGTCACATGCCACTGATTATAGTTCATCTGGATTACTACTGTTATAATAACTTGCTCCTCTAACAGTGTCCTCTACTTTATTTTAGCCATTTAATAAGTGTATAGAAAATTCTTACATAATATCTTTGCTGGCTAAGTGGTGACAAAATTAAAAGAAGTTGCCAGTAACATGTTAAACTTTCTCTTTTAGGTTCTCTCTTCACAAAGAGCTGAACACCCTAACAAAACAAAACTAATTTGGTGATGCAATCAATCATTCAATGTGGTGTGTTTAAACTTAAAACAGCACGGCGTTTGAAGACTAAAGAAATTTTTTTATTTGAACAGGATTTTTATTCTCAGAAAAGAATTGCCATAAACTGTGTAAAGAAACTACCAATTGAAAACTTGCTAATTTATGTATTTTTTATCTTTAAAAAATTACATAAACAACAGTGAAAGGTTACACAACATAAATGATATTAATTCCTTAAAATAACTCTAAGAAATTCAGGCAAATGAAGCATCTAAACACATTAATAAATTAAATGCAAGATTAATTACAATTTTCTAGTTTTTTGCTTTTGTAGAGAAATTAATATTCTTTTTTTTCTTTTTAATTTTAGATTTACCAATTGCATTACCATCTCGAAGTTTCAGCACACCTTTGCCACCTATACAAATACCAAGGGTAAAGCAAAGCAAGCCTATTGTTAGCATCATTGGTTTGTAGAATTCAGATTTATTTTGATTTTCCATTTTCTTGTCTAATTTATTAACACTTAAGTAATTTTATGATGGTATTACTAAAGATCAGTTTTGGCACTCTATCATGAAACTGTCAATGGAAGATTACTAAAATGGCAAAGCCACTTAATTATACAGATTTACAGTGATAGCAAAATGTTTTGCATCATTCTAGAACTTCCAAGTCAAACATGCTGAATTTGTATAATAATATTATGTTAACATATTAAAGTGCATAACACTGTAATTTCCCACAGACTTAATGAAAAAATGATCAAAACTGGCAATTTTAAATCGAACATGATTTCCAAAAAGAACTTATACAATATGATAAGTCAATTAGAAGTATTCAAAAGCAGAAGATACATTTTGTTAAAATAATCAGGTTATGCAAAACATTTGGCCATGGCTATACCTACTAAAACTCTGGAGATGCTTGGCATGAAAAGGATTAAATAATCTCAAAGATATCTCATTATTTAAAAGTTAAGTAAATCTTTGATCTCTCTCTCATGTTAAACAGAAATCACCACTGCATATATATCTTGAATCTTGTATAATACTGTTAATTGGAAGCTCAGAACAAAGTCAAAAGTTGTGAATACAATGTAAGTTGATGTTTTCAGGGTAAAGAACTAATGAGCAACCTTACATCATTTACATTTTTAAAGAGTTACGACGACATTATATAGACTTATAGTTAATTATATGATCAGATGAAAATTGCCCTCATTTTTGCTTCATTTTGTCTTTCACAGGCATCGTCTGCAACTGTAGAAATATTTGATGAGGTTGCATACTACCACAATTACCACTAACAAATTTTGCTATTCCTGTGCCTCATGGGGCCTTGCATTTGTTTGTTGGGTTTGAATTATCTGAAATTATAGCACAATTGACAAATACATCTTGGCATGGAGGTCAAGTATTTTGACATATAGCTTTTTATTAAAAAAGCTCTTTAAAATATTTTTTTAGATGCTGCTGGACACCGATAGTTTTGCTTTTTTTTATCATCCAGTCATTTTCCTACTATCTGAAGTGATTTTATACACCTTTGGCACAGTTAGGGTAAGAAAGTTAAACGGTAAGGTTATCTTACCTTGTTGGTCTTTCTTAGTTGAGAAGCATTCACTAATGCCATTTCACTAAAGTACAAACCGAATTCTCTGGAGAATTTTCACCTTCAGTTTGATTACTCTTCCTTTTGCATTAAAAGAAAATGCTTCTTAAATGCAGGTATAAATTAAATTTTTTTTAATGCAAATAAGAAGAATTATATCTAAAGATCCTAGTTATAACTTAATATTCTTTATGAAAAGAGAACAGAATGGAAATATATCTACTTAATTTTTTTACAAATGTTAAATAATCAAAATTGCAGTGAAATATTAATATTTATGAGTATCATCAAGAGCAGAGCTTTATTTCTATCTGGTTGAAATGAGCATAAAAAAGAAAGCGATGATCTAAATCCCTTATCAGATACAACAGTATAGCCACTACTAAACCTGAAATGTTTCCTTGTCTTTTAATCAATGTTTTCTGGGTTGGTTTTATTAAATGCCTGCATATAAAAATGCAACATACTAAAGTGGGTAATTTACAAACCTAATTTCTCTATATGATATGTACTGTTATTATTTTTTAAGTTGCATAATACTTTTATTTTTAATGCATTATTTTTTCATTGAAATCTGTAGATTTTAGTTCACCAAATTGCTAAATGTATCAAGAAAAATACCATATAATACGATTGAAGCCAAAATTTAGCAAGTTTCTTGATATTTTTGGCATGCTATTGTTGGTTTTTCTTGCTTACTACAGCACAAATTTAGGGCAGTCTTAAAGAAGATGTTTATTAATATTTGCACAAGGTGGAAGACCAGTCTGGAATCTCTTAACTGAGCTTATCTTTCTCTTCTATTTTTAAAAAAAATTTTTTTTTCAAATTTAAAAAAAATTATTTAAATAATTGCAATTTATCTTTTGCTTTTATTTTTTAAAAAATTACTACTTGCATTATTTGTACATAGGAAAACATTCTTTTTAATGTCTAGACACTTTTGGCTTTGTCAGTGTTTTTATTAACCAGTCATCTTAAACTTCCCTGGATAAATCTGAGTGATAATAACCAGGGAATTTGCAGGACCAACCTTGGTCTTTAAATTATCATTATTTATTCATTTTTTTTTGAAAAAAAACATTTCTATTAATTCCTTTGATAATTTTTGTTTGTTTAGGAGGACCTGGTTTGGGAAAAGAATTTTATGCAAATTACTTGGCCGAACAACATCCAGGCTGGGTTGTTCTTTCGATAGGCCAAATTCTGCATGAGACAATTCTGGTAAATTCTCCTACAAGTGAAAAATGGAAAGCAGCAAAATCTTCATTTTTCAGTGGGGAGCTAATATCTGAGGTACAGTACTTTTGAAGTCATTATTTACGGCATAACTTCACAGTCTGCAGTAATTGGAGGGAGAAGTAACCATTAGCATTTTCTGACTTTTCAAGACTGTTGCTAACTGATTACTGTCATTGTACTCCTGTGCTATTTTCTGATAATTGCCATATCTTATGGAGTATAAGCCCAGGGGGAAACTTAACTTGGGTAAAAAATAAGATAAACTTCAGAAAAACCTATTTATAAAATGTTAGTAAACACAGTTCTATGGCAGCCATTAATAAATGAAATATTATATATATATTTTAATAAGAAAAACAAATATAATTTGTTAATTAATTACAAGTGATGAATTAAAGTGTATGGCACTAAGCATAATTAATAAATGATATGAAAGTAGATACAGAGTTTATGAAAGGTTTTTCTAAACAATTTGTGGAAATAGCAAACTTGCCGTGATACCATCTCACTTTTAAAGATTTTTTGTAGTGTTGATTTTACTTTTCTTTCTAAAAATCCTTCTACTGACTGCATTACACAGGATTATAAATAGGTACTTTAATTATCACTTTATAATATTTCTGTAATATTATTTTTTTTTACACTATAAAGTGGATATTTAATCCTGTCTCAGCTTTTCTTATAGACTTGGCGGTTTACATCAAAAGTGTAATCACCAATAAGTACCTGATGGCAGGAGAACTGCTACAAATAAAATCAGAAATTATATTAAATATTATGTTTAATAGTAGAATCACCAAGAAATATAGTTCAGGAAAAGAAAATGTTACCAACTAGATGTACGGATATATTTAATTGTTTTTATTTATGAAGGATTTATTCCATTAGCAAACATGAGCATACAGTTTTGATTTATCATTAGTTTGAAAATTCAAATCCTTGTAACTGAACTCTCTTCAGTTTCTGGTTAATTTGTTAAAACTACTTAATTTTAAAAATTGCTTGAAGTTGTGAAAAGTGAGATGGGCTTATACTCCAGTATATAGTGACAGATTTTCAGTTATACCAAGCTTTTTCATCTGAAAAAGTGTCTCTGTGGGGGACAGAGGCAGTTAATCTGCCAATAAATTTATAAATAAAATATACAAGGTTGTTTGTTAGATTTAAATATGAAACTTAAAAAAAAAAACAAGCAGCAACAAGATTTGCTATTAATTTTATATCTTGCAAGAATGAGAAATCTCTGCAGATAAAATTTAAAGCAAGATATTTGAATATTTATTACATCAAGTGTTGAATTATTAAATTATGGCACAAATTAGAGATTTGTTGAAATGTTAAGCAAAAAAAAAAAGATGTGTTTTTTTTTTATAGTTCTTACAATGGTGTCTAAAAAAGATATACATGCTACACATTTTCATATGCTATCATACAAAGGCATTTTGTCTCTCAGTGTTAAGATACATTCATTCCATTCATAAGCTCACAGATGATGATACCATGCAATGCAACAACATATCTCTGACCAAATTTTCAGAGTATGGTGAAAATGTATGGGTATTTTTGGATGAACACTTTACTGAGAGCAGGATGGGAGGAGCAGTTGAATATCTGCCTCGCTTTCCAGATTTCAAAACACCTGATTTTTTTCTGTGATATGTTGAAGGAGAAGGTGTATGCCACAACAGCTAACCATCTATGAACTCCAGCAGAGAATTATTGTTGCTTTAACAGTTATTGGTGTGTGATGCTTTGTTGTCCGATGCTGCAATACCTGCATGGATGCTGATGGTGGACATTTTGAACACCTAGTACCTATAAATATGTTTGATTTGTCTGATGTATAAAACAAAAATTTTATCTAGCAATATGTCTTTGTTTATTAGTCTATATAAAAAACTGTATACATCATTTTGAGACACTTTGTATGCATATTTCCATAGTTAAAGCAGCTATGTGTGCAATCTGAATCTGGTTTGAATTTGGTGTTAATTTAAAAAACTTCATTATACCGTGCTACATATCTCTCAGAGAATTTTGATCACCACAAACTGCTTTTGAACATTAAGTAACCAAAATGCTATGGTGGACGAAGTAAAACACTAAATAAAAAAATTACAAAAGTACTAGAAAGAAATTGCACTAAAAAACTTTATCAAAATCTATGACAACAAGAGAATTAGCCTGGGATCTGCTTTCAAAGGATAGCAGACGTTTTACTGACTTCTACTTGTAGACAATTGTGAATGTTTGCAGCATTGTCTTCTGGGAAAGTTTACGGAATTATCAGCTGATAGAAACCAGATTCAGACTGTATACACAGTTACATTAAGTAAGAACACAGAATCTTAAGTTATATGCAGAACCATTATAGTGTTTAATATTATTTATTGGATTTTTAGCTAGAAATGCTGTCAGTATTTCCAGATTGTTTTGACAAGCATCCTCATGCTGATGGATACATCCTTTGTGGATATCCACAAACCCCAAGGCAACTAAAAAATTTTGAAAATAGTGTAAGTAACTTTGTAAAATCTAAATTCTTTTTTCTTTAAAAGAAATGTTGTTTTTTTTTCAGTTTCTTAAATGAAAAACATTGTGATTATTTTAGGATTTTTTGATTGGCTGTTATATTGTGAAACTGATAATCCCTTCTTGATGTTTGTTTTAATCATCCACAAATATAATACAGTAGACATGTGGTACATATGTAAAAGTTCAATATTGAGAATAGTGCATCTTCTTCTTTTGTTTTTTATAGTGTTTTTGGAGTTGAAAACAGAATTAAATTTTTAGTTTGCTTTTAAATGTACACTTGATTCATAAATGGATATTTTTTTTATTTGCAGTAGTCTCTGTATTTTTCTGGTGAATTTTTTCAAATTTATTTTTTAACAAAATTTCTTGTTTTTCATTTGAGTGCCCTCAATTGGGAGTGCAGTATCACCATAGGATGTCAGATGCAATAACATAGGAAAATTCTGTTACCTGTATTAATATATAAGTTTTATGTGGATATGTCAAACTTTGTAATTCAGAAAATTTTTTAAAAATGAAGAAAATGCCTGACAAAAAGAAAAAAACATGAAAACTACACAAAATCCCTCTGACATTGCATTCAAACAAGTTTTATTTTCCTACTAAAAGAATTACACACTTGGGATGAATAGTTATGGAGAATACTGTGTCTGAGGGTTCCTACTTATTCAATGATTTTGCAAGGTTACCCTGGCAACCATATAAATAAAAGTTGTAAACCAACATATATTGGGTTAAATATCAAGAATATCATATATCTTTTTTTTTCTAAGTCATTTTGAAATGCTAGATTTGAGTATTTCTCAGAAGACCTCCTCTTAAATTGTTTTGTATTATATTTATGTTCCTCATTAATTAACCTGTTTTTAAAATTTAAAGAACTAATATGAAATGTGTGGTTGGTAGGTTAGTGTAATATGTAGCATCTTTCCTGATCATGATGACAGCTGCAGTTCACTAATGAATCCATTTTTCTGGTATCTAACTATCAGCATGGTTTTTCATGTTCTTTTTCTGGTCCAACACAGCCTTACTCTTATCCTCTAGATTTCTTAACATATGAATGAAAGTTATTGATTTTGTATTTCAGAAAGTAGAGAATTAGCTTAAGAATTTCTCACCTTATTAGTAGTAACTAAACTAACTAATGGTCTTCAATTTTGGTAATCTTTCCCCATTGATGTAATCAGGGTTTAGTCAAGAGTACTGGTTTATGTGCAACAACAGTGTTGCAGTAGGTATTTTTAATTTTCTGATAGTGCAAGTGGCCTGAGCTGGTCTTGAATCCATGACCTGTTGATTGTTAGTAAGGTGACTGAAATGCCCAAACTAATACTTCACTTTTTGGAGAAGAGTTCTAGTTGCTTTCTTTTTTGGCACATCCTAGATACATGTTTTCCATTGTTTCTGAGGCTATGCCCAGCTCATTTATACCCAGCTAGGAGGGGTTCTAAGGTGCTGAACTGAAATAATACAGCAGAATACACAAAGGTGTATGATAATTAATCAATCAACTATAATTTGAAACATTTATACTTTTGTTAGATATTATTTGACAAGTGCATTGACAACCAGTAAATATCTGTGATTTACCATTTTAAGCAGTACATTGTGTCATCATGAATTTTATCTTGAATAACCTTTTGTTGTTCCAGTAATGCTTGGATATTGTGAAATATTTAGAACAGAAAATGAAATATAATGCAAGCAAGCGTTCAAAAAAAACATACATAGATACTAATAGAAGCGGGAACAAAAAGGCATATATACCGTATACAATAATTTAACGCAGTAACTAGTCATTATTAATGTATCTTTTCTAGGCAACGGATGAAAACCCCAAAATAGTGATCTTCCTTGACTGTGATGTAGAGGATATAAGAAATAGACTGAGACATGAAGATTCAAATGCAGTAGAAAGACGTCTTGAGAATTTCAAAGAATTAACTTTGTCTATTGTAGATTATTATAATGCTATAGGAAAACTAATCACATTCAAGGTATGGCCTTAATTTTTTTAAGTCGATGCTTGCTTTCTTATGTTGTTTACTGAAAAAATTGTTATAAATAAACCATTGCAACCTGCCCATATCTAATTTTAGATTTTGAATTGATCTATGATCTCTTTTTAACAGACCAGTTGTAATGTTTGAACATAAATGTTGAGGTTTTTGATCATGGGTATCTAGTTTCCACCATCTTTGGTTGTGAATATGAGTGCAGCAAATTGTGGGTAGGAGAATCTGTGTAGTGTAGTATTTTGTGGACTAAATGGTTTGTGAAAGATCCAGTGGAATCAGTGTGTTATTTGGTGATTTATCAAAGGTTCACCACACCAGCAATGTTGTACTTCTAATATTAATTGACACCCTTACTGGTCTTCCAATGCTGCAGAAGCTGGTGAAAAGCTCTGATGTTATGTTGAAAATTTTGCTGCAACGAAATCAGCTTTTGTATTGTTAGTTATAACAAATTTTATAAAGGGTTCATTCTTAAGGATTTTAGTGAACTAGTGTCAATAAGATACTAAAAATTTAATTACAGCATATTTTACATTCATGTACATAATGGTTACTTGTACTAGAGAAGACAAAAAGATAAGTGACACAATCTTGTTAGGCCTGTCTTACCATACTGGAGGAACTTTTTGGATTTTCACAGTTGGAACATCATTTTTCCATGCATGCTTTTGATGCAGCAGCATTTGCAGACAATTAGCAGATTAGAAATACTGTACATATAGCAAAAGAACGATCAGTGTGTTGACAGAGCTTGCGGAATTTCAATCAGGAAGAAATTAATGAAATGTGAAAAATATTGGATGTTACTTGTGTGGTGTATAAAACAATGAAACTTATGATTTGATAGCTTAACCTTATGTATTTACTGAATATTTTAATGTATGTATTTTATAAAATTAAAAAAGCATGTTGGTTTGGACAGAGTTTAAACAATCAGGGTGTAGTGTGTTACTTTTTTAGATTCAGAAGTGCTTTGATTTTGTATGTTTTAAACTGTTATTTCCATCTCCTCTATGTGTAATAAATCAGAGTAAACTCTAGAGAGAAATTAACTTTTCTTACACAGCATTCAAATTGACTCTCTTTCATTACAAGAGTTTTATATAAAAAACTAATTTACATGAAAAATATATTAATCTTTAACTGCAAAAGCTCCTTTTGCAATATTTTGTTACATCAATATTTATTATTATTATTATTTTATTTTTGAATATAGATAACTGAGAAAGTAGACCCAAATGAAATTGCCGCTCAAATCAATCAGAAGTTTGAAGAGTATGTTTTAAAAATCCCTCGGAGCACTAGTAAGTACAGTGGCCTTGCATCACTTAGCCATCCCATGAGCATCTATCTTGCTTGTTGGGGTTTCATTTTGGCAGCCTGTTTCTCAGCATGTTCCAGGAGTTTGTTGTAGCAAATTTTGGTCCAGTCTATGAGGTACATCTAGGATTTCTTTTCTCCACTTTCTAGTGCCTTGTTTGTGATAGGATGTTAGATCTTATAATGTAGTAACACAAATGCAGTTTTCACTTCTCATTACTGTCATTTATTCATTATATTCATATGATGGGACTCTTATTCAGCACTGATATCCTTTTGCTGCTTTTATGTTCAGTGGATGGAAACCCTGAAGAAACAATACAATTTCATCTCAAATATTCACATTCTTCTTTGACCATTTGTTATCGTGGTTTTTTTTTTTTGTTTTTGATTGACATTGCATTGTTAGGGACTGTTTTTCCTAGAACATTGCAATATATTATTTTATCAAGTTTCTCTTTACTGATGTAAACATTGATCACAGTTTCCATTGCCGTTATTTTGCTCCTCCAGTGGTATTTGATTAAGATGTAAAATCTGAGTACTTATTTTCATCAGGATACTGCTGCAGTGGACTTACCTTATTTTTTTTGTGTGTGCAAAGTTTTGGTAAGTATCTGGAGTGCATCTTCACTTTATATAACACAGTAATTGGCAATTTTTTTTTTTTACAATTTAAAGGGGCAGAGTGACAGGCAACACTGTAGCTTGCCATTTTAATTATTGGAAACTTTTGGCAAGCAGAGATTGGTAAATTAGGGTAATGTTCTCATCCTATACTTTTAGTTGAATCAACGTTGAATTAAGTTTAGCAACAGTTTGAATTTGTATTTGTTTTACTTCTACTTACAGTACCATCACATCATGATTCAAAAGTATTTCAAACCAAACATACTAATCGTAAAGAAGACCTGCCTCAATGTCCAATAATCTTTTTTATGGGTAAGAACTGTGAATAAAATTTTAAAATTAACTTAGTTTCATTTAGTTTTAGTTTTTACATAAAGGAAGGAAGCCATTCTAATTTATACAAGGTAGGAAAAGTTTCTATCAAAACATTTTAAAATTGATTTATATTACTACTACCAACAAACAATGCCAGCAATTTATGCCATTCATTTATTATTCTCTTATTGAAAATGGAGTTTTTTTCCTAACATCTAGCCATGATGAATTCTTTCATCTTTGAACCTGCGTGCCAATGTTGGCACATAAGTCATTTATC